>CAEMYA010001588.1:2763140-2819077 GCA_903131615.1 Diplodus sargus | reverse complement strand
ACTGATTTAGAAGATGGATGACTTTTAATAATGAACCGGTATAAATCAGTCAAGTGTTTTCAAAGCAATATTGAGCAACTAACAGAGCTTCATGAGACTAAATCATTTGTGCTTGAAAACCAGCGTACAGGTTCATCAGTCAAAAAACTGCAGCTGAATCATTTTAAATGTCTACGTAACAACATCCCAAAAATCATGACATCCAACCAGCACATTTGTCTTTTTCCATTACTTAAATAAATTAGAGAAAATGTAATTTTTTAAATGATCGTATTCCTGCCCCTTTCTCAATGGTCAACTACAGGATGTCTGTTGAGCGCGTGTTAAACACACTTACAGTATCTCATTAAGAATTGACTGTTCTTATTGGTTATTCATTTCAGTGGTATGAGTGAATGAGTATGAATTCACTCTAAGGTTGTAGAAAATAAAGTTGTTACACCTTTACTGGTCATGCATCGATGAAGCTCCAGCAGGGCACGCCATGCTGTTCTAACATCAAGATGTGTTTTCGGACTGGCAGCCATGTTAGTGCTGTCTAAGTTCTAGGAAAAATCCATGTGTAATCAAACTTGTCACCTGTTGTGAACCAATTAGCAGTGAATCACCTGAACTGCAAAATGATGTAAACAGAGCACACACTGACAGACTATCACAACAATAAAACATCTGCTTCTTTACAAAGCACTATTTCCAGTGATACACCCAGTGATGAGAAAAACCGGAACACTTGTGATATATGCACATAAGGTCTGCAACGATTTCTAGAAGTATAGGCTCAGCCCTTAGGCTATTACTAGTGGCTTCACACCATGAGACTCAGACCAGACAATCCCAAAATAGCTTTTTCTTTAGCTAGTCAGAGGAACCAGTACGCCTGCAGCTTAGAGAGCTGTACTCATCAAATCTGGAGCTACAGTACTTAATCAGTGCTCTAATTCGTAAAGGCTAGTGTTGTCAAAAATATAGATTTTTCAATAAGTATCAATTTTAAATATTTGAAGAGTGAATTGACACACATCATGGTCTGCACTAGTGTGAAGTAGTTATCTTAAAAAACAACATATTGCAAGACCACCATCCTTGCAATATGATGTTTTAAAAAAATGTGTTATACAAGTTGCAAAGAAAGAAAAAGCATGTGCGACTCCTATTGCTTGCAACCCACAGGTTACAGTGAACAGGGTTAGCCATGGGGTTAGCCACGAAGTTAGCAACAACTTTGACCCAGGTATAAAAAATGGAGTAGTATATGGTCCATGACCAACTGGGTGTGTACACACAATACACTTCACCAGAGATCAATAACCACTTCATACCTCACCAATTTGTCAGAGCTCAATCTTCACAGTGCACAGATGGCACAGAAAGTACAATTCACAATGTTCACCATGGGGGAAGGATATACAGTAGAGGCGACTGCTGTGAGAGGTGGAGACAATAGTTGCGCACTGTAACAGGCCAACAGAGCAGAGGAGAGAAAACACTGAGAGGCACGATGGAGTGCACTGTTACACAACAAGTAGTTCCGACCAAGCAATCCGATTGGCCAACCAGACATTTAGAATGTGCTCAAATCAGCACACCTTACTCATCACTAAAAATATAACTCAGCCATGCCATTTCCATGGTAACATTATAACTGCCAGAGTTGGAGCAAAAGCCAATATATACACAGTATATGTGTATGTGTATGTGTATAGTAGCTAAATCTGTCCCCTTAAAAAAGAAAAAAAAAATCGTATGATTGTCATTAGTATTGAGCAGTTATAGCGAGAATGAGCTAGCTTAGCAGTTTTGTGTTTATATGTGTCATATTTATTTAGTTTGGACAATCCCACAATCTCTAGAAAGCAATAATGTCAGCATAAGGATGACTCCACAAGGACTAGAAATTTTCTTAATTTTAATTTGATTTTAAAGATGAGCGGGAACTACTGTTCTTCAGTATTTCTACAAAAAATTTCACTCAAATGTTGCTTGATTATGTCATTTGATATGTGACTTTAGTACACTCTAAGAACAAAAAATACTCAGACCTAGGGTTGAACCAATGATCGATGCCATCATCTAACTATGAATCCCTGACCACATAATATCATGATTCAAAAGGTTCCCCACCAGAGAGTACAATTAAGAGGTGTGTCCCCTCAGGGTTGTATTGTTTCTGTCAGTCATGCCATTTTTACACAGTTTTCTTAGCTTAGCTTCCTTGGCTAGTCAGCTAAAGTTGCTTTATGCATATGAAGCTGAACAAAGCTAAGTTATGGACATGTGGTGCAGAGATGAGGATGCTTTTAAGCCTGGCACAGGAATGTATGTCAGTGGTAACAGGAGTTTCCTCTGCTGGCTGAGACAGTTGGAGATTTATGTCATAGCAATAGTTGGAAACAACGGCAGCCACAGTGGTGAGATATTACACAAGACACCTCATCGTCCATCACATATTTTCACTGTAGTAATCGTCATATGCCAACATGACAGGCATCGTCCAACCCTACTAAAGCCTCTACAGAATGGAACCACTGAAAATCTGTGTAACAATTTGGCCAAAATGTGGCACATTGATCATGAAAGGCCCATCCTTATTTTAGGTTTGACTTAGTCTTGTTTCTTGAGATATCAGAGTTTACCTGTTGGGGGTCTGAAACCCTGAATAGCTCTACAATAGCTGGACTACAGACTGCACATCCGAGTGCTCTCATTATAATCTCGGATGATTCCAACCATGTCTCCATTAAAAAGACACTCCCGAAATTCACCCAGTATGTGACCTGTAAAACCAGAGACCCTGGACCTGCTGTATGCTAATGTAAAGGACACATACACCTCCACATCCCTTCCCCTGCTGGGAAGATCAGATCACAACTTGGTGCTTCTCAACCCCTGCTATGAGCCTCTAGTGAAGAGGCTGCCTGTGACCATGAAGACAGTGAGCATGAGGACCATCACTGGTTTCAGACCTACTAGCAATGGAGCTGATGGTAGTGTGGCTACGGCCAATGAGCTAAATCTGTTCTTCAATAGGTTTGACACCGCAGCCCTGGCCCCTGCTGGCTCTCCTGCTGACTGTCTCCAGCAACCACCGCTTCTGACCCCAACCCCTCCTCCTGATAGCACCTCATCCAACTTGTTGAGCCCCTCACACCCATCCCCCACTCCTCACAACTCCTCTGGCTCCCATACTACCTGCCCTACTCTCACTATGGACTCCAACTCTCCACCGCCTCGACCTGCACCGTTTACACCGCTACATGTTAGGAGACAGCTGAGCAAACTCCCCGCTGTTAAGGCTGCAGGCCCTGATGGTGTCAGCCCACGGGTTCTCAGAGCCTGTGCCGAACAGCTCTGTGGAGTGCTTCCACAGTCTTCAACATGAGCCTGAGCCTCCAGAGGGTCCCTGTGATATGGAAAACGTCCTGCCTCGTTCCTGTGCCAAAGACGCCACAGCCCAACGGTTTCTCGGCACTGCGTGCATTTACATGCACAGCTTAGTCAGATTACAGCCATAGTTCGACTATGCAACTCAATCAGACAACTGCAATTATCCGAGTATACATGCCGGTGAGGAAATCGGATTATTGGCCAGGTATGTGGCGCTGTATCCATTTCAACTAGTGGTTACAGAAACACCTCCAGCTGACCTCTTTACGTCACCAGCTGCCTCGGCATTCAAGAAAGATGGCGTACGAAGAGTGAGACGAAGCTACATCTTTGTACACTTCGTATATGGTGTACACGATAACTACACAAACTAGGGGCACAATGGCGCTCTTTCTTGCGGTGATTTCGGAGGAAAGACGCCGCCGCCGTCCGTCTACTTCCGGCTCACAGCCCCGAGGAAAGATCTCGCGCCTGCGCAGAATGCAAAATCCGATCCAATCCGATCCGATCCGCTGGAACGTATACATACAGGAGTAATGCGACTATCAATCGAATAATCTGGGTGCTTTAATTCGACTATGAGAAATCCGATCCGGTCCGATTTTAGTCAGACTAAGGTGTACACATGCATCTTAGAAATCCCATCATAGTCAGACTAACACAGTAATTCAGTTTTCTTGAGTGTCATGTAAACACACTGACATCACATATCATGAAGACCCTGGAGAGACTCTTCCTGGAGCAGCTCAGGCCTATTGTCAGGCCACACCTGGATCCCCTCCAGTTCGCCTGCCAGTCCCGGATTGGAGTTGAGGATGCCATCATTTACCTGCTAAACCGTGTTTACGCCCACCTGGACAAGCTGGGGAGCACTGTGAGGGTCATGTTCATTGACTTCTCCAGTGCTTTCAATACCATCAGGCCTGCTCTACTGGGTGACAAGCTGACAGTGATGCTGGTGGATCCCCCCCTTGTGTCTTGGATTGTGGATTACCTCACTCAGTAAGTTTACATGAACAGTTTAGTTGGATTACAGCCAAAGTTCGACTATGCTACTAAATGAGACTGCAACTGCAATTGTCCAAGTATACATGCCGGTGAAAAAATCTAATTATTTGACGAAGCATGTCATACCCCGGTACGATAGGTGGCGCTGTACCCATTTCAACTAGTGGTAATAGTGGCAGACCACAGTTTGTGCGCTTGCAGCATTGTGTGCCTGATGCAGTGATCAGCAACACCGGGGCCCCACAAGGGACTGTCCTCTCTCCTTTCCTCTACACCACCACAGACTTCAGCTACCAGACAGAGTCTTGCCATCTTCAGAAGTTTTCTGATGACTCTGCTGTTGTTGAATGTATCAGCAAGGGTATGTGGTTGACAACTTCGTTACATGGTGTGAGCTGAACTACCTGCAGCTCAACACAGCAAAGACCAAGGAGCTGGTGGTGGATCTGAGGAAAACCAGGTCACCTGTGACCCCAGTTTCCATCCTGGAGCATAACGTGGACATCGTTGATCACTACAAATATCTGGGGGTGTTCATCGACAACATACTGGACTGGACTAAGAACACTGAAGTCCTCCACAAGAAGGGACAGAGCCGCCTCTATTTTCTGAGGAGGCTCCGCTACTTTAAAATCTGCCGGACCATGCTGAGGATATTTCATGAGTCTGTGGTGGCCAGTGCTATTCTGTTTTCTGTGGTGTGCTTGGGGCAGCAGACTGAGAGTAGCAGATGCCAACAGACTCAACAACCTGATCAGAAAGGCCAGTGACGTTGTGGGGGTGGAGCTGGACACTTTGACAGCTGTGTCAGACTCACCCTCTCCACAACGCTCTGGTCAAACAGAGGAGCACCTTCAGTGAGAGACTCATTGCTCCTAAATGCACCACTGAGCGCCACAGAAAGTAATTCCTGCCTGTGGCCATTAAACTTACAACTCCTCCCTCTGATGATCAGACTCAAACGGCTTTTAACAAAACAAAACAAAACAAAGTATAATTACTCATTCTCATTTCATTTAAAACCCAACAACCATTTCACTGTATATTATATACATCCCAGATTGTCTATTTTATTATTTATTTAATTGTCTACTTTAATATTTTATCTTATTTTATCATTTTGTATTTTACTTATATCTTTATCTCTTGTTTCCATTCATGCTGTATTTCTATTTCTACTTTGCACAGAGCAAAAACAATGTCACCCCGGGGATTAATAAAGTATACTGATTCTGATGAAAACCAAACAACCTTTTGAAACCTTGTCCCAGCTCAGAGACGTATACAACCTGTGACAATACTGTAAGTCTTTGTTTAAATCAAGCAATGTGTCATTTTTATTCCCAAGCTATCATACTTAGCAAGTCACCAAGCCCCAAGAACAATTCATTCAGATTGTAATTAGTCCAAATTACATACAATAGATGTATATAATGAGGTACAACAGTTTAAACAGAAAGGGAAGCTAAAACTATAGGAATGCATTTACCCTTTGCAAAAGACAAATTGTACTTTATCTTTAGCAGTATAGCTGCTAGCTAATATGTCCAGATGTGCTGGCTGTCAGGTTACAGCCTGTTATTGGATGTTTGGATGTAATGGCAGGTTGCTGTGATGGGCCTAATGTGTAAATCTGAGTGGCAGTCCCAAAGAGAAACATTTCACTCTGAGAACCAGGACTAAAAACAAAAGCACTACATGTGGTAGATACAAGATTTTTACATATGCCGACACAACAAATGAGTCTAAAAATTCCTGCCTTTGGTAGGAAAACTATACACCCTTGGTCATCTTTATAAAAAAGATGAAGATGGGCACTTTGACCGTGTAAGGGCTCTGTCATTTTTTGCTAGATGATTCAGAATATACATTCTATAGTTGCATTACATTACAGGATAATAATGACAATATTGGGATTTTAGTTTTAGTTATGTCATAAGCAAATGGAATTTTGATTTGTTTCACATCAGTATAAACAAACAAAGCTTTTAAATTACTGTCTGAAAGTCATTCTCTAAATGTTCCTAGTAGGCTTCATACTAAATAATTTGATTCAGAGATTTAATTCATGTTGTGTCCATAATGAATGACACACAATATAACACCATGGGACAATGCCTTTGCAAATGTATGTTGCAGTGAAAGGACCTCAAAGAAAACAGTCCTACGCTCAGTGAGTCTGTTTGTGCATTACACTCTTCCTGGTACATGCAAGTATGAAAGCACCAATTATGACAAAGACAGGTACATGGTAAATAAGTTGCTGCAAGGCTTCCACGTATACTAAGGTCAACTGAATTGAATCCATTTGGAAGGCATACTGATCCAAGTGAATGGATATGACATTGGCAACTGTGTCATTTCACTTTCTCAAATTTACTAAAGACCTCGGTCGGAAACCTGCCAAAACATCTAGAAATTAATTTTGTACAAACTGGCTGCCAATTTGATACACTCAGTGGCTACTATATGATCTACACCTTTTGTCAGCTGGTCAGATGAAGATCCATTTCTGTAATGAGGATCAGCCAAGTGAGCATATCTGAATGCAACAGCACTCACTGGCATTGTTGCTTGCCATCACTGCTACAGTCAACCCCTTTTCAAATAGATGCTTCCAAAACAGATACTAGGCCAACATATCCATTGTCATCTGAACATGGTTTGAGGAAAATGAAAGGAATTTGAAGTCCACATCTCCATAAAAGCAAGGAATCTCTGTCTGTCTGTCTGTCTGTCTGTGTGTGTGTGTGCGTGCAATGATACCGTGAATAAATTATTTCATAAATGCTTTAAAAATTCCGCAGCATTGTCCACCGGAGCCACCACAGTCACGTGCACACCAGAGCCAATCACTGAAATTGGATGAAATTGAAATTGGATTGGATGTGGATGTTCGTGTGTAGCAAGCTGCTAGCCACAGCCCACCTCCCGAGTCGACAGGCTGGACGCACCAGCATGTCCAAAACCGGACTTAGGGTAAATAATGTTCGCCACACTTTTTCGCGAACATTGTCGTCACGTTTACTTTGTGTCTGGTGCAGAAGAAACGGTAAAAACAGGCTTTTGTCATGAAAGTGTCAAAGCAGCAAGTTTGGTTGCTGAGGAGCAGGCGGAAGTTGTGGGAGGGACTTCAGTAGATGAGTGACAGCAGCGGTGACGTGTTGGAGACAGCGACAGAGTTAGCGAGTTCTGAGAGATGAGAGATTTGTGACATATAGCGTGTTTGGAGTGTATAGTTAGTGTGTAATATAGTGTTTGGTGTAGCGTGTTGTGGAGTCTTTTTTTGTGTGTTGTGAGTCAAAACAAGGAGGAGACTGCTGAATGTGGAACAGGCAGAAATGAGCTGAGCCCTGAGCCTGAGGCATTGCCTGCATTTAAATGTAAATAGTTACACATAACTTTGCTAAATTTGTGCATAAGTTTTGGAAATTTACAAACAACAATTTATATTTGCATTATAACTAATGCAATTGGTTCATTAAACATATTTGTGATTTTCACAGTAAAAAATCTAACTTTTTCCTACTCTGATTTTGTGTTATTTTGTGATTTTAGGTCCATAATGTTAATATAGTATATTAAAATGAAAAAATAACTGTACAGTCACACATATGAGGTTGTGCTGAAAATAATGACACCAAGCGAGGCAAAGTAAATAGTTTTTAAGGTGAAATATAATGATATAATCAAAAGTAGTCAAACAAGGCAAGGTAATAGTTTTTAAGGTGAAATATAATGGTATAATCAAAAGGAGTCAACAGCCAATTAACAGCCAATTATATCCCCGACGTCCCACCTTCAAACACAACCTCATTTGGCCATCCATGAAAAAGCTACTTAACCTCTCATTTTTCTATAGGAATACATGCTTCCTACGGGCTTTGCACTAGTTTTAATAAAGGGAGGAATAAAGCAGGAATGTTTTATCTAAAATCTGCTAGCACTATTGACCAACAATATCTAACCAATATGAAGCAAAATCAAAGAGAAAAATGCCTCAAAGAATTTAGACCGTTTTGAAGACAAAATGCCACCAACTCTACTATTACTTTAAGTAAAGATTTAACAGCACTAGAAACAAGTTAGAACAAGAGACCATCTTGCAATGGATTCACACCAGCCACAACACCAAATCTGTATGTTTGGTGCGATGGAACACATGACAGTCTGATGAAACAGGTGAACTGGGCTGGATCTTTTCAAAATGCCTAACCATCCTGACAGATTTCCCAACTTCTAAACTATGTTAGTATTGATATATATGTTTTGCTGAATACCTCTGTTAATACAAGAAATGTACAGCATTAAACATGGTACAGATCACCTATTTCACCTGCTTTGCCGCTGATGCGATCCCAATCGCAAAATGGCCTGTGGTTTTACATATAGTAATGTCTTAGAGTGGACAGGAATGACTGAATCCAGGACACAATGATCCGCACCTAGGTTGGAGCCAATAAACGATTCCATGATGGTCCATTACAGATCGCTGACAGTCATCAACTACTAGATCCCTTTCCTACTTCCTACCCCCAACTTCTGCTAGCCTTGCACAGACCACTCCCATCATCAAACTCAGACTTCATTTGATCTCAATTCCACATCTGTAAAGATAACTGCATCTTGCATGCATGACTCTATCGTGGTGATAAAAATCTGTCCACAGGCCGAAATATAAACACCTCTCACTTCAATAGGTGTCTCCAGGACCACATCAGGCCTTGATGAAACACATACACACACGCGCACACTAACGAGTTGGAAATATTACCCCTGCTGTCATGGCTGTTAGTTATGAAATTATTACATTATTACATTAACATGTCAATGCCCAAGTTAACTTAACAGATTCATCTAACCAAACTTTAAGTAATGTGATTATCAGTGCAGCCAAATAAGAAATAAAAACAAAAACTGCATACGGACTGGCAAAAGCCAGTGTTTAACCTGTATAGCCTCATTAGGATGATTTTATCAAATACTGAGACAAGAGACAAGTTCGTATTATTATTGAGTAAAATATATGAGTCTGTCTCATCTTGGCTTGTATCTTTCAATGGACACAACATATGGGAATTCCTTTTGCTGATACTGGATGGAGACCATCTGTAATGCACCATGTAACAGTTGGATATGGAGATTTCATGTGAAGCATTTGTCTTTACATCACTTCTGATTTACTCTCCTGACCCTCCCTTGAATTTGAGGGAATCAAATGCCTATCTGACCCTTCTGCAAGAGCAGCTAGGCCCACATGAGATAAAAAATGTATATTTCAGGAGGATAATNNNTCAAGATATCATTGAGTAAGAAATGTGCGATTTTAAGACCTTACCTCTGAATTTCTTGGGTGGGTTGTTGAGGTCGCCTGTGTCTGGTTGTACCACACAGCGGTCATCCACAAGCCTAAAGGGACACAGTCATCAATATGATGAGTCAATCACTCAAGACACATGCTCCTTAAACAGACTTTAAAACTTCAATACAGCTCTATAGATTTTCATTTTCAATACATGAACAATCAGAGCACACTGATAATACTGTTGTAACCAAGTCCTTAATAAGAATAATAACTTGGCTAATAGAAACCAGTGGACAGTCCTGTCAATGGTGTCAAACTATTCCACAAGCAATGTGCTAGCAAAGGCAGCTAGCACAGAAGCTAGCAAACATGGATGGAAATAATGGATGGATTTGCAAAGGTTTGGTGAGTATTAGTGACTAACACCATGTAATGATGTTTCTGAGAAAACTCCTGAGGGCACTTTTATTGGACATAAAAACTGTTCAGTTTATTTAGAAGTACCAGCTCATTCATAGCACATGATTACTATCAAACATTACGTTGGAGACACAGGGATGCTCTTGTGGTCAATACGGTCCAACATCTTACCTCAAAGCATTGGTCTGATATCAGGCGATCTAAACTGTCTAAACCTCTTCCACCTACTGAAAGAGCCAACACAATACAAAAGGCTGTGCTAACATACTGAAGTTTACCAAAGTTAAAACTGATTTTGGCAGGGGAAACAGGTTTCCTCTGCATTATGGCCTAATTAAATTGATTATTATTAAAAAATATGTGGTGTAGCAGAAACTAAGGACAAATGAAGGAGATGAGGTTAGAGATTGTCTAAACTGGAGCACAAGTGATAGATTGTACCATCATTGTACAAAAACAGGGGACTCTGGGCCTTCCTTAAAGAATTCAACAACAGTGCTACCTCTTCAGTAGCAACATTAATTAAACTTACCTTGCAAATCTTTCCAGATAATATAACAAAATGTGTTGATAAAACACTTGTTTGAGCTTGATAGCACCATCATAGCAAGGAATTCTAGGGGAAACCCCTGGGAATACTATGAGATAGTAGATCAGCACAAAAACAACACTTCAGTAGGAGGCTCTAGCCAGTCCAGTCAGTTACATCTTTTTATAGCTCATGCAGTATACACTGTACTGCAGGAGCACTGTCATGATGATGGTAGAAAACACAGAGAATCTCCTCTATAAGAATAAAAAGTAGGAAGGTATGATATGGATTTCTCTCAGCCAATAACTGTAACCATTAATCACCTGCTTCTCATGCTTGTCAACTAATAAGATAATTGATAATTCTTAATTTCTGAATCTATAAAAGTTCATACCCTGTAGTTAATGCTCACCTGAGGGAAGTGACCAAAGATGGATGTTTTAATATTCCATAGCTCTAAGATTTGTTGTGTTAAACTCTTAAGATTATTTCCTTTTATTTAGAACCTTTGTAAAAGATGAATTGCAAATGAGAATTGTGTGTCTTCCTCTGTAAAGAAAAAAAAGAAATAAAGACCACAGCAGCCGAATGTTTGGGTCTAACCTACGCTGCGTGGTTCTACCCAGTGTGCAACCACAGTGTGCTGCGCTTGTTCTTCTCCTCTGTTTAATGGCAAACCAATTTCAAAGATGTATACCGCCACATACATCTAGTGTATAGATGCTGAAATTGTTAAATCAATGAGACTGCCAAACGCACTATGTCAGTGCTGGAGAAGGGTCTGGCTGCACAAATTCTTATTCTGGTATGGGGAACACACACTTTCAACCAATGAAAATCATCTTGGGTGGTGTTTAACAATGGCTGCAGTGATGGTGCCCCTGCAAAATAGTGTCAAGAGAAACTTGGTTTGCATGTGAGGATTCCTGGGATTAAAATGGCTAAATCCCAGCAAAACAAAAAAGATGACAGCTGATGGCCTGTTTAGGTTTTCTAGTGTTACAGTAACTTGCCAGCTAGCTTGGAAGTTGTTGTTGTTTTACGTAGCTATGGGGAATTTGAAAGCCATTGTAAGTAAAAGAAAAACAATTTAGTTTCATACTTAAAACTGTATTTATTGGCTATATTCATTATTGGCTGATAGCCGTTAATATCAATCCCCCATTATCGGCCTATAATTTATCGGGCCTATATCGTGCAGTTCAATAGAAAGTCATAGCCTTGATCACACTGATGTACTCTTAGGCAGAGGTCCAAAAAGAACAGGAGTTTTAATGGTCATCAATTTCCAAGGTCATGAAGAAACCTCCTCTCACATTCTTGGATGTAGCTTCATATCTACATCCCTGTCTCCCAGCATCAAGACCCTCGGTGGCATCCACTCTGAGCCAGCAGTGGTCCAGGTGGTTGCAGCTGTCTCTCAGAGGTCACACTCAATATGCTGACAGCAAAACACCTAATACAATAATGCTATTTATAGTTCTGACTGTCCTCTAAGCTCTTTTCTTGAACAGCAGTGCTGTTGTTGGAGGGGAGGGGGGATGATTACAGGGCATAGCAATATGAGGTGGGAAATTTGACAAACGAGCACTGTCATGGTGGCAGTCTTCAAAGCTGTGCACACATTTGTTGCCATGGTGGGTGACGCACAACGCTAAACTGTGAAAGAGCATGGTGTCTGAGAGCTGGCAAGGAGAAGGGCTCAGCACGGCCTGTGGTTAGTAGCAAATATTAGAGTGACACGGCAAGAGCAGGATGACTGCAGCACTTAGGAAGAAGAGGACAATAACACAGATGCTGTGCTCATTTTCACCTTGGAATAGAAAAACAAACACTCTGGGGGAGAAAATAGCAAGAGATAGGCTTGATGCAAGAAAAGACATTGTAAAGAATAGAGCCTGACAGGCTGGATGTGCTGTCACATGCTGGACAGGGAAAATCACATTAATGATTGCCCTCTCTCTGACTGCATCTTCTTCGTTTAGCCCTCTGTTCTGACAGTCAATAGTATGTCAAGGTTTGCTAAATTTGTACATAATGAGATGCACTTTTAACTCGTTGCCTACAATTAGGGAGGAGGGAAGAAGTCAAGTGCTTAAATAAATGGTGTTCAGCATGCAGCAGGAAGAGACAGGGTAATTTGAATCCAGAGTGCCAACCGAGCACACAATAGAAAAGGAAATAAAAGGCTGTGACTACTGCAGGATCCACCACTTCTCAAATAAGACTACCTTATTCTTTATTTACAACATTTTGGGGGCAGTGTTATGAAGAGGGACTCGGTATACTTTCCTGTATTCATTGATACATCAAAACCATCAGACTAAGCGAAAATAGACATGTGACTGCAGTCAATGTCCACAAAAGCAAATGAGGCATATGCATTTGGTAGTCATTAACTTTTAAGTTGAGGGGGGAAAAAGCTTCAAGTGTTTCTCCTGTCTATTTAAAAGAACGTGACATGTGGTTGACAGCATACTCATACGGAGCTGCCAACTGTGTTAAATATGTTTTTCTTACAATACCCCAAGATACAGCTCTGAACGTTGTTGTTAAAATATACAAATAGGTTCCGCTTATTACACAAAACAAATATCTAAGGGAGCGCTCAGTCCAGATTCATTTTGAGGAGGTCGCCCTGACTCTAAAGTTTAAACAGACAACTCCCTTCCTCTTGCATTTACAAGTTGGATTATTGTTGCCACTGCTGTCGCAAAGATAACTGGATTGTTTCCATTTTCCCTAGAGAAGCAACTACCAACAACATCAAAAATGAAAACATCAGTTTATTCCTTCATCTAGTCTATAATTTGGACATGAAAATGGATAGAATTAGGGCAGCACGATGAATGGACATAATCAAAATCTACCTCTTTTAAATGTGTGCCCTTGTTTCACTGAAATCAGATAACTTAGTATTCGCCATATAATGTGGAGGACCAAAAAGGTAACGCTTATGTTGATACTTTGGTCATTTCCACCAGCCAAACAGATGCATTAAATCCATCCATTATGTGAATCCATCTCTCAAACTTCCCCATGAACTCAGCACAGCCATGTCTGTGGCTCAAAAACAACAACCGTGTAGATCATTACATGAGTTAATGTGTTTATTCTGGAGCCTCTATTGTATAATAGTTGTGCATTCTGCACAGTGGAACAATATTATCTGAAGCTCCATCAGTTCAGTGAGCTCACCTAGAATCCTGCAGCGTGAAGTCATGAGGAAGTGGAGGTAGTAAAACAGTCACACATACAACAAGCAGACTTACCCTAAAGTGCTGATAAATCCACTGGTGGTGCCCTCTGCATACAGGGAACAAATGTCCCCAATATGGAGGAAACTGGACATTTTGTCTGACATGGTTCCTCAGGTTGGACTACACCTGCAAAAGATTGACACCAGAGGTCTTTACAGCAGTCAGTCAGTCAGAACTATTATCATGCATTTCACTCAGATGGTCAATTAACTGATCAACAATGACTGTTATTACTAAACATTCACTGAGCGACAAAAGGGCCAGAATGAAGATATATTACGATTGCATATCTCTGAGATTCTCTGGAGAATACGCACTATTTCTGATGCATGTTCTGAGTTCCGTTGATAAGAGCCATATAAGGGTCAAATATGGACTCAGTATACTTCATGAGGACATATATTATACTGAAGATACCAGATACATCTTCTATTTTTGTCATGTATGTCCAAATATGAGCACATTTCTACAGTCTCTGGGATGACATGAACTTCAGATTTTGGGAGGAATATAAGTGTTCCCATACTAGGATTATGGAGTAGGATATTCTCCTAACATGAAATCTGTGACATTCATCATTGAAGAGCATCACTCTTGATATCATCATATTTGGATCACATGTTGGAATATTGAGGCAATAACATCTCCGGACTCTGGACATTGCAGCTGCTGGAGTTTGTTTGGTTTGGAGCATGTGAATGTTTTTAGCCCATCCTCAGAGCACCACCTACTGTAAGACCGTGAATAACAATTGTGTAGTAATTGATATGTTTTACATTACACATAAATAACTGAGCTATACAGCTAAGCAAGATGTGTCTTGTGCATCTTGTAAATATGTTTTATTCTCCTTTTGACTTTAAAGAATAGGCTTAACAATTAACAGATACCATGAATGAGTGCTTAACTAATCAGCTTATTATGACTGTTCAAATCTGGGAAAAAGCACCTGCACTGAATCATCAGAAAATGACAATGAATGAAATCCAGCAAAGAACATGAAATAAGTTTCTCAGTGCACAGTGCTTTTGTTAGCTGTGTGTGAAACCAATACACCTTCAATTTAGGTCACCACCCTTGAGTCTGTTTCCAAGTTGAGAGAATCAAAGCCTGCATGAAAGCACTCAACAGCACGAACAGAGGTGAAGTGGTTTAAAACGCGGTCAATCCTTTTACTACTGCCAAAGATGATGTTCTCGTTCAAACCACAGACGTTTTGCCAGAATTGTAGCTTGAACTTTGACGTGTACTCACACTATGCAGCAGCTGTGCCACCAAAGGGACGTCTTAAAAACGACGAAAGCACACAATTTGCCAGTTTTCATTAAATATGTGTTTATTTTCTGTCAAAATAAATGTGTGCGTATGAAGCTGAAGGTCATATTTAGCCTAACTTACCCAGAGTCAGATGTCCCGCACCACTCCACTAACAGCAAAGCAAAGCAAATACATTATGTAAAGTTTGTATTTTGTTCTGTATCGAATTGTTCCATACATCCCACGTGATTTTAACGTCTTGTGACATATTTCAGCTTTTTAATATGCTTTCTGTGGTGAGAAATGAGACACGAACATCTCTGCTAGCTACATTAAATGTCAGGTCGCCTCGTTTTTCTTTAATCGCACGAGCGTCAGCTCAACAACAGCAACAAATGAGCGCGTGGGCCACTTCCTGACAGGGATGCTCGGCTCAGTGACTAAATGAACAATAACCTCGCTGGAAAAAACTACGGATGGAGAGGGACTTTACCTGGCAGATAGGAAAGGAGGCGTCAAAGACGAAGCAGAGGCAGACAAACGTGTGAAGAAGTGGGTCAGCACAGGATAATTTCCACAGCGCTATCCTCGGTTAAGTCCATGGTGGTGAAACTCCAGGTAAGAGCAGGCTGAGCGGCGTTATCTCTGACAGCTGAATGCGTCCTCGGCAACAATCCTCTTCTTACCTCCTCCACATGTCACCGAGGGAACGCCCCTTTCGTTACTATTTATACTGCAGCGGAGCTCTCTGGGTAATGAAGTTCCTCAGGCATTTCAATAGCGCCTTCACCTGCAGTGTTTATAATAAGAGATTCTACACTTCAAAGAGGCATTGTTGTCTTGATCGACCCCCATTGTTTTGTCTTATGTTATTCTATGTTATGTTATTAAACAAAATAATAAACTGATAATAATAATTGTATTAAGTTAAAATATATTGTTGTGGCTCCAGGGATGGCAATGGCGCTCAGTCTATCAGGCCTTCACTGACTGAACTATAGACTGATGGATCTCAAGAACCATTGGATAGATTATCACTGTGTAATATAGAAACTCATGGTTCCCAGAGGATGCATCGTATGACTTAAGGGATCCTCTGACTTTTCATCCAGAACCGATCATCATTCAAATTTTCCATTAGTCCAGTACTTTGATTTAAGACCAAATACCTGCAAAACTAATAATGTTCCCCTCAAACTCAGCTGTACTTTGTATTTATTGCTAATTAGCAAACATGTAACCAAGTGCATACTAATACTACAATGAGCACTCAAAATAAGGTGGTGAACATGATGCCTTCTTGCATCAGTATGTTTTAGGTTAGATTTAGAATAGAGTTTTTATTTAAAACATGCTAAAACAGAAGCAAGTAAGAAGAACTGAAGAAAAATTGCAAATAAGATTAACCTGTTAAGGTCCATTGTGTTGGATTTAGTGCCATCTAGCAGTGAGGTTAAAGACTGCAACTAACTGAAGACCCCTCGTCTCATCCTCTCATGAGGAAGTTACTAAAAATATGAAAATCTAAAGGCCCGGTCTAGAGCCAGTTTTAGTTTTTTCTGCTATGGGCAACTGTAGAAACATTGATAGACGTGAAAGAGGACCTGATCCTTCTCTAGCTTTAGGTGATTATACACTACTGAAAAACATGATCATTGATATTAAAGTACATTTTTGGCAATATTATATTCTGTTCATGCCACTAAAGGCCCCTTAATCTTACACACTGGACCTTTAACTCACGTTCGAAAAAAGGGGTAGAAAGAAATGAGTATTTGAGTAAGTATCATTTTTACAAGTCAACATCGTCATTCTGACCAAGTTAGCATGTTGGCATTAGCATTTACCTCAAAGCACCCTTGCGCCTAAGTACTCCTCGCAGAACCGCAGCTATCGACTAATTGAATCATACCCTCCTCTGAAACCCAAGTAGCTGACACTTCACTCATCCACTGATGGCAATAGGGGAGAAGCTCCCAGCTTCCCTTTGATCATGTCTATCTACCCCTTAGTACACATGTTGTGGACTGTAGTGAACATGTCACGGGATGATCAAATCCATGTGACTAGAGGTTTTTGTCAATGTCTACATTATTTCATGTATATAATGTCAAGAACAGAAGCGCACATACTGCCTTACAAAGAGGGCGGCATGCTGTGCGTGTCAAAGTGTGAAAGGACTTGAGATAAAGACATCTGTTATGTGTTCAGTCTCCTGTCAAATACACTGATTTAGCCAATTTCTTTCTTTCTTTCTTTCTTTCTTTCTTTCTTTCTTTCTTTCTTTCTGTCTTTCTTTCTTTTCTTCACTTTCAAAGAGATGATTGTTGAATATTGCAGGGTTTAAGCACCATAGTCGTTCAGATAGAGCTTCATGTGGTCCTTACAACTTCGAGTGATCTGATTAATTTGAAATTGACCCAATAAAATCACACTGTGACAGTTTCAGCTACTGGAATTAGAACAGACCTTGTACTAAAATATTCAGATACTGAACTCACACATAAATTGCCATATTAATAAAGTAAAGTGTGGGCACACTGTTCCCAAGGTGATCCTGTAAATTCTTCCAAAACAAGAAACCGGCTCACCTCCAATTTCTCCGTGAAAGCCTGCATAGAGTGGATAGCAACATTTGAAAATGTGTAAAAGCATCATTATTCGTAATTATTCCTAATTGCAATATAAACAACAGAGAGAGACAGGAAGAGAAAGTGCACTTTCATCCATAGAATTGGACTTGATGGCATTACCAAATGGGCTGATGAGCTGTTAATATGGTTTCTTAGTTACAGAATCTGGAGGGAAAATCAGAGTGGAGTAAGTGGGGGTACACAAGTGGCCATTTCTATAAAAGTGCTTCGCTTCTTTTTCAACAATCCACATCTGCTCTCACCAGGCACAGTGAGGTCTTTAAGATGTAAATTGCCACGCGGTAAAAGCTTCTCCTCTGTGATTCATGTTTTAATGTTTTAATGCACAGTTTTCCTTGTACTGATAACAGATCCAGTTCTGGTATGATGCAGTAGAAAAGAAGACAGGCACATTAATCACCTGGTGCCACTCTCGCCTATACTAGTTATGCAATCAGTCATTATTATCACATGATATCACTAAAGATATCAAAAGTACATCCAAAACCACTTGTGCAAAAACAGACTGTTATTCGTTTTGTTGAATGTGAAAGGGAGGATGAAGGATAAGTGCTCAGCATCATTGTGCACATGTTTGTATCAAACACAAACATGTGCGTCTACATGCAATGACATCACACGAGCTAACCTATATTCCATTTAAAAAAAAGTATTTCCAGGTTACATTTGACATTAAGTGAAGTTGAATACAAATCGCAGAGAACTCAGTTGTCATGGATACAGTGTACAGACGACTGGCTACCAATCAACCAGAGTGGGAAAAAGGGCTGTACTGCATAAAAGTGGACACAGCTGCTGCTGTGTTTGTGAATCGCAGCAATTCTGATGTCAGACATGATCTGATAAAAATAAGCCCTTATTTATTCTCTGCCTATTCTGCTCAGTGTTTTATTATAGTAACCTGAGCTAACCTGAAGATTTCTCTGCTGCCAGAGGGCTTTGTCCCCACACAACACACGACGACAACACTCAACAACCACTGATGTAGACAGACAGGAGATGGGATAGATGGGGAGACAGTGCTCTCTGCGAGGGTCATGAGCGAAGCGCTAGTTTAGTGGGAGGGAGAGGTGATTCATCCTGATTGGTTGTCTGACTTACAGCTGACTTAGAATTTTCCAAACAGAATTGACAAAATGACTAACAAATTAATGAACACAGCATCTGCATGCTTGGAGTGCACCGCAGACGGAGGGATGACAAAATGCAGCCACCATCTGTGTGGGTGCACAGATTGTGAGATTCATCATTGTGCATGTGTTAGAGCGAGTATTCTCATGTGCAGATCCGGGCCTTCCCTGAGCAGCAACGATGTGTGGGCACAATGGTTGGTAGTTTTCGTGTCTGAGGCTCCCATAGTCCTCTGTGTGGGCCATGCCTGCAAACGAATCCTCGCATTCATCAGGAAATGTCAGAGTGGAGCTAGATATATTAGGAACAAAGAGCCTCTTGTGTTTTCATTATTCTTCATTATGTCTTGATTTCATGTCAGAGATTGTTAAGTCCCTCTAAATCCGCATCAAGTCTCGCCGTGTTAGAAGGAGAGACGGAGGGCTCGATAAAACTCCATAAACAATGTGGTGGCCTCTAACTGCAGTCCTGGATCTGGGACAGTGAACCACTGAAGACATGATGCCACAGGGAGCAAGACACACAGATAATAGCTCATTAGAATAGAGCACTGATAGGACTTCTGTTCACTTTAGCAACCTCACATCCACAGCTGTAAACTCTGCGCAAATGGGTTCCATTTGATAATTTCAACTCTGTTACCGGAGCTCTGGCTGCAGGAACATTGAGTCAAGGCTTTCTGGCGATCAGAATGCAGCGTGCACAACTGGAAGGCACACTTCGCGATCCCTCACCGAGCACAGGACCTTCCAGAGTAGTGTGAGAGGAAGGTCATCCAAACAACAGTCTATTATCCTCTCTCTGTCTGCCAGCCTTTTGGACTCTGTGACAGGGACGTGATGTCATTAATAATCCGTTAATGACATCATGTCCCTGTAGAGCCGACTCACTTCCACTGTCAAAGCTTTAAGAGGTTTACCATACCTCACTTCACGCAGATCACACTCAGGACTCAGAGATGAGGAAGCAGAGTGCCATTAGCATGTCACCAGCTTTCTCTTCTTCTTTTGCACTGCTATGGTAGACCGCCATTGAGCAAGAAGGGGTACATGAGAACGTGCAGCTGAATCATCAGACACAAGATTAAGACAGAGGGAAGACTTTCTCTGTTCCGCATTTTTATATACATGCAGCCTTTTAGTTGATTTTCACGCTGACGCTCACTCATAAAAGCGAGGTGCCACTTACTGCCTCGCCCGCAAGACAACAGGTATTGGTACAGCACCCTGGTATAAGGCAGAGATCTACCTCACTAAAAATAAAAGACAATTATGCTGGTGTAATGGCCTGCATATTCCCAGTGGAAATAATCTGATTAGGCCAGCTGCAGAGATATTCTAATTAGGCCTTGTGATTTTGTGCCATAACTTGTTACCAACGTAGGGAAAATTAGTTTTTGCATTCCGTGCTGCATCTTGGATGCGACTGGATGAAAGTGTGTATTAGTGGTCATACACTTCATCTGCTTGACCGGCTCTTGCAACAGGTGGGGTATGGAAATCAGAATTGATGAAATACCCAGCTGTTCTCAGCTAGTCCCCTCTTCATGAGCACTGTGCACAAAGGGGAGGATCACTTCAGCGCATCCCCTTGGTTACGGTATAATCAATATGCCAGACCGAGCGCATATGCCAGTGAAATTATCCGCCAGGCGTCTGATTCGCGTAGACGGATATGAGTAGTTTTTGCGTATTGTTGCTGCTTAGAAACTGTTTAAGTGAACGAGCTAATCCCGCTGAAGGAGAACAATAACCAAGGAGGCAGCAGACTGAACTCACCGCTTCTGTAAGCTGCTTTAACTGCAGGTACTGTAATCCAGTAGGATCAGCTGGGTTGGAGGAGCCCTGGCCACACTTTCACTGCACTTTATAACCTACCTCAGTCTGTGTACATGCTATATTGTTCATAATATACACATAAAAACTACATACATGCATGAACATCATTCTGACTTATAATCATTCTGAAGTTGATTTACTTGGTTGCAGTATTCGTGATTAAACAAATCTAATACAATGAAATTCAGCTGCTTAATATAACAACAACATAATAACTAATTAATAGAGGTCACGTTTTCAGGATGAAGACCAAGTCTGTGCCAGATGCTGCAAAGGTGAGAAAGGACCGGTAATGGGATTTTCACAGCTTAGTTTGCACAGAAACTCTTGGGACTGACTATTTGTCTGGGAGCTTTTGCCCATGGTTTAAAAATCCTCAAGTGTTACAGGTCACACATGATTAGTCTCAGCCTGAACGCACAGTGAGTGTCTTTCCAGCATCGTCCAAGTGCATGACCAGACACCATCAAGCACGTAGACCCAGTGGGATCATTTGAGGTAACATTCGGTCATTGCACAAGATTGTGATAGCAGTGGGACATCATGAAAGTGATGAAATCAACACTGATCCTGGGTATATGTTAGGTGATTATGAAACCCATCATTGTGAGCTTCTTAAAGGGACAGTTCACCCCAAAATCAAAACGCTACTAAAATGTTTGTAGTGCTATGTATCCATCTAGATTGTTACGGTGTGAGTTGCAAAGATTTGGAGACATTGGCCCTAGAGATGTTGGCCTTCTCTTGAATGAAATGTAACTAGAGGCACCAGAGAAATATTCAAAATAAAGCGTACACTTGATCGGATATGTATTTTTTTCAGTGTTCCTAAACACACTGAAAAACAGCATGCTGTCGGTGCAGCAGTCCCCCTCCACACGGGGAGAGCTGGCAGTGATCTACTGCAGATAACACACTGACCAGGAATAAGGACCTCGTACGACCCCACATCAAAATTCCCAAACTATCCCTTTAAGACTATTATTGGTAACATTCAGCCAGTAAATGTGGCATTGCATCTCCTCTCTTGCATTACATTCCTGTTACATGTCGTTGAAATCATCTGCCCCCTCGAGTAATCCGCGGTTTGTTGTAGCTAATGCTTGCTAACACTACTGGCAGCTGACGCTAAAGTTGCAAACCTGTAGTTGATATAAACGTCAGCCAGCTAGCTAACCTTGGACAGCACAGTATGCTGGGCGTGTCCTGTAGAAATCATCCATTTTCTCGTTTTTTTCCCTCAAACTGACAACTACCAAGACTCTTGGTGTTGATGAAACACAGAAACCGTGTGATACCAACAGTGTTATACTACAGGTGCTCAAACAACAGTAGAAGCTGAAAACAAACCTTCACAGTTCTTACACAGAGATAAACAAAACAATCATTTATAGACGAGACAAACATTGAAAAATTATTAATTCATAATCATAATAATGCTTTTTAGGAAAATAGACACTTTTCATCTGCACCTTTCTACATGCTTTTTTGTGTATTATTCAAACTTTGTAAAAATATAATCAATATGACTTTGAAATGTATCGCATTTCCCTTTTTCTTTTTTCACATCTTTAAATATGTTGCTCCGAATCTCCTCTAAGCCGCCTTGAAGCACACTGTCGACTGTAGACGTACACTCCCAAAGACTTAATAAGGAATGTGTGCAGTGTAAACATAGTGTAGGTGTAGTTAAGATACGTATGTATGTGTACTGATCAGTGGTGAGAGCAGCTGCGGAGGCGGCTCCTGTCGGGCTCCAGAACTTCCTGCCGAGCCTGCTGCAGGTGTCGAGGGCCAAATTTAACTCAACATCTGTGAGGGGAGGAGCCGGTTTGAAAAACCCCACTGACATCCCCTTCCTCTAACAATGACATGAGGTGGCAAGATAACACCTGCTTCATTATGCAGTGTCATAACAGGACAGGGTGTGTTGATGTGCGAGTCAAATTTCTAAAAAAAAAAAAAACATCTTGAAATTCTGCTTTGAAGAACAGTGAGCTCGCCTGTTTTGACATTTAATTTTTGATGGACCAAATCCTTCAGAAGACGTAATTAAAACGTTTGTCTGCAGATTGCGACTTGGACCAGTATTTCTTCTCTTATCAGCCTACATCACAACACAGTCATGAGATGAAAGACATTTCTCGAATTGGACTTTGAAATGCCTTCACCAGCTGAGACCCAGCAGATAGCTGCTGTGTTTCTTTTTTTTTTTCATTTGGCTGCGGGTTTTAAGGCAAGGACATCTGCTCCCTCATAAGAGAGGTGCTCCATTTTTTTTGCACAAATGGACCGCCAGTTGTAATTTCTCTGCTGGTCACTCAGCCTAAAATAGTGCCTCACTCCTTTATCAATGTGATACATGGCTCTCATAAGTATAAGTGTATCCGCAGCTTTGTGTCCTTTCCGGAGACACTTGGCAAGATATCCAGGTTAAAGTCTTATTAGCCTAAATGGGCCTGCGGGGCTGCAATGGAGGGATCTCATATTCAGAGCACACCTCATTTACAAGAATTACAAATCTTTAAGCGACCTTTACTGAAGCCACAAGCAGTGACTTCAGGGCAACAGCACACTGTTTTTCTCCTAACCAAGAGGTACATGTTAACTCATTTGCTTTAAAGGAACAGTCCATCATTTTGAGAAACAGGCTTATTTGATTTCCCGTGAGAGCTTCATGAGCAGACACCACTTCGTTGGAATTCGGACTAAATGTAGCCTAGCTGAAGCTCTATACTAGGTATGGAGCACTAAAAGTGACGAAACTTCAACGTAGATGTAAAATAAACTACATATTCATGTCCAGCTCTCTCTGAAATGAAACATTTTTATTATTTATTTTTGGAAGTATTTCTGGCCTTATTGACAGAATAGTGTAGACATGTGACAGGAAACGGGATGAGAGAAGGGGGAGATTACTTGCAGAAAAGGGCCACAGGTTGGACTCGAACCCCGGGCCGCCACTGCAAGGACATGGCCCCTGTACATGGAGTGCATGCTCTACGAACCGAGCAACTCCGTCACCCCAACACTCTATAGGTGTTGTTAATAGCAAGATCAGCATGAGCATTAGACATCACATTAACTAGGCTAAACATTATGCTTCATAAGTCGACTATGCAAAGTGTGCAGCAGATGCATTCAAACAATGGGGACAGTCATTCTTCTAAAAATATTTATTTTTCTGTCACTGAATTATTTTTCCAGGAGGCGAGACCCACAGTGTGCGACCACTCCTAAAAAACACCACCACAAAATGGCAGGGGAGGCTTTGACACTGTTTGTTTTCGAGGGTGTGGATGGGGTTCAGTGGGGAAGTTCACCTCACATGATTAACTGCCAGTTGCTAGGTGACCATCCTGCAAAGGAGTCGTTCAGCTGCCGCCCAGTTTTCAACAGTCGTGCACCTCCGAACCAACCGCTGCTGTCCAAATCACCTCCTGTACACACTGCCGGTTGCCATGGGGATTCCAGGGACATCTGTCTCAAAAATGACGTGAGTCACGTCGGATTTGAAGAGAGAATTTTGTTCTTTGTTGTGCTCGTCGCAGATTTGTTGAAAGGACGGTGGAATGTGGTTTATCAGGAAGGTACAACAAAGGGGGGGCCACAAATTGTTTAAGATTAAGGGCTGCTTCGTCTCCTCAAATTAAATGTTGAATCTGTTGCAGAGGTAAAATACCAAACCGGTGTACACACAGTTTAGCTGGTGCTGGAGAGAGAAACCTTGACCCAGAACTTCCTATACACTTCCATCCTTTGGTTTGAGAAATGCCTCTGTAACTCTTTTTTTCTCTCTGCATAATCTCTGTCCTAGTTACTCCAAGGCCGTGGCCACCGCTAACAGAAAGCGGCTTCCTCTTCATGGCAGCACTGTATTTCCGATAATAGGAACTACTGTAAAGGGACTGTTGTAACAACTCTGTATTTTCTACTGCTGTGGCCGTTCCTTCTCTCAGACAGAGGGTGTATCAGACACTCCGCAGATGTCAGTAAATGTTGTTTTCTTTTTTCTTTTCATATTACTCTACTGACGAAGGCACCCCGTCAAACTCTGTAACACTTGGAGAAGATTAAAGGGATAGTCAGTCATTTTGTTGCTTATAGAGTCATACTGATACTTACTGATCCGCTCTACTGACCTCTGTTCAATTTGAAACTACCGCTAGCAGCTTCTCATCTTAGCTTCATGTTGAGACCGGAAACGGGGGGGAAAAAACTAGCGTGACACTATCCTAAGGTAAGCCAAAGAGAACAGCCTACCAGCAGTAAGTTACTATTATAAATATGCATCTATTACGTAAGTCAGTTGACCAAAATCATGAGGACTAAGGCATAAAATTCAAGATTACTTACTTATTTGTTTTGAGGGGAAATTTAGTAGACATAACTTAAGGCCACATAAGGTGCAGTAACAGACGTCAGCATGTTTAAAGAACCATGCCAGTGTTGCATAATAAAGGTGCATATTTACAATATCCTGCAACTTTACTTTTTTCTTTTTTTAGCACAAAATGTTATGGCATACAATTGTGTATAATTGTTCTGTCATGGAGTATATCACTTCACTGCTAATAGAAAAGCACACTCACTGCCGGTTGCAGTGTCTTATTTTGATTTGCAGACAGTTTTTGTCTCAGTGATTGTCATTACTAATAGTTAAATGAATATAAATCACTGAATATCAAAAGACAAATCAAAATCAGTTAAACGTAAACGTAGGGCAGACCTGTCACATCCAAAATGGCGGACACGCTTATTTACCTTGGCAATGTGCCAACGTTTGATGTAGCAGTTACGTATATATATCTATGAGGTGAACCGCCATAAGCTACTTAGGCAAACTTGTTGAAAGCTTGTTATACTATAGAGGTCTTTGGAACCTCCGAGGTCCTGTCGGGTGGATTTTGCTCTTGAGGACATAGCAGATCTAGTGCTTAGCGAAGCTAACCAGATGTTTAATTTAGCTTCATAATTACTGTAAAGACATGAGTGCGTTATCACTTTTTTTTTATCAAACATGTCTGACTGTTCCTTTAAGTTGAGTTCCTTTAAATCATTCCTGATTGAACATCAGATCAGGTACAATGCAAAGAACAGTCCATGATGAAAAGAGAGACATCTCAGGTAACCCACACAGAGGAGAAAATATAGGTCAAAACAACATCCTGCGCCATCCACCTCCCCACTGGGTGACACAGAAACCAATCAACTTGACAGAGGTCTCCGATCAGCAGAGGGCTTCCATCTCCCCCCCATCAGTTAGTCTCTCTCAGCCCCACTGTGGCTGGAGCACTGGTCCCATTTCTGGATGAAACACGGTCTCCATCCTAATTAACCCAGATGTGGATATTAATAAGATCAAAGCAGGTCTAGACTGGAAACGGGGCAGATTGAAGGGAGAAGGTCCTGATTTGAGAATGGTCACATTAAAGTGGGACACCTTCGCCCCTCCTCTGACAGGGGAATAAAGTCTGTTTCTATATTAAAAAATCCCCCCTGGCCCTTTTTAATTGCTCCCACCTCTCTGGAGGTTTGAGCGCAATGGAAAGCTGAGAATATCTACAAGGGGAGGCTGCATAGCATGAAGACAGAAAAGATATGTCAAGTTGATTGAAACATGACATTACAGCTGTTACTTTTACTGTGAATTTAGATTTTTTGTTTATGTTTGACACAAAGTCGTATTTCAAGGTTTGGCAACTCCTGAAGGTGCAAAGATCAATTCTGTGGCCTACGTAGCTAATAAAAGAAACCTATTAAACAGCGCCCCTCTCATCTCTGCCGGTGCAAATGATGCTTCTGCCCTTCCAGATTCATGTGTCATGTGAGAAAAAGGACAAGTGCCAGGACAAGATTACAGCTGCGAGACTGTGACTCCGATGGGAAATGTCCCACACAGAACAAGTTTCCCCTGTCAGATGAAATGGATTGCAGAAGTGATAGAATGGACGGGAATGTCAACAAGTTTTCTCTCTCTGAAAAATAAGACTTGTTTTTCTGCCTTGAGATCTGGTTTTGCATCATCTTACATTGAGTGGGAAACAGTGCCAGCTCAGGAAACACCAGGGGGAACCAAACAGGAAACAATGACTGGCACAGACATGACTCATCCAGCTGATTGCTGGTATGGAGCCACCGACATGTTGCATTGTTTTGTGCTAATGAGTGATTTAACACTAAAGGGGGAACTGAAAATAGACAGAGAAGTACGCATAGTTAAACAAAAAATACAGAGAGACTGCAACAGGCTTTACAAAAGGTTTTATTTAGATAAAACAAACAAACATTCAGTTGAGAATAGATAAATCCAGGGGAAGGAACCGAACACAGTTGCTGGCACCACAGAGGCACTCTTTCCTCTGGAGTCCTTCTGTCCTACTGGCCTTTACGGCATCGTCACGTTGAGTGGACGGCAGCTCTACAGGAGGTTGGTTACTGTATCCTCCTGAGTAATCAAACGTCAGCTCCTCTTGTGCATCAATGTCCCGTCCAGCAAACAGCGCCAGCCTGGGGACCACTGAGTGCACACGGACCGGCTGCATGTACAGGTTGGGCTGGCAGGAGTGGTTGAGAAAGCGGCCTACGTTTCCGACCACGGCAGGGTCCACAAACGTCTCGGTGACGGAGCCCCTGCCCGCGTGCTCCCGTACAGCAATGATGTAGTTATTGTCCTCAGATCTTTGGGCAAGCTGTCTGCGTCTAGCCTCCTCAAAACTGATCACCTCTCCTGCATACTCGCACACAAACACCCCGTGGGGGATTGGCTCCAGTGTCCGGACTCCCCAGCCCCTGTTCTGGGTGCTGTAAACCTCCAATCTGAATCTCGGCCCCATCTGCACCACCCGGTTAGTGCAGGCATCGCTGCAGGTGCAGAGGGCATTGCACTCAAACACAGGTGAGCTGTAACCAGATTCTGTCCTGCTGAGGTTCAGCAGTGAGCCGGCGGTGTCGTACGCCTGCCCATGTGTCTGCAGGCAGGAGCAGCTCTCCGTGAGGCAGGAGTGGGAGAGGCAGGAGCATCCAGGAAGGGTGACCTCGCAGGGGTCAACAGTGCATCCTGGTCCCTGGATATTTTCTGGGGAATACTGAAAAATGACAAAGACAACAAAGTTAGCAAACCTTTAAATAATGCCAACTATTTATTAATTGATAAACTGTAAAGCCCGAAGGATACTGGCCTATCACCGATATGAACCCCAATGAACACCCCCAAAGTTGACATTTTCAGTGCACTGATGTCATTTCAGATAAAGTTTGTTGTTGATCTGTAAGATATCCTGTTGTTTGAAAACCAATTTTGAGCGATTGTTGCAAAAAAGAAAAAAAAGTGTATATTGGCTGATTTACTGATTTTGGACAGTCACAAGGTTTTCCTGGTTGTGTTTGTCTTATTGAGTAGTAAACTAAATGTAAATTTGAGTTTTGGACTGTTGATCAGACAAAACAAGACATTTAAGATGCCGTCTTGTGCATCATGAGATTGTGACAGGGAGGTTATAAACTTAACATGTATTCAAGAAAAGAAAGAAAGGATAAGAGACCCATCACCTTACTTTGCCAAGCATGTATAGCTATAGTTTTACCACATTCAGTGATACAATTGCATGTCTTCGAGTGTTATCTGGGGCATATGCATTGGTTCTGGACTTTTTGATTCCCTGCACTGCGGTCATAGGACGGGCAGTAGCCTGTAGTGACTTGCTGCCATCTGCTGGTGAAACAGGGTATTTTTCATTTACGATGATTTAAGATTTAGATTTTTTAAAGATTTTTCTTTAAAAGTGCTATTTGTAAGAAAAGTTAGAAGAGTCTCATTCTCAACTTTTTCAAAACTGACACCTTTGGGCTGCGGACTCCTCCTACAATCCCTGTGCAGACAGCTCACTTCACTGATATCGCTGATGCTCTGTAGATGGTACCAGTGATGTTCTGGGCAGTTTTAACTACCTGCTCTCAATCCTTACTGTTCTGGCTGTGCATGAAACATGTCACTTTGTGATGTTTCAAGTTGGGGTGCTTTCTATTGCTCCTCTTACTTGAGCTAGTCAGATACCTCTGCAGTCACAGGTGGCATGTCACAGGTATCAGTCTGTATGTTTTGTGATACATAACAAATATGTGTGTAAGTTAGAAACAGTGTCATGTTTACATAGTTTGTCCAGACAACACTGACACGGCTACAATATATATATTTTTTTACGAATGTCCACCTCAGTATATACAAGCATTGTGGTCGCAAGTTTTTAAAAACAACACATTGTTTGTGTTTATGTCTGATAATAATCAGCTGAATTATCATTACGATTATTATGTAGCAGAGAAGTATAGTATGGTTGAATCTGCAGTGCCAGTCAGACCACAGTATCTGTTTACATCAGAGGGAGTGACACTAATGACTGTGATACAGCGGCAGCTTGCACTCTGGAGGGATCAGCTGCATGTCCATCTGTTCCCAGAGCACACGAGGAGAACGCACATACGTCATAATTCAAAGCTCATTCTCACTGTAACTCATATTTGATTGGTGGACTGAGTATGTGTTGTAATGCATAGCCTAAGTGGACATGCAGGTTTATGCTCCAGCATATATTATTATATATGATAAAAATATTGATGACTGAATTCTTTTAGCTGTTAAAGTTTCTGGGTTCTGGTATTGCTGGCTCACTGCCTCACTTGGATACAACATGGGTGTCATTAAAGGGGCACAATATTCAAACTCAAGTGTTTAATATTTACAATATGAACGAGGTAATACTACAAACTCAGAAATATTACTTGTTTTTCCATAGCTGAATAAACAAGGTGTTCTCAGAGGTAAATAAGGTCCCCAGAACACTGACGAAGCGAGAAAGGTGGCAGGGTCCGCCACATATAAACAAAATAAAACAGTATGAAATTGTGTTGTCCTTAAAAGTCGGTTTGTTTATTCAGTCGTGGAAACAAATGAGGTTTATTCATTTATTTAGTTTAAAATACAGTAAATAAAGATTTTTCCCTTCTGGTTGAAGTGCCATACCGAAAACTGCACAGTGCACCTTTAATGTCATTAGTAACACCTGGGTTTTTACCTAATCTTATAAAGTCTGCAGATTAAAAAAGTCACATTTGAGGAGCATGGCATAGTCTGTATTAGGTGTAACTTGTAGCTCCAGCACATATTCACAGATTTATTTTCCACACTCACACACTCACACATTTATTCTACATCTGCAGCCAAAGTGACAGGACTGACGACGACACCGCTCTGACAACACGCTTCGAGCTAAATAACGGCGAAGCAGCGAAAATATGGCGGACTTGAGGATTGTTTACGTTTCTATAAATGCATGTTTACAACGTTTACTGTCAGGACAGAGACAGAGCTGGTCCTGTGTGCTCAGCTCACGGGGTTCACATGACGTTTCAGGGAGACATGCTGCGTTCAAGTTACCTGGAATGTAGGAGCTGTCCGAGCACCTGAACTCCTCTCAGTCAACACGGGAACACTTTCCAGACCGTTGCTCAAATCCACAATTCGTGTGTCTTCATTCATATTGGAGGTAAAGTCCATCCATTTAAGTTCCTGCCAGCGACTGAGAAGCTGCGAAAAAAACTCAAACCAAGAAGCGGCAACTTCCGGTGCTTTGACTATAGACGAGCTCCCCCTGGTGGCGACGTTGCGTCACTACACCGCTGTAATTATAAAGCTTTTGTTTTGACCATCTGGCCACAGTGAGGACAAAGTGTGCAGAGGCTCATTAAAGACAAATACAGCACAGCATGGGATAACTGCTCCATCTAGACTGCTGTGAGGGTGAGACAGGAGGGGGTCACTGTTAGAGACAATAAATGAATGTGCCTCGCAGTGACACACCAACTTGCTCCGCTGAACCTATTTACTCAAATTTTTCTTTTTTTAGCTTGGCTTCTGTCTTCCATGCTGAATATCTTTTTCCCCTCACACTTGCCGTTATTCGTGATCATCACCATCAGCATCCCTAAGCAGAAGGATTTATTAAATATCCTTTCATTCAGACACCTGCAGTAGCGCCAATTGGCCAGCAGGTGGCAGGAGGGGTTAGTCAAAGCGCCGCTACTCTTCTTCTGAATCCACAGATTCACTTCTGCATGGCAAGCCAGAAGAAATGATGGACAACAAAGGGGGTCATTGAAAACAGGTTAAATAAGCCAGAACCTTGAAATCACCTTTATAATAGTTTAAAAAAAAATAATAATAATCAGAATCAGCATCAGATTTCCTTTATTTGTCCCAGAAAAGGACACATTTCTGTATCACAGCACCCAAAGGACAGTTCAACTTAACAATAAACAATAATGAGGGTGAAATATAAACAATTTCACAAAAAGATAAGAAAATGAAACGGACTTGTATAGACATCACATGTATGTTTTTGTCCTAAAAAGCTTTACCAAGTTCTTATCATGTGTCTAAAACAAAGAACTCTTCACATTCATCTGTTGGTCAAGGCCTTTTCTCACCTGAGGTTACACAATTGAACTGTGTTTGCACAACTCTGGTGTTTACTGTCAGCCAACAGCTGACGATCCCAGACTGGTTTGAGATTAACGTTTTTTTGCACATGGCCGAAGAGAAGAGTGAAAAGTAGTCTTTTTTGTTCCAGGAGACACAGAGGTAGTGTTCTGTATCCGGGCCTAACCTTTCTAAGGTGTTACGCTGCTGTCACGTGTAATTGATACGCAGTGGTTTATTCTCTGGTGGATATCCGAGGCAGATGGGGGGGAGGTCACATTGTCAGCTGGCATTTCCACGCTGCACACAAGTGACCAAGGATTCTCCTTTGAGAATCAGCCTTCATCTTCGTCCTTGGGCAAAATTAGCGCTGTCACTTGTTAGTCCTGCGTCTAGCTTTCAGAGATTGCATGCTCCATCACGAGCTAGGATGTTAGAAGTGAAAAGTAAGAGTATTTGACAATGAAATGATTGGCAGTTTGACTAATTTGACAACAAGAGAGGCTATTGCGGAGAAGAATGTGGGCTTCATGACTCAACGGTTGTGTTGTGCTCCATAATCAATGCTTCAAGAAGAAACAGCTTGCAGAACACATGGCACATTTCTACAGACAAGTGAGTTCACTTTAGTTGATCAGTAGGATTGAGTCCTGTGTGATGCCCCAAACCGATCCACATTCTGAACACTTGTATAATTTAGTATACAATTCTATATACAACTGATTATGACTGTCACTCAGCATTAGTTGTATGATTAAACATTATAATTGGTGTCTTAATCTTCACCTGTATTTTCTGTGGCACTGCTCTGGCACTCTTTAAATGCAATTAAACCAAGAAGACAATTTAACAGGTGTGGCCCTGTGAGGCAGAATTTTAGCACAGTAGTGCTTTGAGCTAAATGCTACCCCCTGTATGCCGACATGCTCCCAATGACAAACTTACATTGCAAATAGCTCGTTATTTGCCAACATTTTTTAATGTTTGACTTGGAAATAGTCAATTACTTAAGTTTTGTGCTTAATTGAATTATGTATTCATTTGTTTCTATCTTTGATTTCAGGACATATTCTTAGATTGATCATACATTCTTTTTTTTCATGCCTAAATATTAAAACTGAGTGCAGTGCCATGCTACCTTTTGCTAATTGCCACAAACACAAAGTACAAATGGGGTTAAAGTTGCAATACGTAAGAATTGGCAACAGTTCTCAAAATAAATGGGGGACAGCATATCACCAGAGTAACACTTACTACTGCTAACAGAAGTTAGCTAGTTAGCTCAGCTAGCCACTCAGCTAGCTGTCTGGACTGGGAGCTTGGGGACCAAGGGAGTGTTGGTGTTTACACCGCTAGCACAGGAACACTGGACCAGACAGGCCAGGGTGAGCTAACTTAAGTGGATATCCCTTTATTACAATACACAGGCGACATCAAAAATTAAATTTCTTCACATTCTCTCGATAATTTTTTTCTTCATTTCTGAATGTTTTCAACGAAATTCTTATTTATTGTGCCTTTAAAGGGAAAGGTTGATACATTTGCAGTTGACTAATCATTAAAGGGATATTCCGGTGTAAGTTTAACCCATGGTCTAACACACCATGACACCGAGTTAGACCCCCCCTTGAGATATAAAGTTTTCCGACCGCTAGCTTATGTAGTTTTAGCAACCTCAGAAAAGACCGCACGATAACAGTACACTGCAGTCTATGCCTCTAACCAAGAAACCGCCATCTAAAAGCCACAAATAATGCTCAGAACAGCACCAAACTTCAGCAACAGTACAAATAAGGTCCCAGCAAATAGTTCGAGGCATCAAACATCAGCTACCTTTGCCGGGTTTATATTGAAAAGAGAACACAACTCACCACTCTCTTGCAGCAGCTTGCTCGTTGTGGGGAAGCCCTGCGAGTCGAGTGCCGAGTGCAGTAGAGTTCCGCAGCTCAAGGATGAAAATGCATGATTATGACTCCATGGAAATGCAATCAAATTTCATATGTGTCTTGCCTACCAGTTTATAACAGTTAGTAACGAGAGCGGACAGGGAAAAGAACAGAACTGAGCATTTCTAACCGCACGCGGTAATCGACTCGCAGGGCCTCCTGACAACGTCCAAGCTGCTGCAGGAGAGTGGGGAGCTGTGTTCTCTTTTCAGTAGAAATCCGGCTAAGCTGGCAGTTGTTTGATGCCTCGAACTATGTGCTGGGACCCTATTTGTACTGTTGCTGAAGTTTGGTGCTGTTCTGAGCATTATTTGCAGAGACGTTCTACTGTTGTAGAGACAGATCACTCTGATCATTTTGAATGGGGAAATCTGTGACGCCAAAGATGGCGCATATCCCGCCCCTTTCACCAACAGCCAATCACCTGCGTTGTCACAGCCGAACCAGGAAAATTATAGCCCAATCATGTTGTTTCACGCACATGTAGTCTTTACGACAGAGACCAAAAACATTTACTGCTTTCAAATCTTTATCTAATTTATAGAGTGAATGATAAGAAATGATGTATACGACATTATCTGGTCCATACATCAATGGTCAGGTAGAGTAGAGCCAGAGCACAGCAGCCGGCACAGATTCAGCCGTACGATGGACGTTGGTGTCGTAAATCTGTGCGCATGCGCAGTGGAGTTCTCCCGGTAGGAAAAGAGCGTTTTAAACATCATTTCTACGGTAAAGTCGATTTTTTTTTGTTTTTATTTGTATGTTATTTCACTGGCGAGCATGTCTGTATGTTTTTTCCGTCCTGCTATCACGCTAAAGGGTGGATTTGACCATGCCTCCATTCATTTAGATAGGGGTCTGGTCTCTTTGGGCTTTTCGAGGCGTCGCCAAGATGGCTGCCGAGTGGCATGACTTGCCTAGAAGGACTTTGTTATTTGTGGCTATGAGTGGCTTTCTGATGGCGGTTTCTTGGTTGGAGGCATAGACTGCAGTGTATTGTTATCGTGCGGTCTTTTCTGAAGTTGCTAAAACTACATAAGCTAGCGGTCGGAAAACTTGATCTTACTCAGTGTCACGGTGTGTTAGACCATGGATTAAACTTACACCGGAATATCCCTTGAAGTGCTGGACAAGCTAAAATGTTGACCTTATGGTGGCAGCACATGAAAGGTTTAAAGATTAAAAAAATCAACCTGAGGTCATGAATGTCTTTAACACACTTAAAGGCAATCAATCCAAAAAATTTCACTCAAACCCACAAATTTCATCCTGGGACTCATCCCTCTGGCACCATGAAGGTCCGTACAAATTCATGGCAATCCATCCAACGCTTGTTAAGACCAAGTGTTGGACGGGCCGACTGACAGACCGACAGTGCAGTCCCAGGAGGCACGCTGCTAGCATGGCTAAAAATAACAGCAGTTTCAAAGGAGGTGCTGTCAGGATGAAAATAAAAAGGCATCAGACCCCTGAACATACAGTATATCTGAGAATTGTTGACAAATTAACAGACATACATATATTCTATATATACATATATTCTTTTATATATATATATATATATATATATATATATATATATAAAGGCAGTAGAAGCAAAATAAACAATATGAATAAGAAACAAAAAACACTACTGCACAAAACTTCATTACATTCACAGCCAGGAATGACTTTTGATACATTTAATATCCAATGAATGAAGACATTTACTCAACTTCTATATTTACATGGGCGACCTTCACATTAACAAAGTCATATTTTAACACAGTATCTTTACTTAAGATAATACAATAATTTTTTCAATGTGAGTCGACATCGTGGCTCTCATTGTGTCATCAGACAATGGGGTGAAACAGCTTCTCCTGCTCCAGATGAGGCAGGTTGTTGGGGATCTAACACGGGGGCTGTTGTCAGGGATCTTTTGGCTCTTAATGAGAACACACACACACACACACACACACACACACACACACACACACACACACACAGAGGAGCAGAACTTTGAGGCTGGGCTACAATTGGTTGGAGAGTTAATGAACCAAAGGCATGATAGAGCCTGTTCTCGGGGGAGATTATCAACAACAGTCCAGCACTCCCTCTGCTACTGCGCTGATTGACTTGGCCTCAAATTGGCTGCGATGCTTCTCCCAGCTTGTGAGGGAGGCTGCGCCATTGGCCTAGTCGATGCACCCGTGTCTGGTCTGACAGCAGAGAACAAAGGAATTTTCAAAGGTTTCCCTCGTCTGCCTTTGTCAGCTTGAGTAGGCATTATTATGATGAGTTGACCCCGGGGTTTTTCAAAGGGGCTTTTTCTGACTGCTCCGCCGAGTTCATCAAAGGCCATCAAAGGAAGTCGAAACAGGGAGGCAGAGACGCTCCGATTAGTCACAGTGAGGACCAAAAAAAGTCAGGGCTTGCATTTTGGAAATCACAATGAGAATCATCAGCACATTAACAAACAAACATTCAAACTTTTTGGGAGCGATTCACAGTAGGATGACTTCTGGCCCTTCTTCGTGCACCCTTCGGTAGTCATCCCACGAGACTCCTTGGGTGCCTTCCTCTGCTGCCAGGCAACTGCAGCGAGTGTGATGCACTCACATGACAAGATTTTGCAAAGCAATTAAGTGAGGAGTCGAGGGGGTTCATCTGCCTCCCGAGGCGAGCAACATATTTAGCTCTTCACGCAGAGTTTGAAGAACGGAATTTGCCAAGTTAGTCAAGACTGTACACAGCCAAACAAAATCTGCATGTCTTTATTTAAACTTCATGCTTTTTCTACTAAAGTTATAGGTGAAAAAACAAAGCGGGTTCATTAGCATTTCTGTGAAAAACTGGAGCTGCAACACAAGCAAGCTCCCTAAACGACACCCCGCACTGGCTTTATTTATTTCTAACACTTCATATTGGTACCGCATACAGCACCATTACCATCTGGGCCACTTGGAAAAGATATGGTATTTTGCACATACTGTGAGAGCATTCCCAGTTGGGCTTCGTGCAACGCCAAATTTAGATTTTCACAAGTTTCAGGTTCCTCAGCAGTTCACATACTGCATATGCTGTCTGAAAGTGCACTGTGGCATATGGTGAACATTTTTTCTTCTTCAGCATGTTTTGACGCCAAGTTTCATGCCAAAAGACTGTGTCCTTGTTTGATATCAGGCTGCAGAAACCACGCTCTGAAACGCTCCCTCCATGGAAAACTACTGGAATGTTCTCACACCAATATTATAATGTAGTTAGCAGTGGGCAGTAATAAAGGGTTGTTAATTTTTGCCTGTATTGAATTTTCTAGTATATTGGATTCAAAGTTCAAACCCTCAATTTAATACAGTCAAAATGACTTTGCTATGAGCCTAGTTGCAGAGAAATTAATCAAAACCCAACCAATCTCTAAAATCAACCATAGATGAGGCGAAAGTCACACTTTAAATTCAAAACACAAATTCCATGTTAAATACTGTCTGTGTCATCACAGTACCACCACACTGTATCTGTGCCACAGACGTATGGTAATATTATATGATAATGCCGTTCGCCTCCGTAACTCTTTCATCAGTCTGCAACATCAGTGAACCAGTTTCACTGGAATATATTACTCCCTCCATAAATGAACAGCAGAATGTAAAACAAGATTACAAAAGTTAATCAAGGAAGTGGAAGTGATACTGGCATTGTAAAATCTTATCTTGTTATATTGGGACAAACCATCGGTCTGCAGTTTGTCAGATGTAATGTAGGTGTTAACTACAAACAGAACCCATTGCATCATAACACTGTTAGCTCTTGTAAATTTGCATCTTGAAGTAAACATGTATGTAAGGCTGTGATCCTACCCTGCCCATGATTTTGATACTGTCCTTTTACGGGAAAAATATACGTAATGTTGCTTAAATTTCAATAGCAAGATAAAAATACATTTTATGATATATTGAGAACATTCTTAAGGGTTAGGGATGCGTTTTAAAAGAATAAAAACACACACACATATATTTATATATATATAGAACCACACAGAATTGTGGACAAAAAAGAAAAAAAATGATCTCCCATCGAGCCATAATTTTGTGAGCAATCTGTTTTTCTTCTTCTTATGTTAAGCAGCCAAAGAAAATGTATAAAATGACAGGCATGTGTTCATGTGCGGTTCCTGTGTTACATCACATTTTGTGATTCAGCATCCTTTCACTATCAGCAGAATGACGTGCAGTAACACCGCTCTGGCATCGTTTCATAGAGTAAGAGAGAGTAACAGTGATGTGTAAACTCCTGCGATCAATGCGCAGCCTTCACAAATCAAGTCGGCCAGCCGTGTTGCCTGTAAAGATGTTGAACCTCTCAAGAGGCTCTGTTCTTCCCATCCAATCAATACCCTTTGTCTGTTTCCACTTAGCCGGCTGTGGGTCAGTGTTTGTGTTTTAAATGGGCTGTAATAACCAGTGGACACTTTCTCTGCAGGACCACTTGTGGAGGCTGTGGAGAGACTCTCACCTCTTTTTACATTTGGCTTCATATTGAAGACGCGTTGACTCTGCTGCCATGTCAGACTCGTTATTCAACGATTCATTTCAATCTCCCATTGGTGCTGGTGGAGAACCTGTCAGTCACGAGCAACACGAGACGCCTCTGGATCCCAGAGTTACAGAGGCACATGTCTCACATCATCTTTTTGTGTATATTCCCCCATTACCTCAGTGGCTGTCTTGTCGATTCTGCGTCTGTCGGCGGTGTGTTGTTCACTGTTCATTTTCAGCCCCTCATCAGTAGTGATCATGCAACCCTCCTGGCTCCATATTTCTCCGAGCTGTCGCTACGCTCTACCTTCATCATGCAAGCAGGCATGAAATGGACTGGTTATGAGAAATCAATTTGTGCCAATCACAGTGTAGAAGGGCTACGACACACAGCAATGTGCATTTTAATGTTGTGTCATCTTCGTGGAAAATGGGAGAAGCCTTTGATCAACAGAAGGTAACTTACATTTATGCCTTGCATAAAATGGAACCAGGTTGAAGGTGCAGTGTGCATGATTTATGGGTATGTAGCGGGAGACAGCTTATATAAAATTCAAAATGATGGTTCATTAGTGTATGATCGCCTGATCTAAGGATCGTTGTGTTTTTTCATAAACTTACAATGAGTCTTTTGTATCTGCCATGTTCCACCTCCATGTTTCTACAATAGCCTAGAATGTACAAACCAAAACCATGAGAGAGGTTTCTCAACAGACACCGTAGTGGAGGCTGAGTGAGCGAGTGAGTGAGTGAAAGCTCCACTAATGTTTTGTGGACTACAAAACTTGAACGTTCCATCTGCATGGGGGCGAGTGAAATGACTGACTTTTCACTTTTGGGTGAACTTATCCTTTAATACTATTTAAACAGCGTTACTTTAAGAATGTGTTCAGCAACTAGACAAATTACCTGTTCAAAAATGTAGTCAGTAATGCAAGCCAAGTATCACAATATTAAAGTCATGTAACTTGAGTACTTTCCGTTACTTGTTGAATATAAGAAATATGCGAATAAAGACAAGAGAAAAGAATTATCAATACGATGACTTTTATTTAATCTTATTGACAAATATATCATTCTTTATCTCAAAACTGTAATCTTGTTAGTATCCAGTTCTTTACTCAATGTAACTGTAATCTAATCACGTATTCTTTTCTGTAATTTTACTAGAATACAGTTCATTTTTTTGTAACCTAATTACGTAATCCTGTTCAATGTATTACGTTACTCGCAAAGAATGTTTTCAAAGCAACAAAATGTAACTTCCTTGAGACAGAGAGTTGATTTTTGAGTCTGCTCTCCAAGTCGATGGATAATACCCATGCTTTGGGTTGATGTTGGACCCGAGCTGCCAACCCAAAGTGTCAGTATTTGTATATACCTTTTACTTTTACAACAGAGTGTGAAGTGTTGCTTTAAATACAGTTTTTGTGTTTTAAAGGTCCAGTTTGTTGAGACTCATACCCAACTTGTCAAATACTGAGGTCTTGACATTTACTTTGGCCCGGCGGACGACCCGACTTACGAACTCATAGCGTCAGCGTACAATGAGTTAGGAATGAGACAAACAGCTATATCACAATATGGACCTTACAACTGAACTAAAGTAGTTCCATGCTCCTCTACAAAGTAGGCCTAATTATGATTAATAGTCTACAGTCATGGTAGTGGGTCTGAGGCTATGCTAAATGCTAACATCAGCTTGTTTATAATGACAATACTTACATGCTGGTAGAATGTTTACCATGTTCACATATTTGTTTAGCATGTTAGCATGCTAACATTTGCTAATTAGAACTGAGCAGAAGGCGAGGTTGTTGGGAATGTTATTTTGGTCAAAAACCAAGTATTGGCAAATACTGGTGCTAGATGGACCTGATGTGACGTGATGGACTGAAAAACTAACAGACCAACATTGCCATCAGTAGGAGCAAACCGCTAGAAAAATCTTTAAAATGGTCGCCTCAATCCTGTCCAATCTATTCTTTACTCTAAGCTTATATGCCTGATGGCTAAAACCAAAGCCTTCGTCTCAACTCGTGACACTGCAGAGATACATTGCCATATCACAGAGGTTAGACACTCGCCGTCCTAATAAAATATCAGGCAGTGAGAACACTCACTGTCTCTCTTTTCCTAATATAAATAGCAGTCTTGATAAGGGCATGGATTCTGCAAGTCAACAGATGTTTGACCTTTTCTGACCTGCTTTGTAATGTGACTGCTGCAGGAAAAGTCAGAAGCAGCATAAGGTCAGCCAAAATGTGCTGGGAAACGCTGGCTGCGATCTACTGGCTCTCATTTAATCCAACACCACTGCACATTGTGCACAAACGCGAAACATGGCGGGCGTTTGTGTGGGGCCACTGATTGCATGCACGCCCACACATAAGCAATCAATAAAAAGAGAACATTTTGCACTGTTTTGTTGACTAGGCAATCAATAGCGTAATGGAGTGAGGCCACCTCTGATTGTATCATGCCATTATTGTTTCACCTTCATGTCAGAGTGGAGTACTGTCTGTAAAATTGTTTCCCCATTGAAACGGGAACGTGTGTGCTTATTAGAATTGCCTCTTGTTTAGTGTGTACACTTGCATATTCTCCGTGTGAATTTGGAACATTGCGGGTTTCGACTTTCATTACTACAGAGCACTTTATGTGCCTGTTTGAATAAAGTCACAATCGTAACGGGAGATGGAAATGAGCTTCAAGCCTCTGCGTCAGCAGTGAGACCTAACACACATTCACACTTACAGTAGGCTGCAGGCAAACAGCAAAGCTCTTTAATTGGGCCCTGGGAGAAAACACCACAACAATCCGTCCAGCAATTCATTATGCATTTAACAGATGATTAACATCACTGAAAGGCATTATGTTTCCACGCTTCCATTGTGATTTCTCCCACAGTACACCTCCATTATTCGGCCAGTATGGAAGCAATAATCTCATCACAATAAAGCCCCGCAAATAAATTGGCACTCAACAACAACAAGTGAAACTATCTGGCTCCTCTCCTGGTGATCGTATCCCACATTGTTAAAACTGAATTTCTGTGTTAGAGAAGGGATAAAATAAATGATAATGTCACATGTCTAACCAGCTTGAGAGATGTCTCTATATTATGTTTTATTGCGTCATTGCCCCTATAATGCAGAAAGTGCTTTTGTTTTACCATCATTTTCATACTCAATTACACTGTTCAGCGACCAGCTGGAATAGACCAGTGATATCCTGATAGAAAAACATAAGATCATGAAGGTGCACTGTTCACGTATATTTGTAAAGATTGGTACTTAGCAAGCCAGGAAACGATTTCCATGCCTTCAAACTGTGCCAGGAGAGTTCCGCTCTCAGACGCATAAAACATTCTGACGTCCAGCAGGTGTTGACACAACGGTCTGCACCGGCGCCGAACACTCATGTCAACATAATTCATCAAGACTAAGAGTCTGCAGCCACTGTGGTATCAGTGTGAGGCTGTGCAATGCACAGTGGACTTTTCAGCTGGAGGTTGGCGTCATCATGCAAACATGCCAGCAGTGACATTGCTAACACTCCAACATGTCCTCACGCCTGAATGACTAAATCGATCGATTGCCTGACTGTTCTCAAAATGACATACATGGTGTGACCGCTGGATAGCAGCATTGACAGGTATATCATCTCCACATGGTTCACATTGAGACACATCTGATGTTTGCTTAGGTTTAGGGAACAAAACTACTCAAAAAAGACCATGGTTTGAGTCATGATAAGTACCTTCGTATGTGACATTAATAAACCCAAGAAAACAGACCTCAAACAAATTTCTGGCATGGTTTTGTTTTGTTGTTTTATTTTGAAGTTCCCCGCCCTCTTCCTGTGTTATCCTGTGTCCTATTAGTTAATGTGTATATTTAATCTATGTGTTTCTTGCTGTCTTTGTCAGTTCATCCTTTCAGTTTCCCATCCTGTCCTGTTCTGTTATGTTCTGTTCTGTTCCTGTGTCTACCAGTTTCATCTCCCCATCATTTCATTCTTGGCTTGTACCCTTGCCTGCTGATGTTTAACAGGTAGGTTTAGCATGCTAATGTTTGCTAATTTGCAGAGAAACACAAAGTAGCTCACAGTATTTGGTCATAGACAGAAGTAATGGGCAACTGACCCTTTGATGTCGCTAAATTAAAAGCTCAAAGTTTGTCCTGGGGGGAATATGAATGTGAATGTCAATGCAATCAGCAATCCAAACTCATAAAAATACAAATCTAGGTATGGTCCATAAGAAACCAATGTTTTCTGATAATCATACAACCGTTTCCAAAGCTGAAATTTCCCCAAAAGTTGATTGAGGTCGCACTAACCTCATCACCCTCTGTACAGTATTATTCATCAGCAGCTCGCTGGGTAACAAGCCCTTTGTGAGTAGTTAAATTTATCTTTGTATGTGTGAGGGTGGGGGAATAATAAGAGAACAGGCTCACAGGTGCCGTCTCTGCAGGGCAGCCAGTTGCTCTCGGGAAGAGGTGTGAAGTTACACCCACACTCTCCCCAGAACAATGAATGCGACCGAGGCTGGGCCAGGCGTGCTCGCCGCGCCCGCCAAGGAGCCGCGATAAGTTTGTTTATGCGTGCCTCCTCACTCGCTGGGATAAACAATCCATGTGAGGTGACCTCCTGTTGAACCTGTAGATGATCATCTCCTCTAAAAGTGGAGCTCATCACATTGTCCAAATATGGGCAGAGAGGAGCCAGGGCACCGAGGGCCAACAGAAGCTGAGTGCTGTGTGGATTACAAAGGCAGTGAAAAGCTCTCCGCTTTGCTCACTTCAGTTTCAGGTACTCAGCTGCCAATGAATGCACTCATGGAGGAGGCACTCTTCAGAAAAAAAAATGAAATCACGACTTTAACTTCATTGGTCATTGTGTGGCAGAAACACACACAGCTAGGTTTTACAGTGAGCTTGCCTGTAACTGTGAACCTCGGCCGGAAAGGCAGTTTAAATATTAAGCATCAAACCAAACAGACAAATCTGTTTGTCATTTTGGTTTTAAAAAGAGCAAACGGGCACATTTGTCCAAGACGACCTATATGTGAAATCTCCCCAAAGCCGAGAAAATAACAAGTTTAGCCTCAGCATTGCTCTGCCCCCACCTGAGGGGGGTCTCCTGAGGGAAAATGCACCTGTCAATTGAGAAGAGGAAAATGTCAAAAGTGACCTTGCGCGGGGTGAAGCTGCTGATGCATGTCATTAGTGTAGGAGTCAGGCTGAGGGGCTATTTTCACCTCCTGTGCTTGTTATTAGTTGTAATTGTAAAAAGCTCTTTGTGGTGTGGGATTGACTCCACTGCTGACGGTATCACAGGGTGATGGATTCGTTTTGGCTTCAGGAGAAAATATTTAGTTTCAAGTTGACAGGCTTATGGGCAACTAATTGCTTTGTTGTGGGAAAAAAAACACATATAAATGCTTGTCTGTCAATCTCCGAACACTGATTTCCCTGAAAAAGGCTTTGTAATGATCACATATTTTGGAATTAGTACAGTTTAGACTGTTTTCTCGCCTGCCAGACAATATTAAGTTCAGTCCCAGCTGACAGCTGTTACCAGGATTACGGTTGCGTTTCGCCTGGGAACTGTGAGCATACTTAAGACCTGTTTTAAACAGATTTACATGTTTACATAAGTCAGCTAAACATTTAAGGAACCGTTCAGCCGAGAATCTGACACAGTGATTGTACTGATTGTTCTTCTCACTCCCATGGATGGAGCCTTACAGCAAAGGAGCCTTGGAGCATTTTCCTAAACAACTGAAATAGGTGGGGACTTATTTGACAACTGAAAACACAATCACAAAATGTCTCCATTCAAGTCGTCCATCGCAATCCTAGTCTGTGGAAGATCCTAATTTTATTTGAAAAGATGATTCTTATACCCTCGAGCTCATCCACCCACTTCAGAAAGGGTGCGTACTAATTCTTTTTCACTGAGCAACTACAGTGAATATTTCAGCTTTAAAAAATGAATAATGTCTTTTCGAATAAATTTGGGAACTCGCAGCTTCTGGAGACTTGGATTATACAAGACGAGCTGTATGGAGCCGGGCGTGTCTCGGGTCAATAAAAAGCATAAGAAATTTTCCGACTGTATCAGCAACAGGAGCAGAGGAGCTGTTTCGCCATCAGTGCTAGCAGTGTATGCAAGTCACCCGTGGGGTTTTGTTGGGAAGAAACTCCTTGACCATCTCTGTGCTTTGTCCTTGGCTCTGAAAAGCAGGTGTTCAATCTTTCACGCTCTGAGTGGACGGTGAGCTTTAGGTTTCCGACTCAGCCTTGCCTCCTGCATTCTCACCCGACAGAGATTCCATTTTGATTAATATTCCTCAACGGCTGCACTGAGTATGTTGGAAATCGGCCGAAAATTGAGACAAAATGTCCTTGTAGGCTGTGAGTCACTGGGCGCTCACCACAGATGTGGACAGAAACAGACAGGTCACAACACGTACGTTTACACCTCGTCAACAAACCACCAGCTTAGATACTCACTAGAATGAAACTTTGTCAGTGTGAGAGCTAACCTCTGTCTGCATATGTTTTAAGTTTGTTCCATTTATGTCAGTTTAGATAATTAAACAAAACAAAAAAAAAGAAGTAAGACTAGATTCCAGACTTGAAATGCAGATGAGCCAGCGGCCCTGCTTGGAACAAGATCTGCTTAAACAGATGCACAATGACATTGTTTCTCAGACAGTATTCATCCTGTCTTCAGCTGCACTTTCATATTTGACCTCAAACATGACAGAGGAAGACGATGCATGACGCCCGGCTGACGAACGCTCCGCCTCACCTTCGGTGCAGAGATGGAGCTTTTCTAGCTCCACACCTTTGAAAGCATACATGATGTTTTAGTGGTTTCCCACCTGCAGGGTGTTGACCTTGTCAGTGGTATTTCAGGCTCTGGGGACTTTTCTCACTTGGCTGCCAGCACCCGCAGGTGGATGGAGGGAGGGGTTGTCATGGAAACAGGCCACTTGGATGGGACACGGTGCAGGCTCCAGCACACGCTTTGAAAAGCTTTCATTGATAGCCGTCCCAATGAGCTGATTTCCGGTCTGTTACTAGGCTACCCACTGCGACAGTATAAAGGCTCGTCCGCTCTGTGCAGATAAAAGGACGGCAGCAGATTTTTCAAAGTGGCAGCTTCAATGTGCAGGTTTAACAAATGCCAGACTGCTGCTGCTTTGCCCTCTTCTGTTCATCATTCTCAGCACAGGACACAGGTCTCCATAAAGGGCCCAAGACATTCACTGACAGCGCTCCTGCCACATCCGCTGACATCTTTATACGTGAAGCAAAGTTGTAGTATCAAAAAGGGATGGGATATATAATATATAAGAGTGACACTTTTTTAACCCCCTCATTTTTCTTTAAACGTAATTCATAAGTATTTATAAAAAATATGAAAATGTTTATAGCACACAATAATGTAGCTTTAAGCAGATATTTTTATCAGTGTTTATGATATGTCAACAAATGACAGATTCCAGAAACCAGTGTGGTACCAAAAAGTCATTCTTGAGTAGAAGTAAATATAGCATATTAAAATACTACACTATGGTAAAAGTGAGAGTCACCCCTTTGAATGTTACTATGTAAAAGTCTCAAAAGTATCTCATATTAAATGTACTTACGTATCAAAAGCATTTAAATGGCAATTTAAAAAAAAATTCATACATACTGTATGTTTACTTGTATATGCTGTATACTATCGGTTGAAAGATTATGGGCTAGGCTGATTACTTTATAACTACAGTTATCAAGTAAATGTAGTACAATAAAAGGAATATATTTGCATGTAGTATAGTATAAAGTATAAAGGGTAAAACTTATTAATATCCGTCATTAAAAAATGTATACTTTTTAGTTAATTAAAATGTGGTTATTGGTGAGCAATGAAACGCTTTCTAAACCTTTTGTTAAGAAGTTGTAATGGTTTCCAGTTAGTTGAAACTGAATGGCCATCAATATAATTTTATATAAATTGTTTGATAATTAACATTAATTAATGAAGGTTTTGTGTAAGTGTTAAAATATGAAGTAGCAGAAAATGGAACTACTACGACAATATTATAAGTAAGAGTCAACTGACTCAAAACTGGACTTAAGGACAGTACTTGAATAAATGTACTGGTTTTAAATATGTTAGTGACTGCTTTCTCATTTTCTTTGGGAATTATCAGTCGCATCTCATGGCCTTCATCAGCTGTTGGAGATTAGTTCTATCATGAAGGTGAAAAAGGTTTTAAATTAATCATATTTCAGCAGCAAATAGTTGGTGCTCAAAATCTAACAGTATAGTTAATTACATTTTTAATAAAAAAAAATTCAAAGGAATATGATTCCAACTGCGTTAAACTGCTAATCATTCAGTATCTGTTTATGGACCAGTTTCTTCACAGGAGAGAGCCTGCGCAAGAGCGAGCATGTTGTCAGGAGCAGCTAAACGGAGATGGTTTGATTGCGCCACAAAGCCCAGAGCTGTCAGTCAACATCGGAAAGGAGAAGAGCTTCTGGGCTCCCACTAGAGATCTACTTTTCTAGACACTGAGATTGGGATTTGCATTGTGGTGGAGTTATGGACCTTCCAGAGACATTGATGGGTTGTATAAACTCGACATAACTGTCTCACTGTTTTTTGCGGAGAAAAGCAGATGGTTGTTTTATGTCCTTTTTACAGAAAGGGATAAAGAAAATCTACCTTCAGTGTTACATAAAATGACAGTTCAACATGACACAATGGAGAATAATTCGAAATAAATTCCACACCACATAGAGTAGTAAAAACTGAGCATGTGAAACTTTTGGCGGATTATAGAAAGGCGTCTTGGTGCCAAATAATGCTGCAGTCTGTGCTTGTAACTGTCTATTATCCATAATCACCATCGCCTTCGATCGTCTCAGCTGCATTATACTCCCTGTGTTACTTTTTTCTAAAGCTTTGGAGATGCAGAGGTATGTCTGGAACAATAAAACAGACAGTGAACAAAAAATGCAGGCACTATATCCACTGTCTTGGATTTGAGCGACTAATTTCTTTGTTTTTGAAGTTACTGTACGTTCTCCAAGGCATTTTGTGCAGTAATTATATTGCACCGGGACTAGAATTTAAATTATTCTCTGATAATTGCTTTGCAGAGGGAAACACACTGCAGTCTGCATCTTCTCACCAACACAGGCAACCTAACAACTACAACAACACTCATCACATTGGAATGAATAAAATCCGAGCGTAAGACATTAATGAGATGATTTTTCCCACAGTTAAATATTTTAAACCTTCACTTTCATCGAGTAAATGTCTGTTTCTTATTAAATATACACTCTACACAATTAGCTATATGTGCTATTTATAAAAATGACACTTGGTGTTGAAATCATGGTTTAAAAAATATGAGGAAAGAAGATTTTATTTAACTTGCTCCTCAATAAACAACATGTTTGTGTGTGTAAACCACAACAAAACCAGTGATTGTAGACATATTCTAGCAAAATAAGAAAAGAAGTATTTGAGAAATTAAAAAAGCCTTACATCTATTTACCTAGTTCATAACATTCATATTTCTATTGCTGGTTTACAGTAGCTGCTCTGCAAACTGAAAGTCTAAATGAAACATACTGTTATTTAATGTACAAAAAGTAAATTAACTCATAGCTGATACAACATTACAGAGGAATTGCTAACATTATTCAATAGACGGTATATCAAGTCTAAACGTACTTTGTCAGCTTATATTTGAGTTGATAGACAAATTAGTATATATATTTCAGTGCACAACAGTCAACAGTGAAACTGTTTTACAAGAGAAAGAAAGATGGCAGTCACTAACAGTTCTGCCGGAGAAACATGTCAAAAACAGGTTGGATGTCAGCTCTTCCGTTGGCTCGCGTATGCTGAATCCAGTGACAATGCTCATGCTGTGTTCATCAAAACAAGTACTAAAAATAAAGCACAGTGACTACTAAGTCCAGGAAGCTAAACAAAGCTGCCATATAGTGTGTCAAAATGGGCGAGAGGTAAAAAGGCAATATGCTAAACTAATATCTGAAAATCCCGGTTTGTCATTTGCTTTAAAGAGCAAGTCTGAGAGATCCGAGGAAAACAGAGAAGAAACATGAAACGAAAAAATGACTCAGTTCACTTTTACACAAAGAAGCAAGTATGTATATTTGTGCTCCTGAAAGAAATATGTCTTTGTATCCTCCCACTGGAAAGTCGCTCTCACCACATGTAATAGCTGCGTGTGGTGTCCACCTGACTGGGTTTGGTCTCGGATGAGCCCTCTTTCTCCTTCTCACTGTCCGCCTCCCATAAGTTGATAAGAGGAGGGTACAACTCATTCAGCGGTATTGATGAGGTTTTCTGCATATACTTTTTCAGGGAGTGGTGATAATTTTTCCTCTTCCACCTCTTGGCGATGTACACCCCCAGAGAGGCCAGACTGATGATTGCAAACATTGTTCCCATGACCGCTGCCAGTGCAGTGTTGGTCCCTTGGTCAGATATTTCCACAGTGAAGGTTGCTTGCTTCGTCGTCACATTCACGCATGACTTCTGCATTTGTTGGTGGATGTTGGAGACGGTGAGGCACACCTCGTACTCAGTTGCTGGTTGTAAATGTGTAAGGTTGTACTCGTGGACATCCACAGGTACCCTGGCAGTGTAAGTAATATGGGGATTGTCTATTTTCATGGTGGCAGATGACCACTTGAGGTTGGAGGTCATTACGTTTGAGTTTATTTTCCAAGAGACAAGGATAGAGTGAGATTCTGTTTGTTTGACGTAGATCTTCATAAGCTGAGTGCTGTCTAACAGAGTGCCGTTCACCCGTAAAGCGGTAACTCTTGTGTCAGCTCCCTCTGCATTTTGAGCCACACAGGTGTATCTTCCAGAGTCCTGTACTTGGATGCGAGAAATCCGCAGCGTCCCTTCATTGGTGAGGCTGTACTTGTCAGATAGGGTGTCCATCATCACCTTGTTCCCCATTGGTGTCACCCAGTAGATTTCAGGCTCAGGCTGGGACATAGCTCTGCAGTCCAAGTCCACCGTCATGCCAATGTCAAGGTTGAGGTGGCTTGGGAACGTATCATGGGAAATCATAGGCAGACACTGGTTGGCTAAATTGTTCTGCAGAACCTCCCGTACATGCATACCCCTTACTTCACTTGGCATGCCACAAAGCATGGCCAGAGGTTCCATGAAACGGACAGTGGTTTTGTTGGAGCTCATCCACTGGATTACGCAGTCACAGCGCAGAGGGTTGCTGTGGATGCTGATCTCACGTAAGTTGGGGAGAGAATCCACAGTAGACTGATAAAGGGCATTCAGGGCATTGTTGTTCAGCATTAGACTCTCCAAGGCTGGGACATCACGAAAGGCCTGACGATTGATGTAGGAGAATTTGGGGTTGTTTGTAGCCTCCAGCTTTGTGAGCTCAGGAAGGTTGTCCAGGGCGTGCCGATCAATAGAAACCAGTTCTCCCATGTTGTTTATACCCAGCTCCTTTAGTCTCAGCATGTTCTTGAAATCTCCTTCCTGAATCTTGTGCACTGGGTTCTTGTTCAAGTCCAGGAACTTGAGGTTAGGTAGTTTCTGAAGGGCTCTCTGAGGAACCCGGACCAGCTTATTATCATAGAAAGAGAGACTCTCAAGATTGTCAAGTCCCACAAAGGCATTGCCGGGGATGTCTGTCAAATCCATCCCTGCCAAAACCAGGCTTCTAAGGTTGCCCAGTGGCTTGAAATTGAAGTCCATAATTCCAACAACAGGATTCTCCCCAATCATGAGGATCTCTAAATTGGGTGTGGATTCAAACCACTGGCTGTTGATGGTCTTCAGCTTGTTGGAGTTGAGGTGAAGCCTGAGCAGATTGTGGAGCCCAGAGAAGGCATTGGCGGAGATGGAGTTGATCTGATTGTGGTTGATGTAGAGCTCCTGCAGGTTGCTGAGGTCCTGCAGACAGTAATCGGGCATTTCTGTGATCTGATTCTCCTCCAGATGAAGTGTGGTGAGCTGGGACATATTGATAAGGCCAACATCACGAATGTTACTGAAGTTGTTCTGGGACAAGTCAAGCTCAGTCAGGTTAAAGAGCTGCTCGAGCTCCTCACTGGTCCGGGCAATGTAGTTGCTCTGAAGAAGGAGAACCTGAGTGTCACTGGAGAGGTTCCCCGGAATGCGTGTTAAGCGAAGGTCATTGCAGTCCACAGTGATGGCTTCTCTGTAAGTGGACTGGGGAGTAAACCAGGGTCGGATCTCGCATACACACAGTTGGGGGCACTCATCGCTTTGGACGAAGGACAGTCCAATTGATACCACAATCAGGCCAGCAAACACCTGGCCTGTGAGAAAGCAGTCTAACCTCCATCTAGCCATGTTGGCAAGGGATAGGAGGAGGGGCAGATGACTTTGGGAGAGAGTGCGTTTCAGTCATCCACCAGATTTCTGCTAACTCTGTTTTTCTGTCCAGTCAACAGGTCAGGAGTTGAAGCAGAGGGTAGAACTTTATGTGAAGATCTTGGATCTCCAGAAATACCTGGAGAGAAAGAGAAAACGTGCATCATTATACAGAGATAAAAAAATAAACATCCACTCTATGATTATAAAGCAGAATATATATAATACATAGCTATAACTAGCAGAACACCCAGAGAGCATGGATCTCTGTCAAGGCCAATGATATACTCTTCTATGATGTGTAAATCTACAATTGTTAACTTCACAGTGAATATCATTTCCTTTATTTCTGCAACTGGCTAGGTCTTGGGTTCTTGATCCTGTTTTACAACCCTCCACCCAGTTTCATGAAATAGAGCCATTATTCAGCAGAGAGACAGACAAACAGGTCTGAAAACAAAACTCCCTTGTTAGTTTACTGTATGGACCACCTTAATTTTTTTACTTTGTCTATTTTCTGTTACCGTTTTATGACTGGCAAAATGAATGACATAATTTTGTTCATTGAACATGGTAACTGTTTCACCTGCTAAACGTCACCATGTTATTTTTGCACTTGCGAGCAGTGTCAGCATGTTGATGTTTGCATTTAGCTGAAAACACTACTGTGTGAGTACAGCCTCACAGAGCAGCTAGCAGGACTGCAGGCTCTGCATTCGTGTTGTATGTAATAATTACGGATTTAACACATAATCTTTCATGTTTCTTGTAAATGCAGCAATTACCAAAGACAGCAGATCAACTAAAACAACAAATGCTTCTCCACCATCCTTGTGAGACTGCGAGTTATGTGCAGCATCGACAGTTTTGAGAAAATGCAAGTTCAGCTCATTACAATGCATGCACAAAACACTGCTCCGAAACCACTTGGAAACAGATCAGATTCCATTGAGGGCTTTCATCTATCCAACGGGCCCATAAGGACTCCATCATTAGCTTCTCCGAACATCATTAAACACTATGAGATATTAGTATGTGCCTTGCCTCAAAGACAGCAAAAAAGGATGCACATCTTAATTTTTAATGCAACGTCTACTGCATTCAGAATTTAGGGCAAACATGAAAAAAAAAAGTTTTTTGCAGGCCGAGGAGTTTTTCAAGGATGATTGGGAACAGACAGAACATTGTCAAAACTTTAGGCAGCATTCTTTATCTCGACTTATGACTATAAACTGGGATTTCAGGAGAGGACTGGGAGACCACTACAGACTCTGATCTAGCCCAGTCACTTGGTTCAGTGAATGCGAGCTCCAGAGAGGTACACTGGGCATCTGCTTGCCCATATGGCAGTAACACTTACTCCAGTGACTTGGAAGATAAAGCATTGGTTCTGGCAAACAATACACACCTTTTTCTCAGTGCCAGTGCTACATTCAAAAACCCTCCCAAGTTATGAATAGATGGGAATACAGTCATATAATTTGTATCTAGTGATGACAAAGACAGTCAACCACTTTGATCCAGTCTGAAATATTTTACTCTTGTATGGAATGCAAGGATGTTTTCTTCAGACATTCATGGCTATTTCAATGTTTCTTCCCATGCACTGTAACTTCCAAGTATTTTTAAAATAACTTAGATATTTTTGGTTTGCTTTTATTTTTACTCCCACACTTTGGATTTCTTTGCGTATTTCTTTCTTTTTTTTTTTGATAATTGGATTGTTGTGCAATTGTTGACTCACACTTAAAACAGTATATATATCGGGTGTGCTGAATTAATAACCACACTTGTCTTCACAGTGCCCTTTAATATGGGTGTGATGAGCCTTTTTAAATATTGCATTCTGATAAAAATCTGACTCGGATTTAAGAATTGTCCATTTAAATGCATTTGTGGTTAGCAGTCACTGTGCAGCTTTTACTATGTACATTGATATTTTACTGATAATCATGATCCTCAGAGGATGAAGCCTCCTGACTTTTACTTAAGTGCCAGATTTGTGTTTTTGATCGATTGTCTCAACAAGCTTTGGATGGATTGCCATTTATTTTGCAACAGACATTTATACTCCTCTCAGGATGAAATGTAATAGCGTTGGTGATCTTTCAATTTAGCCATTTTTACACGTTTTAGCCATTAGTAACCTCAATATGAGTTTGGCCAGTTGTTCTTGGTGAATTATGTGAGAGCTCTGTTATAAAATAACATCACCATTTTGTGTCATTTGGTTGATCATTTAAGTAACTTGATGTTCACTTAATCTGTTCTTTGAACTCCTAATGTAGCTAATGTAGAATTTTGCATTGAACATTGATCATGTCAGTGGTGAAAACTGTATTTTAATGGAAAAAATTTGAAAATTTGCATCCCTAATGATGAACACTGTGAACATACCTGCTAAACACCTAGCATTAAAAGCATTTTAGCATGATGACTTTGAACAGTACGCCCAACACCATCAAAAGCAAGCCCTTGAACGCTTAGCCTCGACAACGATGACAACACTTTATGAATATCTTTATCTCATTTACATCAGATACGTGTCGCACTCACTCAATTATTTTGTTCACATGCAAAAACTGCATAAAGACAAACATGATTAGGTTGCCAGCACTTCTTTAACAAGCCTGTGCACTTGCAGTATCCTACAGCAACACTTATGAGATCCCTTCACTTATTAGATCTATTTACCAAAAGAGGCACTCCACTCAGTGCGAAGCCATACGGCAGCACCAAATACCACCGCCTTCTCCACCACACAGCTTTATGGACTTAAGAAGACAGCGCTTAAGAGGCTTTCAAACAAGAGAGCTGACTAATTCATCTGAATGCGAACTGCCTGGCAACAGCACAGGGAGACAGGAACACCTCTCCACTCCTCCTATACCGGGGATTCCCTATGGGGCAGGGCGGAGCATCGGTGAAGCATGGATGGTACACTATGTTGCCTTTAAGCTGAAGCACCGTATATTGTGACGATTGCTGCGGCGGTCAGGATTAGCGGATGGAGATACTGAAGTGGAGATTAGGTAGAGGCAGTGCACTGGCTTCAAACCCAGAGGAGAGAAGCAGGTCATTTAGCACTTTATTTAAAAGCAACATATCAGGGCAGCAGAGAGGACGAGTGTTAAATCATCTGTAATCTCTTTATGAAAATAATTCTTTAAAAGCCTGTTTGTGATTTTGTCAGTGAGTAAATATTCTGTCCAAATACAAGATTTAAAATGATTCAATTTTACCTCACATTAGTTTAATTTCATCATTAAAAAATCAAGTCATCATTCATAATAACATCTCGTTTTCTTTTTTTGTTTTGGATGCTTTGTTGATAAATTGACTGAATTCTCATTGATGATTTACCTCTTTTTTAGCTGACTTAGTCTAACAATAGACAGAAGTGACTTCCTGACAGAATGTAATCAACAAACAATGGCAAAATTATTGTTTTGTTTAAAATTATCAATATCAAGCTTACATTATTGGTTTCATGTCACAGTCTTGTATGTCTGCAACAAAAGAACAAAGTAGAATATCAAAAACGAGACATATGGTTTTCATATTACTTTTTATGTGTGTGGTGATGAAGTTACTTAATTTTTTTTAAGTATTTAAATGCACACTATGCAAAAAGACTGTAAGCAAGATGTAGTTTAACACAATTGTCTGCTCTCTCATCTATTTAGCACAAATGGGGTTAATCTTAGATTCTCCCCATTCGGTAAATGCTGACAGCTTTGTCTGTGCTCCCCTTCATGCAGAGTAAGATTAAGAAGTTTCTGATCTCATTTAATACTAGACACAAAATAGGCACAAAGAAAAAAGTGGGTTAGCTGAAATAAAAATACTGTTCTGATGTAACTATGAGCACTTAAAAGACTAAAAAAAATCAGTGTCAACATCCTGTTGGTTGTTTTTGTCGACAGCAACTAAAAGCTGTCTGGGACATCCTGACACAGGCTTCACAGGTCCATTGTGATCAGAGTCCCAACACACAGCAGGTGGAAGAACACTCAACAACACAACACAACACCAAAGGCAGGAAGGCAGGAAATGGAAAAACCCAGAGGTTTAAACTATGGCCACCTTTGAACCTGCGGATAGGATACTGGAAATAAATAACAACAGCTTCAGCCATAAACTCTGTCGCCTACAGCTCCATTAAACAAAGCTGTTGTTGGCTGTGGGATCACTTCAAATGACTTTATTACACCGGCTGTTTACTGTAGTGCAGCTTTTATTACTCAGAGACACAGAACTCACAGGCGGGGCAGCTGTTGAACAGTAAACTCACAGAAATACGGAAATGTATCATCTTTTATACAAGGTGGTTGACCTCCTTTAAGCAACGTGCGATCTTGTCTTCAATCCCTCACCCCTACCTTCATCCTGGACCCATCCTAACTAAATATTGATAGATACTCATACACATAATCATTGTTATACTTCTAAAATGTCTCACATATATCAAATGATGCTGAAAATGTTATTTGCAAAATGAGTAATTTAGGAAAAAATCCCTCTCTCTAATATTGAGTTAATTCCTTTGCTAGAGGCTGATGGTGATCATCATCAGTGGGCTAGTGCACTGATGCTAATTTATAGTACGAAGTTAATGGGGCAAAAAAAAAATGGAGAGCTGGTTGTCTAAAGGTGGTCTTATGGTAAGTCACAGTGGCCCTCAGAGAGATGGCAGATGAACTTATTACTGCTAATGTAATGAGCAGACTTCAGATCTTGGTTCATCTAAAAAGAAAGTGTCTGAGGAAATCAAGTGAATGAGCATTTTAATTTCCATGCAACTGTGCAGAACAGCTGCATGCCATGCGGGCCTAAACACTGATGACTACTGAGACTATTTCCTTTATGCAATGCTCTGGTGATTTCCTCTGCATTTACACAATTATTTCATATTGTTAATTTGAGTATTTTCCTTCATATGCAACTTCTGCATTACAGTCCTAAAGCTCTTCCAGCTACAGCCTTCAATGCTTTAATTGTCCGTATTCACAGAAAATGAGGGTTGCTGATGTGATTATATAAATCAATCCATACGGTTAAAAACTTAAATCAAGTCTGTCACATTGACAGACTTATAACAAGACCCACATACTGTACATAACCCTGTCACAGTGTGTGAAAAAAACAAACAAACAAAAACAACAACAACACACCTGGTATAATCTGAACTACAAAATACTTATAAGCAAGTTTTAGTATATAGCGTGTCCACAGTGGCAAGTGACAGACAGCGTGGATACTAAACATGGACGATTATTGAATTATCCAAGAATCACACTTGATTACTTTTGATGATACAGCAGTGGGAGACTGAATCAGCACCTACTAGATTTGCATCCATTTGCTTACAGTTACAGCACTAAAACAGTGACCGGTCATTTTGGTTACTTTGGTTGGTATTGCTCCTAAATACAGTGGACCCTAATGATCGGGCCACCTGCACAGCTGGAAAACTTTTCATGGCTAAAGTGAACATGAACGCATCTGACAGCCATGCAAATGCTCAGTTTGATTGCATGCCATGAAAGAAGATCCCTGTCATTTCCGTTCGACAGACTGTCACTTAAAGCGATACTGAAATCCATCTCGTTAATTGGCATCCTGATGCACAGCGTTTACACCCAGTTCCAGAGATGTGACTTTGCCTAAAAATATCCAAACACCTCTGAAGGTGCTGCAGTGACAGCCGTCTCACCTTTTGTGACGAACTGAAATTGCGACCGCTGTACGATAATGACAGCGACTACACCTC
>CAEMYA010001588.1:2714438-2758653 GCA_903131615.1 Diplodus sargus | reverse complement strand
GTTGCATCGCCCCTTGCAGACACATGTGTGATGAATGGAAACATTCTGAGTCAGAACAGTGATCTTCTACCAGATCGTCTGACTGATGGCTCCAACATCACATCACTTCAAACATTTTTTTTCCCCTCAAAACCATAAATGCAGCTTTAAAAGAAAACTACCAGCAGAAAGCCAGCCTGTTCCCTTATCTGCGGGGTTCTCACCTTGTTGGCATTCCAGTCCGATGTTCCCAAGCGCGCAGCTCCTTTATCCAGATATACGCGTCAATACGCAAGAATAAATGAGATCAATGTGATTGTGCCAAAGGAGGAGGGGGGGCGGCGGGGTATCCTGTCCTAGGGGGTTCGGCTGGCGGCTGTTTACAGCGATTTGTCGCTCGTGTATCCGCTCAGTCCCAGGGCGCCTCGGGGAGACGCATGGTGCTGTCTGCAGAGAGATCTCCAACCTGCTGCCCGCAACCAACCGCCGACCGCTTTGTCGCCCCGATATTCCTCCGCTGTGTCGCTGCCGCCTGCCTGCCTGCCTGCCTGCCTGCTCCTCCTACGGATGGAGAGGAAAAATGATAAAAACACCTGGCGCTGTCCAGACCAGTCAGCTGATTCCCCAGCAGGCTATTGGCTGAGAGCGCCTGTCCGTCACTGCCGGCCAAGCAAAGCAGAGCACCATCTGCTCCGGGCTTGTTGTGATGAGAACAAAGACAGGAGAGGGCGGCGGGGCATGGGGCGACGGGGGGATGTGTGGGTGGGGAGATGGGGGGTGGTACATGACATTACGGCTGGAAGGAAAAAAAAAAAGAAAAAAAAACCTCCCCTCTGTGTCTCCCGCACTAAACACAGACCTTCAGGATGATGATGTGTTACTAACTTAAAGGACCTCCGTGATCCCTGGAATATTCCTCTTGTTTTCTTTTCTTTATAAGACATTTTTAATAGCCTAAGCATGTGGCACTGGAGAGCCATGGAGGGGAGCGGAGGGGTGATGGGGGGCTGCCGCACCCCCTAAAAGACATAATAAAAAAAAACCTTAAATTGATTGGCCACATGATATAAAGCCTCAAATGACAGTGCCCTGAATAATCTGTTCAGAGTATGAACTACACTGCAGACTGGAGTCTCTGACTACACTCATGCATAACACTTGCCGAATTCACAAGAAGGACCAAATAATAATAATTTATCATAGAAGGCGTTAAGCAAAGTTTGTTAGGTTTCTCCCAACTCAACAGCGCACAAAATTGAGAGATTTTAGAAAGGGAGTCTGGGGAATTCCTCTCCCGCTTCATCTCCTCGCTGACCTGCAGTCGGTGTGAATGCTTTCACCCACAGTATGTTGATTTTCACATATGCTGTCTTCTTTTTCAAAACGCCATCTAGAAACATCTAAAATAGTTGTATTTGAATCTAATGTTTCCTTTTTATTTTAAATAAAGAGTTGTGGGTTTGTAACGTGTCACTGTAACATAACACACCGTCAACATGCAGTTGAAACAAGCTGTTACATTCATTACCTGCACGTGCGTGATATTGTCAGACAGCAGATTTTCCAATTCTTAGGACATAAAAGGTAAAACGACACAAGCAACTTCAATATTTGGGTCTCTCAGCACTTCAGTATGCATCAGATGGACTATTACAAGCCTTTAGGTTTTGTGCCAGCAGCTCCACATGCCGTTTAAAAGTCAGACTGCCGTCTAGCCAAAATCCCCATGTATTTAAAAGACTGAAAAATTTAGATTTTTAATACCATTAAGTGTACAGAAGGCAGGTGGACGTGGACCAGAACGTCTTTGTTTTCTTGAGAATAAAGTCTTGTCGGTATTCAGCGCAAGATTGAAATTATGCGGAGACGTCTGAAGAGGACAAAGGCAGATTGAAATCTCAAAGTAGCTGAAGAGGATCCAAAGGCACACATGGCTGTGTCATCTGCATGAAAATGGATATTAAAAGTCTGTGCTGGAGTGATACTGTTGTTTGTGTAGTAAATAGTACATGATCCAACTAGGGGTGTCGCTTCTATCAATTCTGTTTCTTTCTGTCCACACTTTGTTATAGTGGGTGACATTAATGCGCCTTATCCCTGGTTGCCAACCGCCATACAACGGACCAAGGAGAGAAAGCTGTTAACTGTTAGCTACATAGTGTGTGGCATGGATCTATACCGTGTGGCTGCTACTCATTGATTCACCGCTGCTGTGCAAAATCATGTCAAAACGACAGACATTTACTGGTACATAGACTCTCTCCACCTCCCTATGCTCATTTAATGTTATTGATTTGAGAGGAAAACAGATAAAACAGACAATAAACAGTTAGAACGAGTTAACATTTTGACTGCGAGCATTTTATTTTCCAATTTGTCATGGTCATATTGTTATTGTGAATTGTTTTGGCCACAATAATCGTCCAGTGTACGTTGTGGTACACCCTTATTTATTCTGATGGGAGGTTGTTTTCGAAGCCATCAGAACAGATAGAGTGGGTTACATGCAGGCATTATTATGTTAAAGTCACTCCAAAAAATCATAGGACAATATCATCTTTTAAATTCTATAGCAAAAGTATGAGTTCGAACTTGAATGTGCAGATTTAAGGTGTAGTTTGTGTGCCCACAACAAGGTTGTGTGCTAAGTACAAAGCCTCCTTACGCCTGTATTCTGGAGATCGACCCTACAGATGTATTACTTACTCTTTTCTCACTCAGTGCTTCCAGTTGTTTGATCCGCTCCTCTGAAGCTGTTTGTACCTGGGAGAATGAGAGCCATTCAAACATCTTGGTCTGCGATCAAGCACATTCTCAGAGGCCTGAACACATGGCCAGATAATGGGGCTCCGCCAAGTAACCCTTGTTTGAACTCACTGCAGGGCTCTGAGGCAAATGTATGCCTCAAAACAGTCGATCAGTGCTTAAAGTGATGATATTATTCATGTAGAGTGCAAATAGTACAGGATCCAACACTGAACCTTGTGGCACCTCCTTATTTAGCCCAAGCAAGATTGCTTGAGTCCATTCAGGCAGGCATGATCTATGACTCTGGGGATTATGCAAGGATTTTTCAACTTTTTTTTGCAAAGTTATTGATCCCAAGCTTAACCTGTATATCTTATATCTTGGTTAGAGGAGACACACGCTCATCTCAAACTGGAAAAACTCCAATGCTCCCCACTAGACTTAAAGGATAAGTTGAACCGAAATAAAAAATTCAGCCATTATCTACTCATCCTCAAGCCAAATGGAAAGATGTGCAAAGTTATTGAGTCTAAAAAAAACATTGTTGGAGCTTTGAAACAGCGTGGCAGCGTTCTCCTTAGCAACTGAAGTACAATGGACTTATTTTAAAATGTAAAGTAAACAACTGAAAAACCCATACAATGGCCCCATGTTGCTTGTACGGTGTGACCCACGTCTAGGTGAGCCCAATGAACCCAAACTGGTTTTAAAAGACAATATTTATGCCCTTTTTTGAGCTGAAATCTGCACTGTAGCTGCTAAGATAAAAGCATTAGCGTGCACCCTGTCTGAAGTGGGTGCTTGAGCTTGACAATATATTTTACATACAGTAGCACACTCGCTACACACGCCATGCGGCTTCAGGCTTTAGTGGCTGACAAAATAGTTGCTCATGAATAATTTAATAAAGGGTATTAGGTAATGCACCATTGTAATTGTCCAAACCAAACGACAAATATCACCAGACATCACCACATTAGCAACTATTTCCTCATTAAAACTACAGGTGACGTCCCTGATTAATGCCACACTCAAACCATTCATTTTGCATGAGAAGTAATGAGCTGACAACACGATCACACACAAGAACACACACAGGATGAATGTGCCGGGGCCATCGGAGTCAGTAATATCATGCAGTGACCTTTAGACATAAATTCAGCTGAACACAGGATCACATTAAAGTGGAGCTCAGGCTGAAAAAGCATCCTGGCTCCATTAGCATGTGTGCGACCCTGCGCGGTGACATCTGTAAAGCATTAGAACGATTTGAGGGGAATCCATTTGCTCACGGTTGCGGTGAGACAAGCAGATTATGAACCCTGTGTTCGTCGTATACATGCGGCAGCCGTGCGTGCCGCGGCCGCTCCTGCTTAGGCCCGTTGCCACGTCCCAAAGTGCATGGCAACCGCTGCAGAGCAAAAATGAGATGTGAAGGGGTTGAAGTAGAGCCCCGGAATGAATAATTGCTCTTCAGGCCAGAGCCTCAAAATCTAATCCATCCCTCACATCTATTGAACCACCCGTTTTAAAGAGCATGCGGCCTGAACATCATAGTAACATTTGTCTTTTTATCGTAGAAAACACATCTCTCTCAGTGGGAGGCTGCTTTTTCTTTTTTTTTCTCAGTGGAGCCCTGTTGGGCTGTAGAAAGCTGCATGAACTGTCCTCTAGAATCAATTTGCTCCAGGAGTGTCCTTCACTTTGAAGCACCACCGTCTTAATGCACTCCTTCACATGATAGAGCTGCATGTTCTTCAAACCCTGGAGCAGGAGGCAGGGCAGACCCGACCCCAAACAGTTATTCAAGGCACTAATTTCACACGTGTTGCAGATTTGAGATCTCTGAAAAGAACTAATCTACGGCCAAATATGCTCTTTTATCTTTATTTTCACTTGCTTAGGCGGCATATGAGCCAAATGCTCATTATCATCCCATGCAGGTAGAAAACATCTAACAGCGTGGGGCTTTGCTGGGTTGATTTTCAAACGGTTGAGGTCGTCCACCAGGAGCACGAACATCTACTTGCAAAGCCACCCTTGGTGAGGCGAGGAGAAAGGTGTGTGGGTAGGGAAAAAGCTCTTATCTGTACACCTCTTCTCTGGCTGAAGACAGATGGCCCGCTCCGGCCCTGTCAGAGGAATGAGGCTGTGGATGCAAGCTGTGTGCAGCTGGACCAACGAACACCAGTTCTTTCAGTGAAGGTAGAGGGAAATGTCAGATTGTCTGCGTGTCTCAGGATGGTTTCCTCGTAGAACAGGCTGTTGTGCAGAGGAGAAGGTGGTTTTCCGTGTTATATATTGCACTTCTCAAAGCAGCTACTGTACAGGGGGTCACACGGAGAGGATTTTGAGGACTATTCAGAGGTGATACAGCTATGGATAATAACCACCTGTGCTATAACCAATAGCTTTAAATTCTGTGCATGGCACGCTTTTCACCTCACACCAGCACATTTATCCTCAGTAATTAAAAATGGCATACTTGAAAACAGACCTAGTGACGGATCAGATGCTGACTAGTTCAGCACCATGGACAGCACACACAGAGGCTCACCTGCGGCACTGAAGTCTTGTCCTGCGCATGTGGAACATAATCTTACATGTCAACGCCTGACAATGGTTAAAGGAACAGTCCACTCAAAATTAAAACTCAGCCATTATCTAGTCGGCCCGATGCTGACGGATATTTCAAAAAAAACATTTCTGGAACTTCACAGCAAAACGCTGTTGCATCCACTGAAGTAGATGGACTAAAAATACATTGTTTACACTCTGTGTGCTAACCCCTTTAGTCTAGAAAAATGGGTGTAAATAACATCTTGGACTATGCCCGACAGAATGCTGCAACCCTGATCCAGAAATGCTCCAGAAATGTTCTGTGGACTACAACCTGACATGAGGATGAGAAGACAACTTGATAATTGACTGAATTGTCATTCTTGGGTGAACTTATCCTTTAATACAGCATTTATCATAACTCTGGCACTTGTTTACACATTCAAAAACAGCAGATTAATACTGAAATTCATCCTCCATAGACCGAGCACAGAAAAATTTGGCTGCTGTACTCCAGAAATCCACAATCCAGTTCCAAGAATGAATTGATCCCAATATTAAAGCACTGTAGCCAATGATCAATGTATTCCTTTGTGCCAGAGAGCTCAATTGTTGTCCAAAAACCGTTAATGACTCATCAATAAGCCCGACTGGAGGATGACAAGTTCCTTTAATGCCATAAATACGGCCAATATAGTTTAAGCGGCGATGTGAACTTGAATGTGCAGGCTTTGGCCGGCAGCTGAACCACTTCAGAGCCCTGCTTGAGGCGTGGTTGGCATGTCCACGCGAGGTTTTCCAGGTTTCATAGAATTTAGCCTCCATAACGTGTGTTCTGGAGCCCTCCCTGCCCACAGTAGTGTTTATTTTACTCTCTCGTTTCTCACTCAGTCCTTCCAGTCTTTTGAGCTGCTGCTCTTGAGAGATTTTTGCCTGGGATAATAAGAGCAGTCTAACATCTCAAGAGTACCAGAGTGTGTTGGTCTGTGAGCAAAGAGGCCCAAACACGTGGCTGTGCTTGCACTATCACCATCACCGTCACATGCCTGCCTCCACAAAAAGTGGAATTCACAGTGGGGCTCTAAGACAAATGTATGTCTAACACAGCTTTTTATCAATAAATCATGCTTGTAATCTTCCTTCAATCTACTCTCTCTGGTTTTGCAACATCTTTAGACTTAGCTCTTACAAATTTTCCCTGGATTTAATCATGATGTATAGTCTTGCCATTAGCGCTCTCAGTCTGCCAGTATGCTGTTCTCTTTTTGTGTTCTCAGTTCCTTTCTTAAGAGCAGACAAGCAACAACAACAACCAAAAGTTATTTAGGGGCAAATAAATTCGCAACTTCAATTCAGTCGTGTTTGAAATACTTGCGGTATGTTTTGTGTGTTTAGAGCCAGTTTTGTTCCAGCTTTTGTAAGAGAATGTAACTTTGTAACTTAGTTTAACTCACATCTTTCTTGTTATCACTGGTCATTAGCAGGCCTTCATGGTGTTTCCTCACCACATCATGTCCGTGTTCTCCCTTTCTTTCCTAGGATTATGCAATCTAAGACCAAAGCCTTTTTTTCCCTTGTCAGCTAGCAATGACACGTTTCCTATGAAGACCTCCCCTCCTGCCCATCACCCCAGGTGGCGAAACCCTCAACACATAATGGCTGAAGCATGAGTGTATCGAGTGCTGCTATTGATCGCCTCCGTTAACTTGTGCAGTAAACACTTTGGTTTATCAGGCCTTGTCATCTCCTCACAGGATGAGACACTGTGCATACTCAGCTTCAGATAACATGACCGGCTTGAAAAAAAGAATGTTTTTGTGCTTGTCAGAATAAATGCGGGCATTATAAATTTCTGCAAACCACTGGTACTATGAAACCTTGTGTTTCTTCATGTTTTCTGTCTCAGTTTTATGTTGTGAGTACTCTGTGCTCGAGGTCTGGTGAGGTTAAGGCACTAAGACCACTCGGTTACAAACTTGGCTGAAAAATGTCTTGATGTTTCCTTAAACATGTCAACGTGTTAGTAAATGATTGGCTACTAATTGCAGTAAATTTAAAGTAGTACACTGTAAGTATTTTACAACAATATAGATGAAAAATCACAGCAATAGACTACATTTCTACATTAACCCAGAGACAGTTGTATGGTGACAATACAGTAGTTTATGTAAAGTGACATTATAATACTTCAAAAAGAATTGCAATTACAAATTACCATAAATCTATAGAATATTACACCAATGCACTGTGTTTTATGTTAATCCAGCCATATTGCTTGTTAGCCTCTCAGCCTTTTAGCATGTGTACCTTGTTAGCCCAGCTGTAGGCCAGTAAGCCTGTTGTTGTCCTGTTAATCTGTTGTTAGCCTGTTAGCAATAGTACCCTTTTGGACCATTTGTAAGCCTGTTAACCTGTTGTTTGTATGTTTTCCTTTTAGTTTGTTGTTAGCATGTGCACCTTGTTGGACCAATCCTAAACCTGTAAACCTGCTGTAAACCTGTTAATCTGCTGTTAGTATGTTAGTCTTTTAGCTCGTGTACCCTGTCAGACAATTTGTAGGCCTGTTGTTAGCTTTTTGTTTTGTTAGCATATGTACCTAGGTTGTAAAACTACAATATTCAATTACCATATGAGGGAGTACCCGAAATTACAGGATGTTTTTGTTATGCACCATTTATACAATTTTTGTTTTTACGGTTACTTCAGAATTAAATCAAATTCACATTCACCTAATGTAATATTCAGAATAAATACCCTTCAGGCATTGCGATAGCATAATTAAGGGCCATCCTGCCACTGTGTCACACCACCACCATCCCAACATCCTTCTAAAGAGAAAAATATGTGGCCAAAGCGTAATATGATGTGTATTTGTAGAAATGTTGAAACAATACGCACAAAAAACAGAAATTGAACGTATTCGTGGTTTGTGGAAATGTCCAATGACAAGATTTTACACTGGTGACTGGGCTGGCGTGTCATTTTCAATCCAACTTTTCTCTCAGCAGTATTTATCAAAAAAGGTTTTTACTCTCATGACTGCCAGGTGCAAACGATAGCTTTGTTCTGAAACATCCGTGAAATTAGCCTGTGTACACAGCTGTATAAGCTCTTGTTTCAAGGTGGATGACTTCCAGTGGAGGCAGTGTGTAAAATAATGCTGCTATATTATTTGATATTAGCATTTCCATTCGCAGACTCTCCAGCAACAAGATAGTCCACACTGTGCAGATTGGGCCATAAATAGAGAGAAACAAACAAATGGTTCTCTTTTTCAGGTGGTGTCAAGTGGACGGGGGGTGGGGGGTGGTGCAGGGTGGTGTTAGAGGTGGGTGCGGGTGTGAAAATGATTGAGGGCCAGACCGGGGCGAAGCCGAGCCCGATGTGACGTGGCATTTGGCCGGCAAGCCTCCGGGAGGTCAGGCTGTCAGGACTGCTGACAGTCAGCCGAGCACGAGCCAAGTGATGCAGCCTGGAGGAGGCAGAAGCAGACGGAGGCGCTCGCTGGCTGGAGCCTCAGCGAAACCACACTCCCTACTCTCATTTAGCGTGACTCATCGTGGGGCAGCGCTGGGAAGAAGAGGAGGCACACGGCGGCCAAATTTGTGCCCACTTGAGAATGTAAAAGATGGTGCGAAATATTTTGTAATTTTAGCCCACAGTTCAGCGCTTGCGTTTGGCCCTGCAGGCTGGGAGTGCCAAACCCTCTCACCGGCCACGTTCCTGAGGCTGACTTCTTTTATGAAACATCCAAGTGAAGATGCTGATCTCTTCATCTGCTGCCCAGCTCTGCCTCCCTCTCCTCTCTCTGTTCTGTTTATCTCCAGTTAGCCTCAGAGCTCACGGTGCTGCTTCCTCCGGCGAGGCAAACCGTCCTCCCTGGGCTTATTCAAGTGTCTGCTTTTCTGCTTAGCATGGATTTCTCCTTCATAACGCACCAACGCAGAGGCTACAGTGCACCTCACTGGCTGGTGAGATCTGATTTAATTTTCAGAGGACGGACGAGCGACTGAGACACAGCGCAGGAGGCAGAGCCACTAAAGGACCAATTTGTCCTTTAATCTGTTACCTGAGGCTGTTCTGGTGCACATCACAGACACGCTGCTGTTGAGTTTTACCTCTGTCTGCTCTTAATAATCCATCACAAGCTGCAATAGAGGTTGAGTAACCATCCATTAAAAAGGAATAGAAACATTGTTTTTTTATCATGACATCACCAAACTCTAGGTTGAGTTACATGTATTGTGCCTAAATGCTGCTTTGTTGGCTTAGTATCGCCTGTTCTCGCCATATCACTCTGTATTTCCTTAGTTATTGACTGGGGAGGCACAAAAACATCCACGCACCATCTGTATCAGCAGATAAAGACTTAAAAAATTAAATATCAGCCTGAAATGAACATTTCTGGCTGACATGACAGGCCGGTAAGATGATGCCTTAATTATGTAATATGTAATTATGCGACGCAAACCCTCGATTAAGTGGTTTTCCTATTTTGCACAGTGAATGTGAACATTTTGAAAAGCATTGTATGTGCACATCTGTCAATGGGTAATCACAATAGGGTAATGGCATAATAATATGTTAAAGGGAGACTTGATGTTCTCTGCAGTTGCAATTATGTGCATAAACTGGCAACAACATCTGCAGTCAGTCTGAGATGAGTTGGAAAGTATTTACACATAATAACGATGGTCAGTGACTGTACTTTCATAGAAAAAAATCATACTGATATAATGACTCGAACACATACACAATTCCAAATAACAAGAATGTACCAGTCACCCTCACCTGGCCAGCACACTGTGTGGAATGATAGCAATTCAGCTGTCTGCTCCTGTTTGAAAGATCTTAGCCACAAGCAGGCTATAACATGGCCACATGTCAGCCAACAGTTAACCTGTTTGGTGGCTCAGATCAGGAGTGGACTGCCGTCAATCCATGCGGTGGGCCGGATGAACGCATCTGGTGTAGGTCAGATCTGGGCCACAACAATTATGCTATCTCGGATGAAATAACGCAACTCAATGGATATATCATTCTGAGAGTGGTTTATTATCAGGAAACCATATCAACATTAAGTTTTGGTTAAAAGAAAACGTTTAAAACCAAAAAAGTTATTTTTTTCTAAGTGGATTCAATTAGATCATTCTGTTCACCAAACCCTCTGAAACTCAACTTAATAAAAAAAACCATAAGGAGTCCATGGGTCAGGCAGAGATCTGCAGACTTCCTGTAAGTAAGCCACCTGATTATGAATTTCTCCTTTTAATATGGTGTCAATAATCCCGCCAGTAGTCTAGCAACAGTCCACTTTCAACCTTTTCTTAATAAAAGTCTAGATCATGTGAGTGTGTGTGTTTGTTTTTCTTTCCTGGCACACTGTAGGTCATTCACTGGTCTATTTATCTGCTTGTGTTGCATATCCCTGCGGTCAATAATCAACACTCGGGATGTGCGTGCATGGGCATGTTCAGGAAACGAGCACCCACAGTACACTATCGTCTTCCCTCCCCCATGTACCAAACAAACACTGGTATGACTTCCACTGTGATACACAGTACAGCCCGCTTCTATCCAGATGCTGGCACTAACAGCCACTCTGCTTTAACCGCTGACCGGGATTGTGACAGCACAGGTTGAGGGTGATGAGGGTCAGAGGGAGGAACCGGGTTCGCAGTCAGCAAAGCACACCGACTGCGGTTGCCGGGCAGATTTTTGTAGCGTCACATTTTTTCCGACAGCCTGATCACTTTCTCACTTGTTCTTTTTTCGTCTTGTTGTTTTCCACCTCCCTCCCCTCCCTCTCCATGTAACAGATTTGAAAGGTGTTTCATTACTCAGTCACTTTCCTCATCGGCTTTTGTCACACATCCTGGGCAATGAGACATGCATATGAGCACACCCTACCTGTAAGTACTAATTCTCAGTAGCAAAATGAAGGAAAAAAATAAAACACTGCTAAAAAAAAAATGCCTCCAAAAAATAAGGGTATCTTACTGTATCTTGAGGATTGAGGGCTTTGGAATATGAATAAGCAAACGCACAGTAAGAGGGTTTCTCTGTACTCTGTCAGCTGTGTGTGACGGTGGCAGGGGAACAATCCCGCATCCGACGGAATCGCCCATCTTATCCCGGGAGAGTGCGCAGCCTTTTGCACCACTGAAGAAGCAAATTTTCTCCACAACATGCACGAGAACTCCGTCTTTAAATATTAATAACATCTGCCTAGTAACCAAACATGAGCTCTCCATGGGACGCTCTACCGCCGCAGAGCGAGAGACCTGTCAAGCTCGAGAGAGGTCAGCTGTTCACTCAGATGGATGGATTTATGGAGGGCGAATAAAGAGGTGTGGAAAAAAAAAAACTGCTGGCAATGAAATTCATATATTCCCACATGAAGCGCCAAAGACAGATCAAAAGCTAACCTATAATCTGCTCTCGCCTTCTCCGCTTCAGTGCCCCGTCTCCTGATACATATGGCAGTGGATATCCTCCTGTGATCACTGAGCACCTGCAGTTTATAGTTGGTAGAGGGAACCAACGTGTGAATGGATGGTCCATTTTCTCAGGATGCTCTGGTGGGAGTCTCCTCTAAGATTCGTAATCACATTCCAGGAGGCTGAGAGCACGAAGATGATTTCAGCACCTCGGACAGAGCTGCTGAGAAACGTTCCCACAAGGAAGTCTTCCCACCTCGAGAAGTGTTCTCACTCAGAGTACCTCTGTTTTTCGGCTGTTTATTATGTATTCTTTGCCCTGGATACAAAAGTGGATTTTACTCTTTGAATCTCAAACTTCTTGTTTAGACTTTGATCTGAGGCATATTCTGGAGCTACTGCTCAGAAAAGTTGGGGATTTCTGCAGAATATTCATGTTCATATAAGTTTGTGTTGATTCCAAGTAAAAAAAAAAAAGAAAAAGAAATACAAGGGAAAAAAAATAACCACCAAAAAAAGGTCAGTTGACATCAAAAATGCAGTTATGGGTATTTAAATCTGAATTTGCAGGGCTGAAATCCTCTTGTGCGGCCGAATGTCGTGCAAACACGTCCTTAATCCATATAATCTGATCAGTGTTTTTTTTATTTTTTGTACGTCTGCTGAGGCTGACGTTGTAAATGTTGCTTTGTTTGAAACATAACGCGTGGCCCTGTCCTCCCACTTTTGTATTTTTGATGCTGATTTCAAACCCGATCTACTTCGATGTGCAGGATAATCTGCAGCTACAGCACTTTCAATTTGAGTCATGCAGGATCTACTCAAGTAAATAAAATGACTCACTACTCTAAACAGGACTGCAAATGAATGCTGGTGCTACGCAGTGAATGTGTACAGAGGAGCCTAACGTGAGAAAAAAAGATATGGATAGGTTTCATATTTCTCAGTCTTGAATTAGAAGACTGTTGGTTTTAGATCAGAGATTTGTTTGTCTTTCATTTTCAATATAGCGTTGCAATGCTTGTTTTTAGGGCTACATGTGTTGTACATATAGTCTTGTGTAACATAGATGTCATGTCTTGTCAACATGTAGTAATTTGTTAAACTTTTATTGTCTTTTTGTTTTCTTAGATCCTGCATCATGACACTTGCATTATCTAATCTCGTGCAGCCTGCTTTGGAAATACTGACTAACGACAACTAGCTAGTAATAATAATAATACAGATACTCATATTTACAGATTTCGGAGCGGTTGATTAATTTCCTTGCATTACATACATAGTCATCACACAGTGGTAGCACCGTATTTACCCCACCAACAACTATATCTTCTCATTTGAAGCACCCATTTCTAAGAAATGTATTACTTTGTTTATATACTGCCTATAAATCCTAAATGTTAAGACTAAAATAATGTATTATCACCCACACTGCACAGTCAAAACTGTAACTGTAACAGAGTAAGTTTGAAAACTTTCCAACTGTGTCTCAGCCGGTCAGAGTCTCAAAACTCAGATTTTGTCAAGGCCACGCAGAGCTGCACTTAACTAAAGGGAAAGTTATATGCTCCTCTGCCTTCATTTACCCTCTCTCCTGGGGTTTTTTGTCCTTCTCTGGGCCCGGATCTCACTGTCCTGAGCCTCAGCCTATTATCATCACCTGACCACGAACAACTTTTATTTAGTGCTACAAAGTCAACAAGTCGTCTCTATCATTTTCTCCTCTAGTGAGCACTGAGCGTTTAGACACGGTCTTTTTAAGTGTTGCTGCTTTGATGAAAGGTCTTTAAGAAAACACGAGACGGAATCGTTCGGCTAAAATACCACCAAAGAATCCATACTTGTGACTGACTGTCTTTACTCCTACTACTTAAACAAGAAAACAAAACAGTCTCCTCAGCCATTTGCACTACCAGGGAGCTGTTAAAAGAAGCCCAAGGTTGCATATTGTTTTAGATAAATAGCAGGCGCCTGCCACCATTAAGCAAGCCCTTAAAGTTACACAAAAGTGGTGATTACACCTGCTAGCCCTTGACGGGCGGAGCACAATGCGGACTTTTAAACACATTTGCAAAAGAGGATTGTGTAAATGTTCAGCCCCCTCCCATTTCTGGCACTTCAGACAGAAGGAGCTTAAATGCCGACCTCATGGGGATGAAACACCGAGACCACAGACCAAGTAGCAGCCTGGCTAACAGCATGACATCTCACCATGGCCACAGTGATTGGCTCCCTCATGCCAAAAGGCCATTAAACTGCTCTTGATTAACACTAAAGTCTCACCGCTCTCAAAAAGACACCATCTGTCATTATTGCTCTTTTTTGTCCACGCACATAATGTTTGTTGTCCATATGTTTATTTACTGATTGAAGAAGCAGACCGTACCATACTGCTGCAGAATGTTAATGCTGATCTGCTAAAACTGCTGTGATTAAGCAGAACAATTGCATATGACAAAGAACTTATAACTGATTCACGGTATAATTAAGTGTTGATTAATCCTCACAGGGCATCCACAACTAATCAATTAACAATCAGTAAATTAGTAATTATTTCTCGAGAATGGCACAGCTAAAAATTGATTATTAGTGTTTTTAATTTAGAATGGCTCCTCTTGATCTTGAGTCTTGGCTCTTGGCATGGTTTGCTGTTGCCCTATTGCAAACACACCCATATATACAGACAAAAATACCACATTTATCAATGGTCTAGGGTAAATGTAGTCCATTTGCCATGGCCTGCTGTTGGCATTTTACATTGCTGCAAACCACAGACACGTAACAACTCGTGGGTGTCATGTGTATCATATCAACATTTCTACAATATGTCTCACACCACGTTCACATTACAAGTATCTAAGCTACAGCTCGGTTGGATGATTGCCAGGCCAAAGACCACTGTTTTTTTTTCAACATTCGTAAGCATGAATATACCACTGAATATTTGTAACATGACGTGTTCTTGCTGCGTTTGTGACGACTGAACCGTTAAGCCACAAACCTTTTTGTGTAAATGTACAGCTGCAACATATCTGTGGTTTGCAAAAAAAAGATCACAATGAAAATACTAAAGTGCTGATGCTTAACAGATGCAGTCTGTTGACAAAGTTCGCCGTCTTAGTTAAAGGTTGTTGATAATATTCAGCCACTAAATGTGGTATTGCAGCTCCCTCTTCCATTGCATTCCCGTCACAACACCGCTGTTGTTCGAACCACCTTGAGTGCGTCCAGTTTGTTGTAGCCAACGCTGCAAACAAAAAATTGTTATCACTATGATCTTAGCAAGTGCCAACACAAAATACCGGCTGATAGAAATGTCATTAGTTTTGCACCTGTTTGTTCAGAAACATTTAATCTTTAGCTGACGGTGGTGCCAGATGCAAAGTCAGTAGGATTCATCCTCTGCAGAACATGAACGCCTGTATGAAATTTCAAGGCAGTCCAATCATTGAGATATTTCAGTCAGGAACTTACCCGCCTGCTCACCGGCACTGCCATCCCTACGTGGAAAACAAATTGAAACATTGCACACAGGAAAAAGAAGCAGCTCAAACATGCAGCTGTGGAAGTGTTTCTTGCTGGTGGTAGATAAAAACAAGCTGACAGCACCAGACATGATGCCGTTACTGGCTCACTAAAATTCTCCTCATTAGGTCGCAGTGTTTTACACAGAATTACAGCGGCAACAGCAGGGCTGCGATCATTTCTCAAGGGAATGTTTTGTTAAGCTCTTCTGCAGCAAGAACGGTCGTGCGATTCACAGGATGGTACTTTAGAGCAGCCATGGTCTTTTGCTGCTAAATACAGAGGGGACTCGCTGAAGTGCCAACGAGCAAGGCACTTAACCTCTGACTGCTCCAGAGTAGCTGCTCAGTGGCAAACAAATCCAATTGTGGTTGTACTGGGGCCGCTTCCAAGTGTGAATGTGTTAACTGTGAGTGTGGAGCAGAGTGTTCCTGGAAAAGAACATTTGTATTCATGGAGTCTGCTTAAATTAAAAGACTCATTTTCTAAAATGATCAGGGTGAAGATCGTCACTTAAAGTTACAGGCATTTGGAATATGTCATGGTATAGTGTGAGACTTTGGCTGCACATCAATATTAGATAGCAGTACATGACTAAACCAGAGCAACAAGAGCATACTAATGATGTGGTCTGACTTCAGTTTTCAGATGTGACATTCAATGTTATCAGGCAGGAAATTCTGAGAGTCAGCTGTGGTGGGGTTGGGGGTTGGGCTGGGGACTGAGTGCAGCAATGACTTGCATTTCTATTATGGTTTTTGCATAAATCGTCACTCTGCGACCAACAAGTGGAACTGATGCCATGTAAGGTCTGGCAGGGTCGCCCTTTGAGGCAGAAAAAGAGACGGAGAAAGAGGCTTGGGCATTTGCATTCTGCAGTGGAACAGATGGAGCGTCTGTCATCCATATGCATGAGGCGGGCGGCTGCCAGCCTATCACCTTGACCCTTGCTATGGAGCTGTGACCTTGGACTCAATGGAAGAGAATGGGACCAGTCTGAGCCGTGGTGCAGGGGCTTTATCCCTGAGGGCTGGGAAATGTGGCTGAGCCTCGTGACTCCAGTATTCCGAGCTGTGATTGGGACTGTGGAGGAATGCCACTCTGCTCTCCAACACCTGCCTGGTCGCATGCAGTTCATGTTGGTAAATGATGGATGGAGGGGAGGAGACATGAGAAAATGTCACAAAGACACCTCTGTATCTCAGGCAGATGCCTTGGGAAGGAGCCCAGCTCTCAGAGAGGGAAGGAAGGTAAAAATAACCAGAAGGATCTTTTCTCAAGAAGATGCACTGAGAAGAGATAATAACTGTTAAAGATTACAATGTTCTTCTGAAAATAACAGCAGATTCTGTCATATATTCATATGATACATCGGTAAAGTCTTTATTTAAATTCACTTCCAATAGAACAATGCTGCAACCCTTTGCCATAATTTGGGCTTCCTGCTGACATGTCGACAAAAGCAAAGGCAATAACAGCCACTTAATTATACAATTAACCTTTACAGTGTTCCAGGGAAGCTGAAAACAATCAGAGTGAAAAATGCAACAGAAACGAGCGCAATCCATAATTCAAATGAACTTTTCACAGATGTGACTCTGCCTTGTTTGGTCTCCTCTGAGGAAAGAGATCTCTCTCGCGGTGATGGGAGTTTAATTTCCAGTCTTCAAAGGCTCCTCTGCCTCAGAATGCCAATCGAGGTGACCTTTGCACAAAAAAGATGGAGGCACAGTGACCGTGCATCATTTCGGTAATGACACAGTGAAGAAATGTATGATTTGTATCAAAACAAGTCAGTCGATAAACACAAATTTTGGCAAAACTGTGATAAGACATACTGCTGTATGTTAACAACCCATTGGACAGGAAGAGAACAGGGGGATCTTCGTAATGATGCAGACGTTTATAAAAAGGTAGACCAGCGTAAGATGATGATGACGACATGACAGACGTAACCATGGTAACTGTACACATCATAGATGGCGGCAGCTGTAGCTTCAAAATGTTTCCAAGAAAATAAAAAAAAAACTGCGTCATGAGCATTTTCCACACAGGAAGTGAATCATTTTTCTGAGCTTTTTGCATTGCGAGTGATGGCTTCAAATAATCATGTTCTGGGAAATGAAAATCACAACACAGCTCACGTTGACTTCTCTCACAGACAGACTGCTGTGTTAACGGACCAGACCGAAGGCCAAGGACATATGGCCGTGAATATTTTGCTACATCTAATCGCCGTGTGAAAACCTAGCTTGCATGATGCTTAAAATCTCTCAATACTTTATATTGACTAGCTCACGTTTTAACTTGAAAAGAACTGGTTCAACTGGTAATCACTAACTACAGCAGACCTCTGCTCGTTCAGTCCCGTCCGGGGGTTATAGCTCTTACCTAAAGTTAAATAAAAACACAATAAGTCTCACGTCCAGGAGGATTATTGTACATACTCTTTATATAGTGCTCCAGAGATCTATAGTGATTAATGAAGACCTATATCTTAGCTCAGAGAGAATCATATGGGATATAAGCTCCCCGTCTGATTCTTACAGTTAACTTTATTTAACTGCTGCAGTATATCACTTTTCTGACTGCACCATATTTGTCCATATTCCCAGCGCACGCACCGACAACACATTAGTCACTGTAACCGAGGGATTCCCATGTGGAAGGAGGGAGTATTTCTGCTCAGACTGTGCGCGTACGCGCATCTTTCTGCGGAGGGGAGGCTGGCTGGAAAAACGGGGGCATGGTGCCATTGTGATGTACAGCAGAAACAAGAAGTTTGCTTCGCAGCCAGAGTGGGGGGACAAGTTCTCTGTGGAGAGAGCTGGAGAGTGTCTCCTTGAAAACTCTCGCTGCTGAGGCAAGCAGAACAAAGAGATGGCAAACACAAGCCGGGGAATGACACCGAGCACTGCACGAGGAAAGAAAGGATAGTCCTGCGGTTTAAACACCTGATGGACGAAAGATCGGGCGTTCACAGAGTGCTTTAACTATTAGCTCCCTCAGCTCACAGTACTGAGTCAGGACAAGTGTTTTTGATTGGCACAAAGCTGTTAACAGCATTGCACATTTCCTCGATGAATGTAGCTTGCGATGTAAATACTCTGATCTCAAATTCCATTTTATTTCCTGGAATTACCGCCACATTGTTTACCCTAATCATCTAATTCAATTTTCTACCAGCACAAGCCTTATTAATTAAAGCCCCCACACAATTCTGTGACAAATAGGATCACTGTCTGTGTGCTGCAGGAGGTCTGAATATCTGTGTGTGTGTGTGTGTGTGTGTGTGTGTGTGTGTGTGTGTGTGTGTGTGTGTGTGTGTCGGTCTCACTCAGCTCAGTCAGAGATGCCTCAGACTCATCGTGCTGCCGTCGTCACCACACACCCCAACACCCCACAGGAGCCTGGCTCACTCAGCTCATCACTCACTGCTGTCTCAGGTGTCTCTCCATAATGAAGATATTACAGCGTAAATCAGAAAATCAAAAGGGGTATATTGATATTTTCCAGTTACTGGCATAATTGAGTCATTTCAAAGGTGCTGCCTGTCAAAAATCTAATTAAAAGACCAATCAAATGAAACTATTATGACAGAAATCTTTAAACAACTACTGTAATGTAGATATATACAGCAGGCGACAAGACCAAAGCCTTGAGCCTCTGCAGTACATTTATTGTTGAGTACCATGAAGTCATGGATATGTAGATTTGGCAGGAATAAAGGGAGATTCTATATAGTTTAAATCAAGAAGGATTCAACTGCAGTTCATGGAGCAATTTGTAAAATACAGCCAGGATTTTAAGTTAAAACATAAAAAAAATTAATTACATAGTTTGATACGTCCCACACCTCAGATGCTGTGTCTTGTTCGGTGTCCAGCCATGTTCACTGTTGCCCCTATATTTCTGTAGCTACCTTCCAGTTTTGGCCATTTTCTGCAAAGCACAACACTGGAGCTCTCAACCATCCATTTTCTGAACTTAGGGTCACAGGGTGTTGGAGCCCATCCCAGCATGCTCAGGTGGCAAGTTTCTAACATATAAAATGTGTCTCAATAGAGGGACTGGATCCTCAAAAGACGCATTTTCTTGAAAATACACATCAGAAAAGTTTCCTTTTTCAAGGGCTTCCCAAAATGCATCATGTTTTTGTCCCACATGGTACCATTGACTTCATTTCCTGTCTCATTGCAGTCATGCGATACTGAAATTGACTCCCATCCTGCATATAATTCCACATGAAAAATGTCAGCATCTAGTTTGATATCACATGTTCAGCGAGCGTCATTCAGCATGGCTTTCATTCCTTCTGATCCATTTCCATCCATCAGAGGGAACAAAAGCCCCTGATTGTGACACAACCATCGATAGACAAATACTTGTGGGGACCCTCACAAGAGGCCTCTCGTAGTCCACAGAAAGTTTATCCAGTATCTTTTTGTCATAGGAGCCACCACATGGCCCTTATTACTGCTAGGTGGAATAGTGGAATACAGGCATAAAGTTGAATTTTTTTTCAATTCAGAAACGCAAAAGAGAAGTGAGAACATTTGCAACTGGAGTTTTCTCTTGGAAACAGTGAGATCTCTGTGCCAAAGGGCACCTCCACCCATTTTACACATGAACGTGTGCTCATAGGTCCTAGGGAGCACAACTGAAGATCTGAAAAAGAAAATAAAAAGTATAAAGCCTTTCGTGACTCCAGAGTGGATCACAATATCTATGGTGTGGATTTACAGTATGGGAACAGACCTCACGTACCATCAGTTTTGTGAGCAGTAATTTGTTTCACACGTCTTACTGTATCTAGGTCACGATGTCATCCACACGGGTATATATACAGTATAGAAAGAGTGTCCAAGGACACTGTGTGCACTGGAGAGCTGCATAAGCACCCCGAAAAGCAATCGCTCCATCACTGTGAGAAGCTAGGTAAGCTCAATGACAATCAATACTATCACTGTCAGCTCCTCCTTACCTGGGGGAAGGACAGGCTGTAACTGCTGCTCATCTGTTGACTGTCCTACTTTTCAGATGCAAAGTCAGTTTTTCCCCCTATGGGAAGAACTGTTGTTTCGTAGTTTGTAAGGAACTGTGGAATCAAATGAACTGAGGATTAGAACAGTTGGCTATTTATGTGGTTTGCGACAACAGCGCTAACTCCCTCACTCCTTTAGGTTATTTTTTAATCCGTTTCATTTTCATTCCCAGCAGGAACCGAGCCGACTGACAAGCCCCTGCAGTTCCCGCATCCACACCTCCTTCTCTCACACAGTCACAGGTGTTGAATATCTCTGGCTCACATGCCGCCACAATCACACAAATAATGGGCGTAGGAATTGCAAATAGCATCCATCAGCGGAGGTGGCCTCGGAGAGATATAGCGTGTCGACAGGAAACAAATGATGAGAGCAAAAAAAACCCTCTAATTAGCCCGGCGCAGACCTGAGCAGATGTCCTTCATATTTTCTCTTTCAAGGAAGCTGAAACGAGGGAGCTTTGCACAGTGAATCCACCCACCAGATTCACATCTCTCCAAATGAACATCGCTGTTTATGCTGCTCGGTGTCCTTCACCTGTCATACTCGAGATTTCCTTCGGTATGACTCTATTTGGGTGGAGAGTGCGCCACTGACAGTGAGACCCGAGTGTGTGTAAAAAAAATCTTTATTCTGCTGAAGCAAGCACAGAAAGCCTCATCTGGTAACTGACTCAATTTCATAATTTTTTTTTAAAAAGTCTCAGTGATGATTCTTACACTTCCTTTTATTGGCTCCTGAAATAGCTGAACACACACCGTACCTACACGAAACAAGGCTATCGGTGTTAAAGCCCGGTTTCATCAGCTTTAGACCTGAGGCCTCTTATTTCCCATGAGACCTAAATCCACCGCACAACCAGGGAATCTTCCCTTTCTCTTCCACCATTCATGCACTTTCCTCCTAGCAACTAATGAAACGCTGATGTTGCGTTATCTACAATAAAAGGCTACCAGTGTGTATCTGTTCCCAACCCAAACAGCATAAATTAATAAATATGCATACTACATGTAAGACTGCGCCGGCCTGTTTCAATTTTTATATCAAAGAGGTGCACATTTGCATATGAATGGGTTGCATTTCTTCTACTGATAGCAAATCAAAGACTGAATGAATCCCGGCTACCGCAACGCTAATCAGAATCTGCATTATAGATGTATTTACTATCTGAAGATGCTGCCGTTCATCATGAGGAAATAGATCATATGCATTTACATTTGATCGACAGTAAATTTTTTATGTATGTCTCTTGATTTGTCTGAATACAGTGTCAATATCGGTACCTGATTCTGATTTTGTTTTTGTCTTTCCACAGACAGATGAAGTCACATTTCAGTTTTGACTTTTCGTAAAAACTGGTTTCAAATATGTAGAAGTTTGTGTTTTGTGTGATTTGGCGCCCCCCCACCGTTTCTGAGTGCAACACAACTGTCTTCATATTCACCCGTTTCTTCAGAAGCCTATGGGTGCTGCCACGACAGATTAACTACTTCCGCCGGCGGTTTTCTGTTTCCAGGTGCCTTGCAACTGCATGACTGACTGTCGCCACCAAGCTAGCCCAAAACAACTTATGTAATAAATTCTAAATTGTTTTTAAAATGAGCTCGGGTACAACATGTGCCATTGTTGGTTGCCACTACAATTCAATGAAATTGAAGATTCTTTCAGAAACTTGCAGGTAGTTGTATGCTTCGGTGCTTTTGTAATTGCGTAACTCTTCGCCGTCAACACCTTCAGAAAATACAAGATAATTAACTATGACGATGTAGCTAACGATGGGCCATTGCTTCATGTCATCTGCCCTGGCACTGTTAAGAACTGCCCTCACAACTTAGAACATCCGTACTGTGTATTCACCTCCAATTTGTGTCCATTCTGTCGCTTTCTTTGTGTTAAAAGCCGTTTTTTAGAGCGAGCATGACAGCTACGCTAGCGTAAACACAGAGTTCAACCAGTTCAACAAGAAGAGCATAACGGACTACCACTATGAACCATGGGTATACTCACGAAGTCTGGAATAAGGTGGATACAATTCCAAGGTTTCTGTACGAATTTGCTGTATGTAATGTAATGGTACGCGCTAACTACAAACAAAACGTAATGTATGCTCAAGCATTTCTGCTGTGTGGCAGTCAAAGTTTTTTACAAGCACTGCACACACGACATGCTAAGCTAACATGACTTGAACTAGAGATAATTATGATATGAATTGTGATTGAGAACTAGCGAGTCAGCAACTTACACGGCCAAGTGCAACAACGCAAGGAATATAACTTAGCATGCCAGTAATTATTATTTACAATTCAACAGCCAACATTCCATCTGTCATTCTGCCTTTTAATTAGTGAAGCTGTTGCTAACGGCTAAAAGCAAGTCTGAGATTTACTCTCCTGATGAATGTCTTTTACTTTATTCACCTCTCTTTGCTCTTCACCCACTGTCATGATGTCTGATGATGGCTGCTGATTAGTTGCCTATTAACCCTGGGACTGAAATCCTTGTCCTCCCGGCAGTCCAGATAAGCTGTTGTCAAAGTGTGGTGGTGTACTCCATGGCGGTGCTCCCAACAGAGTCAGCTAGCAAAGCTAACTTGTTGCTACAGGATGCAGCAATTAAAAGTTGCTTTCAGGAAACTCTGTAAATCACAGACAGTCGAGGGAAAGTCAGCAAAGTTTTTCGCCATGAAATATGTTCTAGTTTCACCAATATAACTGATGGTTGAAACTGCAGTTACATGCAGTGATACTACCTGCTAACTAAATGTACATAATTCAGAAACAAGTGACACGAGGTGGAGTCGCTATGACAGAGATATTAAAATTAGTTTAAAGGTGTTATTTTAGGGTTAAATTGATGTTATCTCTTTGCTGGCATTTGTGAAAGCTTGCTAACTTTACAAAATGCTATGTATGAGAGGAACAAAATATACTGTATTAGCGTATGCCACCAAGAATCTGTTATAATGTGTACTGAACAAAAAAAGTACAAAATAATGTGTGGAGTTTCTCAAGTCAACGTTAGCCATGAGGAATGTTAGCGTGCTGTCAACGTGATGTTGTAACGTTTTAGCTCACTGTTGTGGTTTCGTCATGCTAGCCTGGCAGTTTGTTTGGTTTATTCTAGCTGTTGCATTGTGGAGGATACTGTTACTGTTTTACTAATGAGAAATATTCAGAAGAACATAAAATACCGAGATTTCTTTCTGTTACATTTCATTTCCAAATGCTTTTTTAATCATTTATTTTTGGTCAAACTATCCACACAAAATAAGGTTGTCACCAGTTACTTTCCAGCATAGTTTTTTATTGATGAAATGAATACTGTCTGAATATTTTCATGTCACACTCTGGCATATTTAATTTTGCTTCAGCTCTATTTTTATGCCTGGCATGCCAGGTCGGCTCCTCTGATGTGTCTTTGATTGTAGAGGTGTCTCTTTATCAGGCCAGTAAGCGGTGGTGGCCAATCAGCACAGACTGTGGCTCCGGTCTCTGCTGTCTGTGGTTGGATATAATGAAGAGAAATGGGCCATACAAGGGGACACACAGTGCTTTACGGTGATAGTGCTGGTTTTTTGGGGTCTCAGTCAGTGGCTCTGTGGATCTTTGTGGCCTGATAGAACACAACACAGCTGCTACTTGTGCTGCTTCCTGGCCTCTGGCCTGCCACCATCTCTGATAAGCATTTAGTATTCAGCTGGGGCTCGTGGACCGCTGCCCATAAACAGAGGAGCACTCAGAAGCAAAGACTGCTCTCTGATTACTTGCACCAAACCAACATCAGGTTGCTTCACATGAAGTAGAATATTCATTGTCATTTTTAATCCACCTTGGCTCCCAATTTCTGAAATTATGCAGCTATTGAAGGTCTCTTCCCTCACTGACAGGTGGGGTGTGAAAACAGGTGAGGTTTGTGTGTGAAATGGTGAGTCCCCTCACGTCCGCAGTTTTGTCATTCTTGAAATACTGCTTTCAAAGTCACGAGGGTGGGGATGTTGAGAGATGAAATGATGGTGCTTCTAAAATGATTATCTGTTCTCGCCACAAAAAAAACGGTGCTGCGCGAGTGAGACGAGTGACAGCCTGGAGAGAATGTAAAGTTCATTGAAGTTAAACAGTAAATGAGATTTAGGATCAGATGATGAGCGCTGCAATGTGGAAGTACGCGCTACTTAATACCTGTTGTCTGAATTATCAGCAGCTGTTCATCCCTCCCCACCCCCCACCGCGAGATCTCAGCAGGCGGCCTGCTTTTATCAGTGCTGAATGATCACTCCAATAACTGCTTTCTCATTAACATTGAGGGATGGATGTCTGCAGATGGAGAAAGAGAGAAGTCCGTGTTGGCAACAAGCGTTTTTTTTTCCCTCTGGGGTGGGCGGGCAGAAAAGTCGCAAAGTCAAAGCCAGGAGGGAAAAAAGTGGTTGAGACGTGCTGACAGGGCCTTGGCTGTGATGGAGAGACCCCATCACTCCTCTTCCCCGTCTTGTCACGCACTCCTCCCATCATAGCAGGGCTTACCGTCAGGAGCAGAGCGGGGGTGTGTGGGTGAGCGATGGGTGCTGTGTCATTCCTCCCCTCCCCTGGTCCTGCAGATTGATTCCCCTGACAGGAACACCCCCCACCCCTCCCAGAGGTAGAAAGAGAGAACGATGAGAGGGATACAAAGTGAGTGTCTCAAGCAACTTTGGCTTAAAGTGCAAGAACAGAAGAAGAAGAAGTCAGTACAAACGTAAAATTTGGGGAGATATCCACAAGGTAAACAGACAGAATATTTACTTGGATATTAATAGACCGCGGTTCAGGAAGTCTGCATGCTTTCCACTTTTCGGGATGAGTACCTATTTGACATTTAGAACACCTCGACGCAGATAGGGAAGAGTTTTGTGTAACGTACTTCAGAGGTAATGACGATTGAAAATGGGAGAGAGCGTGCCTCACGACGCGGCGCTGTAAATTAATTTCGAGGCTGTTACACACTGGTTATAAAAGCACACAACAGAGAAATCAACTGTAAATAGCTCCCTCTGAGTGCCGCTCATTAGGCTTGGAGACGCTTTTTGTTGCATGGGATGTTCTTTTTATTAAAATGTGACAAACATCACAGCAGCGATGGGAACGGTTATCAAATTTACAATTTCATCAGATTAAACTGTGAGCAACACCTAATTGGAGTGGAGGGGACAGTTAAACTCTAATTATACGACTAGATAATCTGTATCAGACCAAGGAAGTTGTCATTTCAACATTTCAACACAAATCAGTGTATCAAATACCACTTTTTACTATTATTGTTTATGTGAAGGGGTTTTTATTATGTGAGTAAACCTGCTAAAGATAGGCCATTGATGCCTATCTCATTGCCATTTGATGAGATTTTGGGTCTTGTTTGTCAAACAGAGAACAGTAGACGTTCAAAGTTAAAAGTCTTCAGCCATAGCATTTTATCAAATAGACACATTGTTTTTTTTCTGGAGCTGATGATGGAAGCTGCCAAGGAGTGAGACATCTTTGTCATCTTTGTTGAGAGTTGCACATGTGCGATACCGGTCAGGCAACGGACAAGGACGAAAGCCAATAATGATGGTTACTTTTTTAACATCTTTTCCTTCAGTCTCTCGTAGTCTCACTGATTAGTGTTGGAAATACATTTATGATTCATTCACTTTATTATTTCAGTCAGGATTGAGGAGTTATGACAAACAGACTGGCTCTACTCAGCGGCTAATCGTACCAATTGAGCACGGTTGGAGTCGGGACTGGACACAAACCCTGAAACCCACTGCAGCCAGTTTGAGAGGGAAACCAGTTCCATGGTGGTTTACTGCTGACAGTTCCGGCTTGCTTGTCTAGTCATGCAGCTAATGTTAGCGGTCCTATGAGCTGACTAATGTTAGGCCACAAGTTGCTAGGAGCCTAACCTTGCAAGAAAACCAACTAGGTACTGTATTCCCTATCTCAAATTGGCAGCATTCAGTCTCGGATGCTGCGTTAGGTCCCAGCCTTTTGATCACCTTATCCGCTGTGTCAGCTGGGAGCTTCAGGTGACCTGGTCAGATAGGCTTGTGGCTGCGTTCTGCGCTAATGCTATTGGCTACAGACAACGTCAACCAATATCTCCAACCTCCCTACCAAACGGTTTTTTTCAGGAAACAAACATGACTCAGCCCTCAGTTCCATGGGGACTTGGACTTCACCACACCACGCAGCATCACGTTTGTTGTGTTTCCACCAGAAGCCAACCTGAGCAGGGGCCGAGAAACACCTGTGATTACTGCAGAGTCGTTTGACGTGGTAGTGAATGCCGATTGCCAATTGTACGTGTTCACACTAAAGACAAAAGCTAGATGTTATTCGGTGGTAGTGGGGTTCCCATCTGGGGTGAAAGAGATATACGTGCTACCAAGTTCATATGAGGATGACTAAGGACCTCAATTTGTTTCAGCTGTACAAAAGTTTGAAACCTCTCCCCTTGCACATTTCTGATGAATTGTGGGGCTTCATCTGACAGTTTTTCTCACTTTAAGTACCACATTGCAGTGAGTGTGCCAAGTGACAATATGATAGTCAGGACCTTGTGGTGCCAATTATTAAAAACCAATGAATCATTAAGAAACCAATGAATTATAACATTTCAGGACAAACTTTCTTACATTCCAACTTCAGGCTGTGACAGAGCCGAAAATGACTTTGCACCGTATCTGAATCAGTGCCAGAGGCGGGTGTGACACTTCACAATACGTCCACGAGTTCACCAGGTTGACAGCCATGGTCTCCAACTACAAGCCAATGATTTTTTATAGGGGACATCAGAGTCTGTTTATAGGTCTTGTGGAGTGCAGCTGCTTGTTTGAAAAAACATAGAGAGCCTTTTGTGGACCCAGAGGGAGCTGGATTTTAAAAATGTCCATGAGTATTGCAATGCTAAAACAGTGAAGCACTCTCTCCATCCTGGCAGCTTCTTCTTGTACAAGTAGTGTAAAGACTGTTGTTCCCACGTCTTTACAGAGACCTGTCTCTACCGCAGCATCCCCAGTCAACTGAAACGAGCAGGTGCAGGTCAGGAGTGTCAGGCCTAGGCTGGAAGGAGGACTCAGATGCAGGGCAAGAACAGTTATACCAAGATTTTATTTCTTTCAACCTTTGTATATCTCCTGAGAAAGGAGTGACAACAAAAGGGCTATGAAACACTGCTATGAATAAAAAACAAGAAGGGGAAAAAGGGGAAGGCAAGGAGGACACAATCAAACAAAACAAAAGGCGCTCCGAAAGGAGGAGAAAAATAAAAAGGCAGAAACCTAATCTATACTGAAAATATCAATCCATGAAAAATTTATATAACAAAACGCGCTCCAAAAGGGAGGATACGAGGGCTACAAAAGATTAATCTACTCTGAATTATCTATGAACAAAGAACAGAAAACACTCCAGAAGGGAGGATCAAACTACAAGGAGACAAACAAACTGAGAACACTCAAAAAGGAGGGAAACAGAAAACAAACCTGGCTTAACTCTAAAGCTGAAAAAACTATTACAAAACAATAATCACTCTTTCAGAGGAATAAACAAAGGAATCTAGAATACGAACAATCAAGGTCTTTGGATCAATGGCTGTGGCAGGGCTTGAGGTACACGCAGGACGAAATACTCTGGCAACGAGACAGGGGAAGACACAGACTATATACACATCAGGGAAGGGAGCACAGGTGAGAACAATCAGGGATTAGGGGAGACGTCAGACCGGGGACACAGGAGGAAGGGCAAGTGACCTGAAACGAGAGGGGAGTTAATTCTTTCAAAGTAAAACATGAAATTCACAAGACAGAAAACCCAAGACAGGACGACCCTCAACGTGGTGTGACAAGGAGAGGTGGACTCTGTGTTTACGTGACTGATACTTGATGCTCAAACGCAGTCAAAGTGGATAGACAATGTTTAACGTTAGTACATTCCAGTGGGGAGTGTGCTCCATGTGTCAAAGTGTAGTTGTTTCAGTTGTTGGGAATCGATATTGATTATTGATTATTAATTAAAATATTATTATTAATTAATGAAATTATTATAGTTAAGTAAACACGTGATGTGCGTGAAGCACGAAGTTGGGCAGTGAACAGTGACTAAGAATTTGCCTTCAAAATAAGAGCTTTACATTGCACCCCATTAGAGTTTAGAACTGGGTTCTTAGCGGGGGGCTTTTAACTTGAAAGTAGCGACCGTTCGTAGCTTGCCGGTACACAACAAGCGAGCATCTCCTGGATCTCAGCGGCTGTCCAGTAGCTCATCTTGATGTCCGCAGATGAAGTAATGGACTGACTGCTGTGATCAGCTGTTTCCTGGTTTTAAAACTCCCCGGCTGTGGGTCGCACAACAGTGCACGTCATCGACACCTCCGCCCATCTCACGCAGTGGCCGGTACATTGACGTCTCGGATTTAGATAGCAATGGAGGCGGAAATAAGTGTACCCTCCGATGTGGCAAATTGGCAGACCAAAACAGATCCCCAATTTGCCGCCCTCTGTCTAGCAGACAACAAAGAATAACACAACGACCATGTGGTACACAGTGGTCGTCTCTCCCTCAACCAGTGGCCAGCAAGCGTATAGAGGGTCGTTTATCGTCCGCTGATCGAGTTGGAATATGACGTACTGTGGTCACACACGCTGATCCTGCTTGTGTAGTTTTGTCACCCGGTGACAAAACTACACAAGCAATGAGTTGAATGAGCTCCTAGCGAGCGTAATAATACGGTTAGCATGCAGTACAGTCAACCATAAGTAGGACTCTGCGTTCCCATCACACAAAACATAAGCACAACAAAAGCATGTTATATAATATCTGTTTCTGCTTTCTTTCTTACTTGGGGCGCTAGTTGCGACTAGTGTGTGTCCTGTCTGACTCTGAAACTACAACTCGTTTTGGAGCGAGCAGGGGATCAGCTGTAGCATCCTAACAGCTGACGAAGGCAGGCAGCTATCGTGTTGCGTTGTCAACCTGATGGAAGGCCCGGACCTCGGGGGTTCCGTCTCCTTCTGAGGATAATCTCTTCCTTCTGCAGGCGGTGAGGAACGACTGGGTTGTGCAGCGTTCCTCTATGGATCCAAAACAATAATGACGAAGATTCGAACAAAAACGAAAGTAAAACAAAAACAGTCTCCGTATACCTACTGTATATAGCTTGCACATAATAAAATAATTCCAGATTGCTCGGCATTAAGTGGTAAATGGAATTGATTCTACATTGTACAAAGGGCAATATTATTGCGAAAATACGGTAATTATTATCGCACTTGGCAACACAGAATTTGAGTTCTCTTTCAAGCTGTCTTCATTCTTCACACAACTAATCCCATCAATTATTGCGTCTACCTCCGAGTTCAACATCATGACTGCCTGAAAGTGTGCGCCCTTATGACCATTTGTAAGATTCATTTGGTGGAAGCTACTAGACACAAAAGACTGAAAACAATTCTTGGAGAGAACTCAGAAAGGCAGTGGGATGAAGGCAGGAGGAGACTCTGACAGCAGGCTTTTTAGTTCTGCATTTGAGTGTGGCAATTCCAAGTGGCCATAAACACATTTGCTTTTTAGACACGGTCATATGACACATCAAACCCAGACCCCTTTTTGGGAGTCTCCACGACTGCCAAAAATTGTGAACAGTGTAAATTTACCTTTGAATCAACTCTGCATTCATCTTTTTTTGTGTCACTACCAGAGGACACACTGGAATTTAATCCTTGTTGTCCAGAGAGCTTAGCCACATGATCATAAAGATTTAAGGCCCCTAAAACAAAACATTTACCTGTTGGCTTAACATGTGGAGCAAAGCCTACACTGGCAGATTTAGATCTGGCAGGTGAAGACAACATCTAACCCCATCAGTCTACGCGGGGCTCTCCTCAAACAGGCCCTTGTCATATTAAATGACTGCATATGCTCTTTTATGGCTCATTCAGTGGCAGAGCTCACAACAGTCCATAAAGTCTGCTTTGTCACCATGGTGATGTAATGGGGACAGGCCCTGTAAATCAAAGTGAGTAAAAATGGAAGCCAATTCACATTAGTGATGGCTAATTAGCTCATAGCAATGACGGCTGGAAGCTGTACGCTACTTGCTGGTGCCGTATGTCTGCAGAGCGAGACCTCTGGAGGGTCGGGAGAAGCTCCAGCTTTGTGTTTTTCATGGGTCATTTTACATCTCCCCGGGGTGCACTGAAAATGACACAGTTTGAGATCTGTCTTTTTTTGCAAAGCAGAAGAAATACACTGATGTGGGTGAAGAGCACAATTGAGAACAAGATGACCTCATGCTATGTGTCCCATAAAAATACGTTTGGCTCTCGTCAAAAAAAAGGAAAAAAAAAGGGGGCAGCTAACAGGGTGGGAGGGTTTCAGCTTCTTTATCACGTCTGGCTCTGACTTCCTGCTCTCTCCAGCCACCTCCTTGGCTGTTCGCCTTGCAGGCAGAGGAAGCAGCATCCAGGAGGACTCTCAGCGTGGATGATTAATTCTGAAGGCACTTTCTTGTCAAGAGGACCTTTACTCCACTGATAGAGGCAATGTGTTCTGTCAGTGCCTTTGAAATTCAAATGATGTCTTCCACTTTGTGTCCCACTGACAGCTTTGAAAGTTCTCATAAAAGGAGAGCAACAGAGATGGGACCGACGTAAGCTGGAGGAGAACAGAAAGGCAAAATCAACTTCATCCCCAAAAATAGATGACAGTGCCAAACTGAAAAGACGCAAATAGATAATCAAAAGGCGACTTGACTCGCGCTTGTCTAAGGTTTTGAAATGTATAGGAACATGTCTATTTTTGTACTGGTGCTGCCGTTTTTAACATACAGTAATGTCAGCCAGCAGCCTGGTTTATTTAAGATGGAGAAGACTGAAAAATAGCTGCCACAATGACATGACTTTTCACCACAAAATTACACAAACAGGACACTAGATTACACTATCACTATCTTACTGTAGTTAAGTTAGCATGCCAACACTTGTTAATTAGCAGTACAGTACAAAATACAGCTATGGTAGATGGGAATGTTATTGCTTTTGGAGATATTTGGACGAAAACATTTGACCTGGTGGCGCCAGATGAAAAGTTAATTTCAAGGCAACCAAACCAATAGTTCTTGAGACATTTCAGTGAGAACCAGAAATGTCAACCTCATATTTGCACCCGAGAAAAGTATGTAGCTCAACAAAGTCATGAGGATTCCTCCTCAGGGGATCGTGTATATCTGTGTCAAGTTTTTTGGCAATCCATTCAATTGTCATTTATGTTCAGACTTAAGTCCAGTGCCAACAGAAGGACCAGCGATGCATTGGTTCAGTAGAGCCAATGCATCGCTGGCTCTACTGAGGTGTTTCCTTGGCATTTGCTCCAAGACAAATGCCAAGGTAACATCACCTCAATTCAGAATGGTTGTGTTGATCTTTCAAGGAACAAGGCCATTTATTCAGATTACACCTACACAGCAAGGGGTTGACTAACGAAATACTAGATGTTAATGTCTTCAATGCTGCATAGCTATGGCCACCCACTGAATCTCAGACAATGACAATGACTTTGTCCCACCATGATGTGTCTGTTTTTCCCTAGTTGTGTCAAAACTGAATCATCATGGATCCCACTGCTTGTTGCAAAATACCCACCATACCCTGCCTCCGATCGGTCGCCTTCATTGGTTTGCTTGGTTGGTTGGGTTTAGGCATGAAGAGTGAGACTGGCTGGGGGTTCAGGTAAGAATGTCGGGGTAAACTGTCCAGAGGCCAAATAGTGGGAGGCAATGAGTACTAGCTAGAGAGGCAGAGCAGTGTGGGTAGGATCCATAAGGTCTCCAGTTCTTATTTTTGATTATCAAATCCATTTACATAACTTATTGAGAGGAAGCCAAAATTGCTGTAATTCTACACAGATACACTCAAGTACGCCGCTATCGTTAGCTGATCATTGATGCCTGGACTCCTGGTAGCTGTAGCTCACCACAAAATGTTCAGGAAATGAAACTTACCAAAAATCAAAGCTTGGCTCTGACCTAAATATCATTTTATTTAATGGCCTGTTGCTTGTAGTCTTTTTGTTTTATTGAAGTCTTATCCTGACTGACAACAGTTAGCTAACTTGTAATTACTCTCCCACCCACACTTTCAAAGCATCCTACCCTCACAGTTAGTAATGTCATACCTGGTGCTGAGTTGAAGTGAGGTTCTCATCATCTACTCGGGCATGCTGCACCTCCCTCCCCTCACTAACAAGATTTTCTGCTCTGTGTAGGAGGGTCCTCTGCATTGATATTTTGTCCAGTAAGTTGAGGATAGAGTTGAAATTGATATCCGTGTGGGAGGTTGTGTGGTATTTAATCACCCATCAGTCCCCACATGAACACAGGTGTCTATAAATGGAAGATTCCCAAAGGTCGAAAATTAACTGCCATGCTCAAATTACACTGTGGCTTCACACTTAATTAAGCTTCATGTGCTTTTGGTATTCATTAGGTGATATATTTTGAATATGTGGCTCACTCGATATTTTCAGTGTTTTCAATTCACACTGAACGATATCAGTTTAGTACAGTAAGCTCATCTTCAAAAATCACCAAACACTGTCTACTCTCTAACACTAATTGCTGAACATTGTTTGATAAATAAGCTCACAGGGAGGTAAATTAAGCTGTATGTCATTTTACAGGTCCTGGTGTTTTGTCGATTTTCTATTAAGTCTGTGTAGTCACCTGGTAATATATGCATAACAGAAGCAAGAAAAGGAAGCGAGTGAGCTTGAACATAACGACACATATCGAGAGCCAGAGAACACTTACTGGCTTTACTCAACCGGAGTCAGCAGAGCTGTAGCAGCTTAAAATGTATCATTCAGGCTATCGTCTGCTCATGGTGACATCTACTGGAAATGGGTAATAGACAGACGAGCACGGAGAAACTGTCTGTGCACTCTGGTAGCCTCTGTTTTGATTTTCCTTCTCAAATGAAGACAAATTCTGGCTCTTAGTTTCTGGCTCAGCTTTGCGGCAAGATGATGGCAACTTGTTGCTGTAAGTGGAAGATGCTGATGAGCGCAGAGGGACAGAAGCAGCATGTGTCCTAAAAGCTCCCTCATGGTGGCTGCTAATGGTGCATAGTTTGTCAAGCAGACAACACGGCCTTATTCCTGGAAAAACTTAAAGATCTCTTTAGAGTACACTCAGGCAATTTTAAAAGCCATTAACATCAAAAAGAAGAAAACTCTGCGGCTATATGGATCCTAAATGACGAACACAATTCATATGAGTCTTACAGAGTACAGCCAACAGAGCAATCAGCACTTACTGAAAAGGCCTTTTTCATATCAGTCAACCTGCAGGAGAAAGGAAGGATAAAGATTTGCTAAAAAGGCAACTGAATGATATCCTCTGTGCTAACAGATTCCACCCAACAATCCAGAGACTTCAAACACTGCAGTCTATATGCGCTCTTCAAGAGCCGCCTGTCATTATTGACAACCTGCACACACATCACAGAGTACACAAAGATCGCAGTTTGTTTGGTGTGTTTGATTTCAGCTCTGCATGGATACTTGCTCATTGATACAGTTTACACAATAAGCCTCTTTTTTCAGTGAGTTTTGTTGGAGAGAAAAGGAGCTTCACTGCAGCTATGTTCCCATTTTCAGTTTCGTGTGCAGAAACAGTCGTAATGCGGTAGAACAAGAAATGTCAGGTTTGTGGAGCACAATTTGCAAATTGCAATTTAATGTATTGTGATTCACGAGATTCTGGGTCACATGCTCCATAATCCTTAATGTTTGTTAATATTGGAATATACCTATTTAAACTGATTTATTAAATTCTAAATATAAACAGACTTCTAATAGAAATCAAAAGCCAGTAACATATATATATATATAGCATCTAAACATACCTTTTTGGACATTGGAGGATTTGCTAAAAGCAGAGGACAGATGGCGAGAATGCCTACTTTCCATCAAGCTTGAAAGAGCATCAAATTCAAATGTACGTGTCTTATTGAGAGCAGGTTCAGCCCTGGCAGGGTACCAGCGAGGCAAAGTAATGCTCAATGGATTTTGTGGGAGGAACTTACAAACTAAGGACTTTTGTTAGCAGAGGTAATGTGGTATTTAATATTTGGCATCTAAACTAACTTTTGTTGACATTGGAGGTATATTTTAAGCTGTTTTTGTGTGACAGCTAGCTAGCTGATTAGCTATGTAGACCCCAAACTGACACTAGAAGTGTACTTATTGTCAGTGGGTACTAGTTTGGCCGCTAGTTCAGTAAGCTAAGCTGCAAAGTGTCTTTGTAGAAAAGGAGGCATTAGCAAGAACGCTAACTTAAGATAGTTATTAAAATAGCATATTGGTATATATTTATTTTCAATTCAATTAAAACTTTATTAGGGACACATCTCATGAGAGGTCCATAGCACCCACAAACACAACACAATGAATACAAAAAATAAAATATAATAAAATACATGTACATACATATACGCACACCCACACCCACACACACACAAGCACCCAAACACACACAAATACATATAATACATAATACATACGTATAAATAGTAAGAGTGTAAAGACATATTTATATAGTAGCCTACTTTGCAGCAGCTATAGTAGTTTTACAGTATTTTGTTGTATTTTAAGATTTATTGGTTTCATCAAAATAAGTTGGTCAACATTAAACAGTAAATAGGCTTCTTCATTTCTTTTAGCGCAGACTCGAGTAGATTAACTTGGCTTAAAAAACAACAAATGATGACAGTGCATTTGATAAGCTTTATCATCGCTGTAAATCCTTTTAAAAACAGACGTTTTCATTTGTTTTGTTTGGGTTTTTTTATATAAAAAAAAGCATTCAGATTTACAGTATCTACTCCACAGACTAAGTGGCCAGCAGCAAGCTATCATAAACTGTGTGATTAGGACAGCCATGAAAATGGATTCCCTCGCTGTAGAAGTATTTTATTGTACCATAAACCACAGAACAACAGAACGAATCACTCTCCGTGCCTGGCAAGTCTCCAGTGTGATTAAATTGACTTTGCATTTTTGTGAACCTTAAGGTGTTACTTTGTGATTGGTGAGCCAACAAATTATACGTACACTGTCACTTGCTGAATCATCAGGATGACATTTCACCAAGCACACACATGCACACGCTCACACACACGCACACACACAAACTCACGTCTCTCTTTAAATAGGAATGTGACTCAGAATAAAGAGCTTTTAGTGTCAACACATTTGGACTCAAGCCAGGCAGCTTTAAATGCATCACATCGTCGACAAATATGGCTCCATAAAGCACGTCACTGCAGTGCAACAGCTGTTTTAGTGACTGACAGAGACAACAGGCAGTCTTGTAGCACCTGTGCAATAAAGGTTGATGGTAGTGTAAGATCGCAGCTATATCACCACCGTGAGCAATATTTCACAGGCAGCATCCTTTAATTAAAACTTTAGGCAGAACAGAAATGAACTGTTAAAATATGTGTGTGAGAACCTGTCAGCCGCCTGTCAACCTTCCCCCGAAGCTCCTGTTAATCTCAAAATCCAGCGCTGCAACACACCGGCGCCTTCCCATAGAGGAACACTCACACTGACACAGGAACACACGCTCGAAAAGCTTTATTCATCCGGGGATGCTCGTGCAGCACATGCACAAAAAACAAACAACTAACTGTCAAATCAACTTGTGGTTAACCCTGTGGACACTCTTCTCCACAGCTTTGTGCAGTCAGTGCCGCTGTCCGTCAACACAGATGTCTCACAAAGAAACAAATCATCTGTATTTAACAGCCGCGCAGGGCAGTACTGCAGGTATTCTCATTCGGAGTTGGAACTATTTTTAAATTGAGTTTCCAGGTGAAAGCAGTGAGAAACGGAAAACTCTGGTTGACAAGTCTCAAAACAACAACTGCTGTTGACACACTTTGCAACTCACGCCAAGTGAAGCTTCCTCCCCACACAGACAGCTCTGGGTTTTGACATGTTCTCTGCTGAAACACCTGCTGCCACTCAAATGTAATGCAAGTGAGTGCAATTTTGCTTGTTTAAGATATTTACTGAGCTTTTGTTCCAACTGATGCCACTGATTGATGCTGTTATTTTCAGTATTTAACCATAACCACAATACATCCCCCACCTGTCAGGCTACAGAACAGCCATTCAGAACACAAGCTTAGTATCATCGTCATTCATCCCAGAGCTGAGCACAATATAAAAAGCCGGATGGAACCAACTAATATTTTTTCATTCACTGCACATAAATAAACAAGTTTTATACATTTAAAGATTATTTTTTTGTGTTACTTTTACCAGACAATTTTATTTAAAGACAAGCGTTCTGTACATTAAGTATTTTGACTTTAAATGATCAGATAAATGAATGTACTCTGTGGATTTTAAGCAACATATTAAAGGTGCAATCTGTAAAGAAATGAAAAAAAAAACAAAAAGAAAGTTCACATGTGGAATTTATATTCCAAACAAATAAAGGGCAGTGTATCACCAGAGTGACCGCTAACTGCTGCTAACTGTAGCAGCCGTTAGCTGGCTAACTAAGTTCGCAGAGCAGCTAGCAGTCCTGTTGTTGACTCATGTCTGGAGCACTGGGGAAGTTGGTGTTTATACTACTGACACAGGAGCAACACTGTTATTCCTATACATTCTGTTAATGATTTTAGTTTACGTGATCTGCATGTAGCAGACTTCCCAGCATGCAAAGTTTGAGAGTTGAAACTTTCTTGACTAGTATTTATATACTTATAGTCTGAAATAGAAATACGTTCTGAACAAGTAGACAGACGACAAGATGGACATGAAACGAAGGTGCTGAACAAACAGAGCTCAGCGTCATTTCAGTCAGGAAGACTATCTGTTCGCCCACCTCTCTCCCTGCTCCCTCCATTCACCTGCCAAGACTTTCTCATTCTCTTTGCACTCATGGCAATACATTTTCTTGTCCACTCAAATAAATGATGAGAGAGATTTGTGCAGTCACTGTGTTTTTAGCTTTTTCCACTTTACAATGAAAGAAAATATAACCTTCATTTATTCAACCTTTTTTAAATCTCAAAGAATCACTGAGGGGCCTGCTCTCATTGAGAGTACACTTAAAACAGAATAAATCCACACAAAAATAACACATCAAACATTATTATTTTTCCCAGATATCCACAAATAAGAGATTATCTACAGAAACATCCAACAGGCTTCCAGACCGAAACAGATGAATAATTGATGACCATCTCCAAACATGACTGTCACGTGCCATGGTTCAGGCTCGGGGCAAAAGGAAGAAGAGACCCAAATGCAGACACTCAGACACATCAGACAGACATTTAGCAATTAACAGGCTTACAGTCGGGAACTTGAAGCAAGTCTGAACCAGCGAACGAATCCAACAGGGTGGAAAGAGATGCTGCCATATTGGAATAGCTGGAACACTGTGAGTGAAAACAACACAGTAAAAAACACTAAGAATGCTTTAAAATAGGTTGTTATTGAACAGGTTGTTATTGAATGCGTAATATATACAAATATATTACATATTTGGAAATGTTGATGAACAATGTTTCCTCATGATGTGGACAGAAACTGGGCGGCATGGTTCTCTTTAAAGATGTAATGTAAGTGTAAACTTTTTCAGTGTTCCCTCAGAGGTGATTAATATTCACTGCTACTTTAACATTATCAACACTTCAGCAGTGAACTTAACAGCCGCTGAGAAATCTTCCTTTTTCTCAGCTTATGACAGAATGAAGAAGACAAACTAACTGTGAAAATGAAGACGGAGGAGCCAATTAATCACTGTCATCTGGGGAAGATACAAAATGTACAAGAAGAGGATACACCTTTACATGGACCCTTATTTTACGTTCTACTTCTTAGCGTGTTTGTGAATGATCCTCTCTTTTATTTAATGATACCAGCATATGGATGCTTACATTAAAGAGACATTTCTTTATGTTTCCCCCTTTCCTTGGGTGTGTTCTAAAGAGTTTTTGTGTATATCAAAGGTTTTGAAAGTTAAAAAAACAAAATTCCATGCCAATGAAAACTCCTCTCTCCCACTGTGCCTGAAACGCCTCGTCAGTAGTCGCACCTTTCATTCTGTGACTTTGTGACATCACACTACGCTACCATGTCACACATTCACACAATTTACGCCTGTATTCGAGGCAAAAGTGAAGCTAACTGGAAGCTGAAAACATTACAGAGCCGACCTGGAGACACGATGAGCAGCGTTGGCTCAGACATGTCTGAGATGACCAATTGGAGCAGGAGGGGGCCCCTTAAAGAGACAGGAGCTAAAACAGAGCATCTCAGATGGAGGGGGAATACAGTGCTGCTGCACAGGTCAGCATGACAAAACTGATATTTTGAGCCCTTTTAAACCTATTCTATCAGTAACATGGAGTAAAATCATGAATCTAAAACAATGTCACCAGTATGTGAATTAAGCTGCTGAGTAAAACTAGATTTACAAGTCCCAGTATTTCCCATATGATTTGAACATCTCATGTCACCTTACCTTATTTGACCCGCTCCTGTTCACAGATCCGGTCTGTTGTGGCTGCGGCAGTGATGTAACTCTGCCCAGCTGCGAGGTGCCCTGCAATTCCAAACACTGGGCTCCTTGTTGTTACCGACACTTGGAAATGTAAAACATCTCCAGCGGCTGCGGGGAAGCGAGAACCCCGAGGTACCCCAGAAGATAACAATTCCCCCCTCAATTATTCAACACAGAGAAGAACTGAAAGTATATGAAGTGTATGATCAATTATTTACCTGGCCTCATGCATTATTGACTTGGCAAGCTGGAACATTTATTGGGACTTTGTTTCCCATGTTTGTCGGACGAAAACAGGAAAAACTCACAACTCTGTCTCATGTATTTCTTTGAGTGACCCTCACGCCTGCAGAGATCATTTTACAAGTGAAGGGGGGGGGGGGTCAAGTGTTGGAGGGAGGGTTTTCTGTGTGTGAATGTGTGCTCATGCTTTGATTGCCTTTCAATTGCCACACATTTTGTCAAGCTAATTTGTTTTCCTCCCTGCATTGATTACCTCCTTGCTCAGGGGCAGGTCCAACGCACGGCTCGGCCTATCATCTCTCCGTCATCAATATGCATGTCTGACTCTCCTGACCTTGAGAGGGTAAACAGACGAGACGAGAGCAAAACAACTTCCTAAGCACACTTCCTTGCTTCTTTCCTGAGGGCGTGCAGTGATAAATAGCTCTTTCCCCCCGTGCGCAGTAGGTATACTTATACAGTAACTGTGTGGGGTTGCATCACCAGGGGATCCGCCGTGCTCGGCTAATGCGATTTTTCGAGGCTGTGAGTTTAAAGAATTTCTAACGAGAGGAGCATCTTCACAGCGAATCAGTGTAAGCTTCAGGCACATCAAAAGGGGCGTCAGATTTGAGGCAAACTGATGAATATTCTGCACGGCAACTGCGACTTTGACAAAGGCGGGAAAAAAAAAAAGAGTGCCTTTTCAAGTATGTTGTGCCCGCCGCACATCAACTTCACAGCAAAGCACATTCCCTATTTATTACCAAAGAAGACAGGAGTTTAGGCCCCGTGGAACAGCGACTCATACATTTTAGAGAGGCTTGCGGATGCCGCGCCGCTGTGTTCTTATGTGCCAGGTTGAGATCGTCATCTCATAACAGTCTAAGTTCTCATTTATCAGTTCTCATAACTTTCTCCCAGCTCCATAATTATTACAAAATAGTGATGCAGAGCAGAAACATTAGGTATGTGAAAATCCTCCTCCGAACATGGATCGTCAAATTATAACTCACTAACTGTGACTGCGGATAACAGGCCTCCCAAACAGGGTACCCAAGTCTGTTTAATAAAAACAACTTGGGGCTTGTTATTTTGTAAAATCACTAACAATTATTAAAAGTCAGCGGTTGCAGTTTTTGGGGGTTTATACTCAAGTGTTGCTTGCGTTGGCTTGCGTCCGTGTCACCCGTCTCTCCGTCTGATAAAGCCAAAATGCAGAGTTTGTCACGTCTCATGTTTACTTTCATTTTCATTAATTATTTTATTCACTCTTTAATTGTTTGATAGCCAGTTGACTTTTTTCAAGTTTGTCAGGTACAGTGTTTTTTTTAAAATTTTGTATTTAGGATTGTAGCTTTTTTTCCTTTTCTAAAACCAAAAACAGAAGAACAGAAGTGTAATACATTGATTAAACTCAGTTTATCTGCCCCAATGTTACCTGCAATCATTAAATGATCCTGCTCTCTACAGAAGCAACTTCCAAGGCCGATAACTGGATATATATCAATAACTGATTACACGACTTTATGGCGTTACAGGTTACTAAAAAGCCCTGTTCATCATGACTCGATTGAAGCTGCTCTTCGATGCTGTGAGATTTTAGAGCAGTTGTCCTGCTCTGGTTTTGGATGTCAATTTAGATTTCTCCTGTTTTATTTTGGAGGTTTTTGTTATTGTGTGACACGGCTTGTTTCACACTTCTTGTCTTTGTCTTTATCCCACCTTGTTAATTAGCCACAGTGTAATTAAGTCAGTGGTTTCCTTCCCTCTTTGTACGTTGTCTGCATTTTAACGTCGGCTCCATAGTCCTGTTTTGCACCTTGTGTCTTACTGGCATTGCTGCCCATGTTCCTTGTGTTTTCATGGTTTGCAGTGATTTGTCTAGTTTTTTTTGTTGTTGCCTTCTTGGATTCCTGTTTTGTTTGCTAGCCTTATGGGGTTTTTTTCTTTGTTTGTTTTTTTATGGTTTTAGCTTCATTTCATTTAAGCTTGCCTTTCTCAGCTGTTTCTTGCATTTGGGTCCTTTTTGATAAAACATAACAGGCAAATTTAGCATCTCCGGCCAACTTTCCCCAAGATACTGTTACATTTGCCAAACATGTAGTCCTCATTCTGATTCTCATTTAACAGCTAGGACAGACACACATTGTAAGATCAAATCATTGAGCTCATGTTTGCTCATTTAGTTAGCTAGCTCCAGCTGCTGAATTAAGAATGAGAAGTCTGCTTTTCGTCTATCTGTGTCTGCAATCAAAGACCAGCTGTTCAAAAAATGACTGAGAATTTCCAACGGTAAATCTGCCATGGAACATTCCAGCATGTGCAGGGGAAGGCCCCCTGACTGATAAACATTGTCGATAAACATTAACCCTAACCCGAACTTCAGCACATCACTCACAGTTAAGTGAATGCATTGAACACTGCAGTTTACAATCTCGAACATAACAGCTTTCATATGGATCAATCCTCTCTTTATTAAGGGGCTTTCGCTGGAGACTCCTGTACAGACTACACCGCTGTACAACATTCACCTTCCTCGTCTGGCACGCAGCCCAGGGTTCTGAAACAGCAGCGTCCTGTGGGAGGTAATCTCTGCTGGGAGCCCAGTCAGAAATCACACTGTCAATTTTACACATGTCGCGTGGGCCACATTGAATCACACCAGGCAATTTCAGAGTTGACTCCTTCGTAACCAGTGTTTCTGCTGCCGTAATTGGATAAGCTGTCAGCTGGGGCCTCACGACAAAACAGAGCCTGGTCTTACTGTACCTGCCAGTGTGTGTGTTATATGTGCGCACGAGTGCCCGCATGCACACCGTACAGTTTTGCGTGTTCAGCAAAGGCATGTGTTGTTCACTACAGACTCTTTACTCTCACTCTGTCACTGCTTTCCGTGGTTCATTGAGTTTGTTCCCAAGGATTGGAGGGGTTTCTTTGTAAGCTGGCAGGGGTGGGTGATAGCATTTGCTAAATCCCAACACATCCAAATCCTCATTTCAAAAATTAGATTTCAAAAGTTTTTTCTCACTTCATACATTATTAATCATATGTAAATTAGTGAGCTTTGGCAGTGCTAGGATGTCAATTGTGTTACCTTTAGACAGAACCAGGCTAGCCCCCCCCTTTCAGTCTTTATGCTAAGCTAAGCTAACCAACTGCTTTTACATATTGTAAATAGGTGTATTTCCGAAACTGTCTAACTACCTGTGTAAGTAAGGTAGGCCTCACTCTTTTGTTTTTGCATGTTCATTAATTTTGCTACTCATTCTTACATTTTTTGTCTTTAAAGTTTTGTTATGTAATCTAAATATGTGAGTTTTAGAATATGAGGCGCATGTAAGTGTTCTTAAAAACCCCAGGTGGTGGATGGTTTGGATTGATTTAAATGCCATTAAAAGGTTTTATTGAGGTAAAACCTTAGAAAATGTCCACAGACAGCCCTCAAACTACTCCTGCAGCATAAATCATGTCCACTCTCCAAATCTTTTATCAAAATGTGGCTCAGTAAACAGCTTTTGGCACCACCCTGTCAATGACATGAACAACCCCAGTACATGCAGTGGTTTGCACATATGGGTCCTGCTCTCTCATTGGTCAGAACCAGTGAGATTGCTCACTGGCTAGCCTGATGTACCCACCTCCAGTTTTGTTTGTTGGTCTCAAATCCTGTTGCAGATTACTGATCAGCTCCAGGGCATATTATACAATAAATTACTGCCCTGCGTTCGGGGCAACAAAACTGCATGTTTTTAAGGAAACCATAGGACATCTCCAGCCACGTTCATGGTGACGAAAGCGGCTATGTTAAGCCAAAACGTGATCTTTACCTAATCTTGACCAAGTGTTTTTTTGCCTTAACCCATCCAGAGTAAAGGAACCTTTTTAGTCACGGCGTTGTCACAATGTACATTGGAACAGAGAGATGTTAAGCTGCAATGTAAAGAAATGTGTTTTCAAAATATCTGTTGGTTTGCAGAATGGTACATTGCCAACATTTATTCTGGCGATTTTTGGTTAAGGAAATTAGTGTGACATTATTATAGAACCACAGAGTCAGCAGAGGGAGAATGTCGGGGTGGTTGGATGGTTCAAAAAAGCATGACTTTAATACAGTAAGTAGATCATTACTGCTTCTCATTTCAACAATCAGTGTCTTTAAGCCATGATCACAATGATTTCCTAACCTAGAACAAGTTCCTACATTAAACTTAACCATGATCTTTCCTCAGTCCTTACCAGTCTGTTCTTTGCCTAAACCAACCCAAACCTTAAGGGGTGTCAGATCAGCAAAAACACTTGTATGTGTTTGAAACAAAAAAGATTGGCATTTCTCCAGGAGAAGTGAATAGTCCATGACCTCCACCTCTGTGTCCATTGAGGTAATAAAGACTTAATGGAGAACTTGAAAGATGTCCATTTTGAATGTGAGGTTTTATTAGAAGGTTTCCAGCAAAAGCCCTTCTCCAAGACGGTTAATGTTCTGTGTCTGATTCCCTCATTCATATTCATCTCAGTGGACGAGTAGTGGGAACATTCATAATCAGATCAGGATGACTAATAAATTCAGCAGATGTGATCCATGTTGGAAATTTTCCTCTTCGCAGGGTGCTGGGCTGCTGAAGTGTGAGAGCATTTTGTTAAAAGTTGTAATGAGATTCAGCTGTGCAGTTTTAGAGACTTATCTTCATACAATAATGTGGATTCAACAGCCGAAGACATCTTCATTAAAACTCAGTGCGTAATCATGAACATCTTGTGAATGCTATTTTAAGAAAACAGATCTTCCACACAGTTCCTCAGAGATGTGTGTTTCTCTCTTCAAAGATGTGAAAATAAGTGAAAATGAAACACTAACCTTTCCAGGATAAGACGTGATATATATATATACTTGGTGTTACGCACTCTTCTTACCTTCTGTGACTTTAAAAAGTCATTAAAACAACTAATTAGAACCCTTAAAGTCAAATCCAAATAGACATTTAGTTAACTGTGCCAGGACTTCTAACAGCTCTCTGCACAACCCAGTGATCAAAAAGAACATTTTACTTTCAACACAATGTGACTCGTTGTCAAGTAAAGTAATTTTTATTTTATGAC
>CAEMYA010001588.1:2662252-2714372 GCA_903131615.1 Diplodus sargus | reverse complement strand
CACCAAAAAATCTGACAGCATCTTCAAAATGAAATTGTCAAGTTCTGCTTTAGTTTGTGTCTTTTTTCACGCTGCGGTTCAGACGCACAGAAACATAGTCGCTGGTTGAGGACAGAGAATTCTTTTATGTTGTGAACATAACTGAATGAATAATTAGCTGTATAGATAACAAGTAAGCCCAGTGTCTGTATCACACGGTATACTTGGATGCGGGGCAGAAGTTGAGACTAGTTCCAGTGAATGTCTCTTACATTGATCTCTTTTCTTTTTTTTTTTACACAGGCTTTTAAAGGTTCCACCAAAGATGATCTTCCTCAGGTCAGGATGAGAGTGTGAAGACACCTTCATATGAGCGCTGCGTTCACACTCTCACCTTTATTTTTGCTTTGTACTAGGACAGAAAGATGTTTCAATCGAGGAGAAAATCTTGCTTAGACTGTTAAACGCTCTATCATGTCAACATTGTGTGTACTTTGGTACCGAGCAGGTAGACTACGCTGGCTTTATTAGAGATATTTCACTGAGAACTTGCCTGTTGCAGTTCCTGCAAATTAGATTTATGAGAGAGGCTGAGCTTTAAAAGGTAGTGCGCTGTAAAACCAGAGCAAAGCCTTGAAAGAAGCTCTGTGTAGCTGCTCCATACAACTAAAGGAAATAGGCAGAGAGGTAATTATGTGTGGGCATACTGTGGTTATACTATTACTTCAGACACTAACTATCTCTTCCAATAAAACAATCTGAAAAGGGAACATCTTCATTTGGTTCAAGTGCTCGCAATGCATAGATAAACCGAGTGTCTTTGGAATGAAGTTAATATTGGTTGTGTCTGCAGGTAATTTATGTTTAGTGCAAACAAGCAAGTCCCAGTGCCAGTGCTGACTTTCAAGCAGAATATTTAATTTAGTTAATTTGCTATTTAGCTTTGTATACTGCACTGTAACTAAAGTTATCCAAGTGCATTAGCTGCCTTACCCTAACCCTACCTTAACCATGGTTTTGACATGCAGACCACAATCTTTTATGATAACGTTAAGGCTGTGAGGAGACTTTAAAGTTATAATAAAAGATTGTGGTCCAAAAGGTTGTGATCACTACCCTTAAGCAACATTACACCACAAAGCATGCACATATTTTATTTGCTGCTGAACTAAATTGGACCATGTCTTACAAGATCAATAGCCTGCCTTTTCTACTGTCTTTAGAATGAAAGCTTCACCTACCCTGGCTGGCTTTAACATACAATGAGCAGTTTCTGCCACCCAAAACAGGGGTCTCAAAACGAAACGAAAGAGTAAGTCTGATGGTGTAGCTAAGCCTCAGCTCAGCTCCAGCTCTGGAGGGGAAAGACGGGTGCAGAGCCAGACCGTCTGGAGGAGTAAATGCCTGGAGTCACACTGGATTCTGTTCTTGTCCGCAACTACTACTGATGGGAAGAGAGCTCAGAGATTACTTAATAACTTTGGGGATTTACAACTGCAATTGTCTTAACTGCCATTTATCAACCTGACTGTAGCAGCAGTCCTCAGAGGTGACCTCTATTGTCTGATGTTTATGTTCTGTAATGCTGACTGCTGACTGGAGCTGGAGGGAAATAGTCCTTTACTTGATGACCGTAGCCTTAAAGAGAGGTTTGTTTTTAGACATTTCAGTGCAGACTCCCCCCATGTTATGTCTTTAAGGCCCGTTCATCTGTCAGCATCCATTTTGAGAAATAACTGTGTGGCTCTCTTCATGCCTTCGAGCAAAATAAATTATTAGCCAACCACCCCCTCAAGCAAATCACACAGGCATCAAAACAGAGCCGTGAGCCTGAGGCACGCACATTATTGCACGTGACTCAAATGACATCCCGCAGTGCACGGAGACAGTAATCGGATTAGCCTTGGCTGTGAGAAGACAAACGTAACATGTTGTGCTCCATCCCGAGACTTCCCCTTCAGCCGTCATCTTCATCAGGTGCCATTGTCCCTTATCGCCTTCCCTCAGCGTCTGTCCCCCAGCTCTGCTCCGAGGCCGCAACACTCGCGGCCAAACCAATTTGCCCACATCCCACAATCCAATCACTTCCACAATGTATCTGTGTCAATGTCAGAGAGAGAGGGGGAGCTGTTGTCCAATGATCTTTGAAATGCAATGAACTGCTTGGAGGAAATAATTGAATTGCACACTATAATGACTAATCTGACTGATGGCGGTAAACAGCAGTAAAGCGATTACCTCATTACCTGCTCAGAGGGAAGAATGGAGGCAAAGCTTTGTACAGCCACCAGCTCAGTGTTTCACAAACATCTTTTTTACTCAACACATCCTCCCTGTATTGCTTTTGAAGTCCAGTGCCGGTCCTGACCATATCGATTGCTATGATGGCTGCCTGAGGAGCACTAGGTTGTAATAACAGCTTGAAGGCATGTCCTGGCCCGCATGTACTTCCGCTGCGAAGCCAAACTGAGATGAGCAGGGCACAGGCCAGGAAGCACATAAATAATTCACTGTGATCTCACTCTGGCCCACATGTAATTTAGCCTGTATCCCTGACGGCTCCGCCAGAAGACACAAAGTGTTCTGTTCTACTCATCCAAAGGGGACCCTCCACGGCGATACGAACAGGAAGCTGTGCTACCTGTCTCCGCACTCGAGGCATGTTAGAGCGAGAAAAAGGTGAGAAATCTGCTGGACTCATCAATATTCATGTAATACATGAGGCAGTGCTGCAGGAGGGAGGAAATCACAGCATGACTGAACAATTAGAGCATCCATAGCAGGAAATCATGCCAGGAAACAAAATAATCTTCCCCTAAACTACCGCAGCGCTGACTACCTCTACTTGTTGATCTGTTGCAAGTTACTTCATTTACTGTCTTAAACCCGATTTAACTTTCAGTACCGTAGTGACACTCATTTACCATTGCACAAACTCTTTATGTACTGACTTTGGAATCTCAAAGGATTGTTTTTTTTGGTCTAAAATAATTATATACCAACTCTCTTTTTTTTCATGACAAGCTGACCTTAAAGGACAACAGAATTTCATACCATTTTACTTTGTTTATATTTGGCGGACCCTGCCACCTTCCCAGCTTGGGGATATTATTTTCCTCCGAGAACAGCTTGTTCATTCAGCCATGGAATAAAATAACTATTTATGAATTTGTATTACTACCTCACTGATACTGTAAACATTATATTAAATTATAAGTTACCTATGTAGCATGAATTGAAGTCACACACCACAGCATTTATTACCTCAGCTTATTTGCAATGTCCGTCCCTAAATGGGCCTTTAAATCATATGAAATATAAAAGAACAGATATGTGAGAGACAATACACAAACACAAACTCAAAAAAAAATTATGTAAAATAAAATACATACAGATCAATATAAAACACAGACTGTTTTACAACATAATGTAATATCATAAAAAAAAGAAGCATCAGATCAGTCCTGACCACATGACTGATCCCTCTTGATAAGCTGTTTAAAAGGTGAAACAAAAGGAATTTATTAAGGCTTATAAAGCTTACGTGGTGGGGTAGGTGGAGGGGTGAAGGCTCGGGTGAGTGTGAATCGGTGGATCCATAGAGGGGTCAGGTGGTGACTGACAAGCAGGTAGTTGGATAGCAGAGTGGCTGTGGAGCTGGAGCTCGGGATGGCACTGGCTCTAGGAATGCTCCTGCGAAAGGGACCACTCAGAGCAACTAAAGCACATAGAGGAAACCCACAAAAAAGTCCAATCATGACAATTCCTGCAGTCATGGTCTTCACTGGTGTTGAAATACATTTCAGAGTCCGAGACAAGACCAAGTAAATAGGCAATCCATTCTGATACATTCAAAAAGATTGGTCTTGGGACCAAGACAAACTATGTTTCAAAAGACATTGTCAAAAAATGAGACAATGTGAAAATGATTTCATGATGTAAAAATGTCGGCTGAATCTGCTGCCCCCATCGGCTTTGCAGTGCTTTATACTATCCACTGGTCACGACTTACTCATCATGGAACGGCAGACAGACACAGGTTTAAGACTAGTTGGAGAACATAGTGGAGCAGTTTGCAGCTAAAGAGCAGATATTTCCTTCTGGAGCTTCTGTAGACCAAAATCAGAGCTAAAGGAGAGTCAATATTGGACTTACAGACTCTAAATGATTGATAACGTCTCTCCATATCAGCTCGATATGTAAATAGGCGACTGTTTGCTTACAAGTTTACTATATTAACTTAAGAGGTGATGATTTGTTTGATGTTGTGTTCACAGCCTGTTTCCAATGACTCCGCAGTGAGGACAAAAAATCAGTCATTAGTATTAAACTGTCAATAACTTACAATGGAAATTTCTTCAAGTAAATGAGTTGCATTTTCCCCATAAATACCTTGCTGGTGCACCTCAAGATGTCTGAGATGAAGACTGACTGCAGTCAGTTTTCCCATGGCAATCCACAGCTCCGCTGGGAACACAGTGAAGTCATTTAGTAGCCATCTGCAACAGCTACAAATCTAATCAGCAGAGCCCGACAGAATGTTGTTCTTTCAACCTCGGCCGCTCAATTTGTCAGATCCAATCTTTGTCCAATTTCACTCATCTTTCGCTGAAAGTCAGGGGTGCTGCTAGGAAACTGCAACCCTGTCAGCGTTGCTCACCTCAAACAATTACCTGATCCTGACTGTGTAATGTTGGTGTTCAGGCTGTGCCAACTGTCACAGATCTCAAAGTGAGTCGTACTCAGACACATGTATGGCAGCAAAACTAATGAAAAGTAAACATACAGTAATTAGAGCTCTTATTTCTCACCGTGCTCAATCTTGAAACAAGAGAGAACAGGTTTGTTTTCCTTTGTTTTATAATGCCTGTTTCTCAAAGCCTGCTCTTACATTCAGCTGAACACTCTTTGAGAATATGTGGATTTTGGTGTTGTGAAACCTTCACGTACCTTGTTTGAATATAAAACATGCTTAAATTAATCAGTTTTTGCTGTCAGCAGAGGAAACTTGTCTTAAAAAAGTATTACGGTGCACTATGATCTGATTATGCAAAGGAGCTCATATGCGGTGCTCTGTCTTAGAATTAGATGAAGGAGGCATGTGTGGGTTTAAAATGGGTTTAACATTTCCAGATCTTTCCTCCATTAGACAAATCCGGGGTAAAACTATGATAACAGTATAGGGGATATTTTTGACTGCATACACAATCTGTACACAGTCAGCTGTTAAGTGACATATCAGTCACCTACCGTCCACTACTTTTACTGTTCTTTAGTCTACACCAGCAAAACAAATGGTCTGGTTTGCTTAAATGATCCACTACATTTACAACTTTGTCTGTTTGGTGTTGAACAGGAAGTGTACCCTTGGTTTATCAGAGCTTTTGCTGAAAACAGCTCCCATGGAAGAGGTTAAATGGAGTGAACCAAACACGACGCATCAAAGATCGATCGCCAGTCACTCCCACAATTACACGATACAGCGTATCGGACATTTGTTGTACACTCACTGTAATGTCAGGTTTAGGCCAGAGAACAGCTTTGGTTAGGCTTAGAAAAACTAACCAAGGTGGTTTGGCTAAAAGTTACTCTCTCTGTCACTGGTGTAACTTCAGATAACTATGTTTCATACTTACATTATGTATGTGACAAAACTAAAACTACTAAAACTAAAAAGCTAAATCAATAAAACTCAATAAAACTTTCCTCCCTATGCGGTTTGTTGCTCTTCATGCTACTTCACCTAGAGGCCATCATCTAACAAGAAACGTTAAATATGGGTCATGATAGCCCTATTCAGAGTCAACCTATATGGTTGTTTTTCTGGGTAGGACGGGCTGACAAAACTGGAGAGTTTTCAGCTGAAATGCTAGGTAGATCCAATAGAGAAGAGCAGGGGGTGATTTGTTGCATGTTTGTCACTACGGACAGACCCTTTCACATCATGCATAGTCATTCAATCCCTTTTTAAATCAAGTTTATCTATAGTACTGCTTTAATATGAGGAACTAAACGTACTTCCCAAAAGTCCATTTAGATCCTCTGAATTACAAACAACAAAATGTTGTCAACAAACTTTGCCAACACTATGTCCAGCAAAGAGTTTGCTTTGACATGAAATGTTATCACAAAATATCCCCCACTGTCCTAAGTCAAAAATAAACTCTCATCTCACATTAGCCGTCGCCTTGTCGAATAAAAATTAACATGTTAATGCAATAAAGTTGTTTTCTGAGTCGGAAATTATTTCAGATAATCAGCTCAACGGGCTGTAATAATAGCTCATCAATAATTAACCAGGATGGCCCTGCTGGAGATGATCTACTACACACAGCTACATGTAAAGTTGGCACAAGTGTGCGTTACTGTAAAGGAGGGAGGGGAATCACAGCTTATGAATAAACAAGTCTAATCTGAGCTCTGCGGCAGATTGTTACACAACGACTTTGAAAATCCTGGAAATCAGTTTATTCATGCGGCTTCGCGGCGGGGCGCCGTGCTTGACATGTTCACTGGAGGACGGCAAACTTCTGCAATATTTTTTTATCTGATCAGCTTTGTTGTGGTAAAATCCCCTGTAATTGATGACAGAGACATGTTCTCTCTGGCAAATCAGTTTAAAAGGAGATGACGGATGGAGACAGAGGTTGCTGGGGAAAAGCGGCTCATCAGTCTTCCCCTCTGCCAGGGTGACGGGGGCATGAAGCTGTCATTTTCATTCGCTCCGCTACTTGCTCTTCTTCTCCGCTCACAACTCAATCCACAGCAGCCTGCTCCGGTCAGCTCTGATGCTGGATTTGTGCCCTGATCTTCAGACAGTTTTGAAATTTATATTATATAAGTACGTGAGTGCTGCACTGCAATCTTGTCTATGGATAGTTGTCAGCTAATTTGACTGACCTCAGGGAGAAAGTGTCGCTGGCTAAACTGATGGATGGTTTCTGTCTGTGGATCATAAAGTGGGGGGGTGCGGGTCTCTTCGACTGGCTCTGAAAGCAACAGGTAGCGACACTTTTGGAAAGACACTCCTTCACTTTCTTGTTGAGAGTTGGATGATATATATGTGGCTGCAGCCGTTGGCTTAGCCTCTCATCAATCTGTCAGCATAAGCCCTGGTGCAAGCATACGTTTTGATTTAAACAGTGTTGCATTTTCCCATGCAGGACATTCCAGCAGAGTCACTAAATTAAAATCTTGGCATCTTTGAACTTATGCGAACCACTGTTTGGTCAAATTTTGTTCATTTTACATCTATCATCGTCAACATTTCTACAGTGTGTGTCATATCATGTTCAGATTACTTAAACAGTATATGAGCTGACTCTCATGTCTGGAAGAGGAGGCGACGAAAAGAGACAGCTGAAAGCAAGAGACGTCTGTTTGAGACTGAGAAAAACGATGGTATAGGTTGACTGATGTTTTTATTTACTGTCGGACTGCGACCTCTTGTGGCCATAGTAGTTATTACAACACTAAAGGAGGAAGTCAGCGGAAACGGTATGAAAGTAAAGAAAGTCCACATAATGTGTATGTTGGGAATGGATGGTCGAGTCAAACGAGCCGGGAAAGGTGATAAATGTCGGCCTATTAAGTAATTTAGGTATTAGGATGTGTTTGGCAAAACCAGTGGATGTTGTTAACAAGCTGCTGGGACAGTTTCCAGTGTTTTCTAGAGACAGAACCAGCTGGGCCATAACTTGATCTTCTCCTGATCCTAACCAAGTGGTTCATGTGCCTCAGCCTAACCAGAACATGAGCACAGCGTTGTCATAACATGGAACTGAACGATTGAACTTGACGAAACAAAAAGTTGCGACATATCAGTGGTTTGTTGAAGTGTACATTAGAAACAGTTATTCTGCTGATTGGGTTTCGTACTAAAAGAAGCTTTAATGTTAAGAGCACCTCTAACCACAGTGTTGTTACGATTAGACAAAGCATTGCAGCAAAAAACCTGTTTTTTTTTTTTGCTCCTGCAGTCTCTCTACAACACCAAGCTGCTCAAGCATCAGTGCTCCCCTCCTTCTCTCTCATTTGCCTTCCAGGCTTTACGAGCTCTTTGTGGCTGGGGAATAGTATTGAAAGCCCAATATGTTGATATTAGGCGATTTAACTTGATAAGAACTTAATACTTCTGGACCCTTGCTTGGTTTTATTGGAGTTTATCAGAAACCTGCCAGAAAATAGAGCGTTGCAGTGAAAACCTGATGTAAACCCTGCACGCCCTCATCTCTGTTCTCACTGTGTTATCCCTGCATGTCGGTGGGTAGATTAACAACTGGTAAGAAATATGATCATCATTTAGGTAGAGGTAGACTGACAGTGATTGACAGCTGGTGTCACAGGAGAGACAAACAACAGAGGTTGGAGATGCAGCTCGCGACAGCCTCACCTGGCCACAGCACAGGATGGAGACAATGGATAGAAACAGAATACAGGGAAGTAGGTAACCACAGTTTACACACCCAAGCACACACACTCACTCACTCACTCACACACATAACATCTTCATTTCACAGTCGCCGCTTGACTGTGACAGTACAAGTAGCTTCATTAGGCTCTTTGTCGCTGTGCTGCAGGATGGCTGGGAGGACGCCAGAGGTTACGAGAACAGCTGTGATGAAAGTCCCCGACTCCCAAAAATCATCAGATCCTGCAGTGCCTCAGCTGCTGCCAAGACTGCCACCGCTGATGTCGCTACAAAGATATAGATACGTCAAACCCGGATTTTTCATCGATTAGGAGTTAGATTTTGCAATTATGTGCTAAAAAATAAACAAAAAAAGAAATAAAAACCCCAATCTGTGTCACAATAATGATAAGAAATGATCAGCACCACGTCCTCCAAACAGTCACTTAACGACCGCTGGATAAGAGGCTTTTCTCCGCTGGTATTTGTCTGCGTGCATTGTGAATTCTGGCTCGGTCAGCAAAGGATCAGCACAAGTTTCCTTACTGGCGTCTGTGGCTGGCTGAATGCAGCCCTGTGAATAATCTGGCTGAATAATGTACAGTAAGTGGCGACCCCGGCCTGCCAGCTGCAGCAGAGCCTCCTCTGCTTCCGTCCGAGGGGCTGATCACCGTGAGCCTCTGTATCCTGCTCCACAGTCCAGCACACTGGCTGAGATAATGCTATGGTGCTGCTTTGGATTTCACTCAATCTGTGATCTATTTCAAGTAAATATACCTCCTTGTCCGTCAGCCCCGGTTGGATAAGTATGCATCTGATAGAGACATAGTGGTGGTGCTGCCTGTTGACAAAGTGCTGAATCATGTCTAGTATTGACAACCTGGGCTCTGACCTTGGGAGGCGTCTACCGCTGCCTGATTGATGGCAGATAGATGCCAAGCACAACAAAGACAGAGTGATCGATCCGGCCAGGAGGCCTCACTGAGCCCCACTGAGACAGTGAAGAGGAAGTCTTACATCACTTCATTTTGTTGCGTTCCGCCGCATTATTTTTGTGTCGCTATTCTGTTAAGACGCAACATCAACTTTTATCGTAGTTTTCAGGCAAAGACGATCATTTACGTTACCTCACATTTAAGAGATGAACGTGAAATGATTCAAATATGTTCAATGGCTTTACAAAGCCTGACAGTGGTGAAAGTTGTTTCTGTATCCTTTGTTATTGTCAAGATCGGGGCAAAAGCTCAGGAGGAGAGATAATCACACTCGCTGATCCATTTTCCAGACAATTATCCACAGCTCCCACTCGAATTATCATCACCATCCAATTCATAAGGCTTCGTCGCTCCTGAGTACTTCTTCCGAATGACAGCAGTGACATCTGCTGGATGGAGAACAAACCTGCAAAGCTGACCGATGACATACAGATCTATTCTACGCAGTCAAGAACCTATTAGATACTTAGATTCACAAGTAAGTATCGCGTGAATTAGTGAATGATAACTCTACAGTCAGTCTTAATTGTATTTATGTTTATGTGTTTATGTGCAATGTTTATTTAAAAAGTTTAAAGGGCAATTGCATTTTTTTTAAACCAGGGCCCCATCGTACATGTTTTAGTGCTTAAATGATTCATATATACCAAAAGTTTTGGAATCGGTCCAGTAGATCACAGCAGCTGTGGCACTCTGCAATGTCTGCAACGTAATCCTTAGGGGAAACTCTCAAAGCCACGTCCACTAAAATGTCTTGTTTAAGCTACTGACAGGCTGAGGTTGATATTCTCCTCCAGAGATACTGTACATGTTGTTTGAATAAGCTCCGTTTTGTTACCAGAAACACAAGTCTCGTTCAAGGACAAGTCTCTCGAGATGTGAGTTGGTGCAGGGTCAAAGAGCCGGAGAGAGGAGTTTGGAGTTAACTTACAGGACCTGCCAGAAATAATTTCTTTCAAAAGTCATGACTGACTATTTAGCTGATTCTGTCAATCCGGAGACTTCTGCATGAGACCTGTCATGTTAATGTAGCACTCCTGACAGTGTCTACGAGTGTAATCCAATTCAGTGTCATTTACTGTAAGATAAATACACAGATGTACCCCTGAGTTTATTTAAGTACCCAAACTTTAATTTACTTTGCTCGTTAGACAAAAAATCAAAAAGGATTTAGAATTGGGTGATGCAGAAGTCATCCCTCCATCTTACCTGAAACATCTCGATAATAGAAGAGGTACCCAGTAGTTAAAGAATAACTCAAGTGTTAGATAAATCTCTGTAAAATCCCAGATTGTTCCCCCCTTGGCTGTGATCTAAAGCGTAACTTTGAACTTTTGGGAGCTACTTTAAGCAGAGGCCAGATTTGGTTCATCTGAAGTTAAACCATATCATCCAGATTTTTGGTGTTGATCTGTCTAACTTAGTTCTCAGGTCTGAAATTGCCATTGTCTGTGATTTGGCCCCTCAACCGAGTGAAACACCACTGTCGTAGATACAAACCCTTGGTGTGTAACAGTTTGTCAGATGTAATGTAGGTGCTGACTACAAACAAAACTCATTACGTCACAACAATGTTATGTGTTGAAAACTTGTATTTTGAAGTAAACATGTATGTGACGCTATGATAATCACAAAAACCATCAAAATATTCCAAAAAAATAATCACTGGAACCTTACATTTTGTCAGACAGGAAGCACATATTTGTATATTTGTAACATCACACATCAGATTGAACTTGTTTGTGTGGGGGACACAATGTGCTGGCCCTGCCTTGAGCCAGGGTGCCAGGCTCAGGCTACTCAAAATCAATCAGGAAATCAGGATATTCATCATTAATCCAATTCATGATTATTCCGATAAAGACATCTCACCACAATCAACTTAGTGTGAGTGTCTTTTTTTCCTATCTGCAATGAAATCTTGTATCCTCCCATCCCTACAAAGGTCTGTATTATGTAAATGTCATCAAATCAGATCAAAAGCACTTTGCACGCTGTGGGTTGAGCTGCTCAAAATGTAGGGGTGCTGACTGGCAATGCCCCCTAGAGGGCACTCTTATCTTGTCTTTCAGACAGCACGATATCATACTTAGTTATTGTTTCAACAAACATACAACAGCTGCTGATAGCTGATCATTGGGCTGCATGATCCTGTTGTTAATGAGTGAAGCCGAATCCACTCTAAACAAACTACACCCTGGTGAATATATCTTGCATGTTTTGACTATAAAGTGTGTCATATACAGCTGGCAGTAATATTTTATTAGAAAAATATGACCAACAGTAAACAAAGCTGACTTTGTAACCCTTTGTTTCCGTCTTGGTAAATATCAGTGAGCTGATTGTCAGTCGTCTCACTTCAGCTGTTCTGTACTCTGTTTGTTGCCGGATCGTGCTGGACATCGAATGTATTATAAGCAGATATTACTGGAGTGTTATTGCTCTGCTGCATGCCTGCAGGCAGTCAGCTTCACTTTTTCCATCTGTATTGATTGTACATTGCAGCAGCAGAGATGTTTTGTTTTTTTGCTGACATCACTGATGACTCTCACTATCGTCATGGGAAAACATGTACATACAGGTACTTATGGGCTAGTTGGTCATGAGGAGATTTTTCATCAGTGTTGTTTTTTTGGGTTTCAGTCGGCTTGCTACAAACCAGGTATCTGTAATAGTGTGCTCTTTTTAAAGGGGCACTATGTAGTTTTGGAGAAGAATTTCAGATTTGTTTGTATTTACAATATCAATGAGGTAATAATACAAGCTCAGAAATATTTATGTTTTCACAAGTGAATAAACAAGATTTTCTCAGAGGAATGGTAGGTGTTTGAAGCTAGAAAGGTGGCAGGGTCCGCCACAAATTCTACAAAGTAAAACAGTATGAAATTGTGTTGTCCTCAAAGGTCAGTTTGTTCATTCAGTTTAGTCAGTAGTGAAAACAAAGAGAGTTTGTTTATTTAGTTTTTTTAGGTATAAAAAAATCAGTTCTTTGATTAAACTGATTAAAATGTATTCCCCAAAACTACATAGTGCACCTTTAATGTCCACATTGCCTCTCACCACACACAAGATAAGTAATTTTCTTATTCATTTTCAGTTATAATCATCTAAGCCAGGCCTGATCAACTACTTTTTTTAGAAGAGTGTTAAACAAGATATTATGCTAATGTTCAGGTCTATCCTTTTATTTTGGGTTACAACTAGAAAAGGTTTACATGCTTTAATGCCTTCCCCTCATCTGAAATGCTCTGTTTTAGCACCCGTCTCTTTAAGGCCCCACTCTGATTGGTCAGCGAGCACATGCCTGACTCAGCACTGCTAACACGGAAAGCAGCTCTGCTAAATCAATTCTAACGTGCCAAGTGCCTTGGTGCGATTTTAGTCAATGATGTAACAGGTGAGACTACTGACAGGACCTCTCAGGAACACACACACACACACACACACACATACACACACACACACACACACACACACACACAGTACAGTCCTAGCAGTAGGTTGTCAGTAAATTCCCTCTACTTAACTTTCTTGGATCAAAACGTTTTAATGAGAGCGATGGGTATAAATAAGGTATTTTTGTGATAAGCCGTAGACACAACTAATTAATGAGCTAATTAGCCGGCTAACAAAATGATGAAAGGGCTGGAATAATATTCAACATTCGTTGCTCTGGCTTTCAGGCTGGCTACCCATGCACTGACCAAAATGTACTGGTCTAAACAGCAGATATGATTTAGTAGAGAACATTTCCCGTATGACTCATCAGTCACATGTTAGATGAGAAAGGGCATTTACCTGCACTCTTTAAAGATCCCCCTGTCATTGATTCCAGTCTAATTTAAAAAATAGCAAAACAAATTGATTGTTGATTGATTTCATATGTGAGCTAATGTGTTGGTGAATTAGCTGCATTTCATCTGTAAATGTCAGAGAGCAGGTGGCCTAGCAGCTTTGAACCATGACTGCTCTGCCTAATCCATGTCATGAGTGGGTTTCACCGGCCCATATCATTTTAATACAGCACCTACTTTTAATTTAAATCTTTTATTAAAAAAAAAAAAAGAGGACCACAGCGAGTCGAGCACAAGAAATAATCTACCTCTCAGGTTAAGATGATTTGATCCCCCGCGCCCTTAGAATAGAGTGATTTGGTTTTGCTGTGAAATAGAGAGCAAAAAATGTTTTTAATAAGGTCTGCCTGAATCAGCCTCTTGTTGAGAAAAAGAAGAAAGCCCTCATTTTCAATAATTTTAAGATGAGTCAATATTAAATGGAGAGACTGAAAGAGGGATCCATCTTGGATTTCGGAGCTGTTCGTAGCAGCAGTGCATCCTTCTTTTTCCCCCTCATGGTCGGACTTAATATAATATGATATGGACATAAAATAATTTGAGTTAAGGAAATGTTAATAGTTGTTATGGACTTCAAAAATCACAAAGTCCTTTTTTGCTTAAAAATGTTTCATCGCAATTGTCAGGTTTTGCAAAGACGTCATTTGTGTTGGAGAAATAGCGGCAAAGGAAGAAAAGAAGGATGTGGTTGTGATGCTGGTTGAGGAGGTTTGAAGTAGCGTCTCCTTTATCTACACAATGTAGACCTCATGAAGTCTCACAACCACTGGGCCATTGGAGGCTTATTCAGAAAGATCCTTCCTACGCAGGGACCACACAGGCACAGTGTCTTTTCCATAGCACCGTATATATTGTATACAGTGTATATACAGCACACATGCCAGAGGCAGAGTACACATAAAGGGCTTATGCTCAATCATCACATCGAAGAACAAACTTGAAGCCTATGGTGTAACCAATGACCTCTTCATGTCTTCTGACTGTGAGTGGTGAGGAACAGGAAGAATGGGTTCAGACCTGACTCACCACTATAATGACCGGTGCCAAGATTTTAAAAGGCACCTCCGACCGAAACAAAACATGTATGCAGTATATTCCCCATGGTGGCTATAACGGATGTGGAATGCAGTTGTGTTCGTGTTGTTCAAAGCACTAATGCTGCATTCCAGACAACTTGTGTTTTTGGGGTGCTGCATTACTCATAGCGCACATCCAAAGACCCTTGAAGGCACCAATAGAAGATGAAAATACATAAAATGTGGAAAAAGGTCTGCAGACTGCATTAAGGAAATGAATGGGTTCACTTCCTGTATGTCCTCAAGTACTCAACTGACTGGCCTCTGTAGTGAATCATGTATTAATGTAGATATTCCAAGTCTATACTCCCTCACAAACAGCACTAAACAGAATTTAAACCTGCCTCTTTGAAGGATTTGTTCAAGCTTCAGTTTAGTCCTAGAGTAGCGCTCATCTTCCCTCTTACAGTTTACTTTGAAGGGTTTACAAATGACTGTACATCACTTTTTTCTCTGACTTGGAGTAAACTAGATCATAATTAATGGAGAAAATATTTTTTGAGTTGTATGGACAGGGACTGGCAGCCTCCAGTAGGACATGACTTATGAAGTTTCCTGATGGACAGATACCAGCAGCTTTGTTTCTAAAGTAACTGCAAACTATGTTAAATGTAGCTACCGTTTGGTAGTTCGCTCGGTTAGCCAAGCAGATAAGTTAGTACTCCTCTTTTGCTGACCGAGCCTTGGGGTGCCAGGAAAACCAGCTTGGTACTCTATTCCCTGTCTACAAACTGGTGTCTTATCAGAGGCTGTGTTCTGTTCCTGTTCAGATCCCTCCATAACCCAATTCATGGAAACCTTGTATGTTAAACCTTGCTTCGGGGTAGGGGAAAGATTGTGGATTCAGTTAAAGCAGTTGAAGTAGGTGTGTGTGAAGGATGGGCCACACCTGAATTACCTCCGGGATGTGCCTCCCACATCCATGCACTCACAATTGTTTAACTGATATGATAAACCTGATTTACATGTTATTTTTGTGCAGAGTTCAGTATTGGTTCACTAGTCAGACCTGTTATACTTAGAACGGTGTTCTCAGAGTGTTCTCGCCGAGTCTTTTCTTGGACAATGTTGGAACTGGAAACACGCTCTATCCAAGTGAACACCTACAAATCATAAACTCCCCAAATGGACAATGAAGCCAGAGTTGTTAAAAATTTGATAGCCAAAAAAAAACCCCACCCTGCCTGTTCTCTCAAATGTTTACTGACCCTAAAAACAAAGGTTTTCTGCCGACTGTATAATTACATGGCGCAGGGAGCTGGGCGGCTCGCATGTAATGTGATGCCATTTTGTGTGTGTTTGTGAAGGGATGGGTTTTGCAGAAGGCAGAGGAAGACGGGAGACTGTGGAACTTAGTATGGAATTAAAACAGGACCTTTCCGGGGCTCAACCTCTTTTGTCTGGACATTTTAAGTGGCCAGAGTTTACCCGAGGCAGTCGGCTGTATTCATGGGTGGGAAGCCAGTGAGGGATGACACCCTGCTATTACATGTGATCCATTTAGTTACATTATAAGCGGGCAAGCAGGTTGTGATGTTATTTATTTTTCACATTTGCATGCAGTCCATATGTTATGCATTGATGCTGTAATACCAGCTTGGACACATGAAGTTTGCGTGCCCATTCAATTTCCTGCTGTAATTATACAAAGCAATTCAACTTGGTGATACTAGTAGTATGAAGCAGCATGAAGAAATGACAAGAATTCTTGTTATAGAATATATATTCTTGCAGCCCTGCTCAGTGGAGCCTGTTGGAGAACCATTGAGGACCACAGAAACATGAAGAGCTGTCTCTGATCTTCCACACTTTAGTCCATCTTAAAGACCTTCTCAGATGCAAAAGGGCCCCCTTTTCAGTTCAAACGATGGTTCAAAAGAGGTAGCGTGCCTTTCACGGGCCTGTGGGATCGTTTAGGTTTGACGCCTGCTGAAACTGACACTCAGCACGACCCAGTGTTTGCCCAGAGCTGTCAGGAAGATTGTTAGAAATAACTGCGAGCTGTTTTGTTCTCTCGTGCTGCATTTTCACGCCCTTTTCTTTGGTGTGTTTGGTTGGTGCTGCTTTCCCTTTTCAGCTTTTTTCTAAATTCCTCAAAAACAAGAGGAAAGGAAAGAGGAGAGTTTCCAAAAGGGGGGAAAAAAGGACTGTGACCAAGGCTGTTTCAACACCATCATCTAGAGGGTTTGATGACAATAAATGGGATAATGGGGGTTCTCGCTCCCCTGCCTCGACCACCTGCCGCAATTGTGTCTCATATTGACTTTGAGAGGGTACGTACACCAAGACTATTCACCAGCACAGAATTGCGTGCTTGAATCGCTGTCCATCGATTTCCTCGTGTCGTGAGTCTATGCGGTCTTTCTGTAACAGGCGGACACAGAACTCGCTGACATCTTCATTAGTCGGGCGGACTCCTCTCAAATGAATCTGTTGCCACTCATCTATCTCGCTCGAATTATTCATACTAGCTTATTTATGGTCGTAGAGGTGAAAAATTAGGAATGGCAAACACATTAAATGTGATGGTGTACAGCTTATTTACTCTAATGCGTGAAAGTCAACACTGTTTTAAGACATGAAGCAATAATGAGAATTTTAAGAGTCAAACTGCTTTCTCAAGGAGTCACCTGAGCCAGGTCAACCGGTTTGTTTTCCTTAAACACGACACTTCCACAGACTGTCCTCATTGAAGGAGACAGAAATTCTTCGCCTGTGGGATTAGCTCAGGTTGTTGTCAATAAGCGATGTTGTTATTGGTCAAGCATGAACAACCTAAAGGTTACACACTATGCTTTCATTAGATTCTGGGTCACTGATTTTTTTGTGTTAACCTTAAGGTCAAAATCTAATGATGCTTCCTGCGGTTTCTATAGCAACATTGTCATGTCATTGTCGGTAACCGCTTTATCCCTTTCATGGGGTCGCGGGGTTTTTGCTGGAGCCAATCCCAGCTGTCTCTGGGCGAGGGCAGGGTACGCCCTGCACTGTAACGAATTGCTGTATATTTACGGTGGATTTACAACAGTATCCTACTGTATTTTATAATTATTGTGAAATACTTTTAAATATTGATCTCTCACATGTAAATGAACAGTTAAATCAGTCATTTAACAATAACAGCAGATAACTGTAGTTGAAGACGTGCTAACATCCCTTCTCAATCCCTAGTGTAACCCTCCCTAAATTATAACTAACTAACTAACTAACTAACCCCTCTCTCTCCTTTCTGTCTCTTGATTTTCTCTTCTTTGCACTTTTCGTCCTGTCTTTAACCATTTTCTCTCTCTTTTGTTTATTGCTCTGGCCAATTTCTCTCCCCTCATCTTCATGTTTCTTTCTCTCCCTCCATTAGTCTTTCATATTTTTGTATTTTACCAGAATCGTTGTGTTGCTAATTTTATCAATTTTTTTACAGGCACTCGTCATCGATGAGCCAAACACTGCTGTCAAGTACTCACTGTTCGTTCTTTCTTTCTCCCCCTCTTTACTTTCTCCACGTCCAGTTATTGTTCACATGAAAAAAACTTGTTTTCAAGCTATACTGGTCTGTTACACTCCTCCAGATGGTATTTTAATGTAGTGTTACACTGTTCTTGATGCTATTTTAATTCACCGTCTGAGGTTATGCTCATGAATTCAGTAAAGCCTGTCACTAATGATTTTATTGGAGACAGTTTCTTCCAAATGTGGTAATGCAATACCTTGTCACGTTTGTAATACAAATGCTCTCAATGTTACTAATCTTACAAAGTTGCTGTACAATTGAGCACTTTGTAATAAACTTCAGCAATGTTATGGAATGTATATTCTCTTGTGTTCTATACCAGGGTTTCTGGAACTTATTACTTAAAGGTCTGCATCTGATTTTTATTCAAGGTCAGAGGTTAGGAATGATTGGCAATAACAAAAGAATGTAATCAATTCAGTTATGATTATGTCTCTTCATTGAGCCAGCATGCATAGAAACCCTATATTGATGATAGAAACTGAGGCAGACACAGCTCAGGCAGCTTGGTAGAAGTTATTAAGTGAAATAAATCAGTTGAATAAGTTTAAAATGACAGCTGCCGGTCTGGGAAACGGTGTTAGAGTGAGTGCTCTGCTCTGTGAGTTCTGGTTCTTGGTTCTTGAAAACAGCGTCAGAGTGAGCGCTCATTGTACTGTCCACTCTTCGCTACTCTCCTCCTCCATGTCCTCCACTATAGCTTATCCTGCTACTTTTCTTCAGTTGAGCACAGACAGATTAACGGTGATGAATGCATGTTGTCGCTGAATGTGTTTCTGATCTGCTCTATTCTACATTTGTAGAATACAAGAAAAGTCAAGCTGTGTGTTCATTGTAGGACTTTTGGATGTTGACTGACTGTCAGGATGAATGTGATAGCCTAGGGCTGGGTATTTGAAAAGCCCTGCATACTTTGTTTTTAAATTGGTGAGGATTTATACGAATGCAAAAATAGCAGATTTTATAACACACTGGCATATACTGTAAAATTACCATAACCCACAGTTCTCCTACTGTCATGTACTGTAATCCAAAATACGGTAATATACTATTAAATAAATTATGGTAGGTGTGCTGTAAAATTAGCATAACCCAGTTATTCTACCATCATGTATTGTAATAAAAAAACGGTATTATAGTTAAATTACAGTAATATCAGTAATATAATGTTAAAATAACAGTAAAATACTGGCGTCCCTCCTGCCAGTTTTTTACTGTTATTTTACAGTGAAATTCTTTACAGTGTGGACAAGATAATAAATTAGTGGACTCATTTTGATCTGTTCGTGGCAAAGATGCTCACAATTGACTCTCTGGGGACCTAATTGTCTGTACAAAAGTCCAACCATTAGTTGTTGAGATATTTGGTGGTAAATAGTGGACTACCGTCTGTGCCATCCCTTGAGCACCTCTGCTAGTGTGGAAAAAAAAAACCAACAACGTTAAAAGCTGAATCAGTTGGTGTGAGCCTGAAAAGATGCAATGCAGATGTTAGATTTGTTAACGGGCAGAGACAAGAAGGCTGCAGTTGGGTTTAGCAGGTTTATCTTGACGAGGGCCGGCGGGTGAGCGGCTTGAGCCAGGAGCAGGAGAAGGGCGGAGGTATTTGCACATGGGCCGAGCAAAAAGACAATGTCAGAAAACATGAAATTCCACATGGGACCAAAAGCAAGAGATACTGTACTTGATTAAGGCTGGAGACGGAACAATCTGGCACTGAAGACCAGGGTTATGTAGAGGCAATTGATGAGATGATGACACACAGGTGCGTCTCTCTGCTGCAGCGGTGACAACTCGTCCACACACAGTCGAAGGATCAGTTAAGGGAAAACTAGGGGGAAACAGGTAAGGAAAACACAACCGGGAAGGAAAACAGGCAGCAATCCACTGTCCCGGTACACACCGTGACAGCAGAGGTTGCTATGTTAGTAAAGACAAAAAAGCAGCATCATGTTGCACAAGCAGGCATCGTGTTGACCAGTGTGTGACATTTGTAACACAAATGGCACAGGTGACCAGCAGGCAATTTGAGGGGGGATAAAGGAAAGGAAAAAGATGCCATTCCCTTTGTTAGCAAAATGACAGAATTGCATCCCCCTTGTTAACCTTCAATCCAAGAGAGAGATGTTAGAGAGGGATGCTGGTAGTACTTTCTGAATGATGCTTCTTGGTTTCATTAGTGCATTCTCCAGGAAGCCGATTGTACAGCTGACTCACAGATCTATAGGCTGCTGGTGAGCAATCTGATGTGCACAATGAACAACTATAGGAGGAGGTGACTGAAAAGGGACTCTTGAACCTGTAGCAATACCGCTGCATTACATGATTCATCAAATAAACCAAACAAAAATATAAAACTATTATGTACATAAAAATAATAAAGTCAGATAATTTAATCAAATTTAGAGTAAGGTTATGCTAATTTTCAGGTTCATACTTTTATTTGAGGGTTTAAGTAGAATAGGTTTCCCTACATTTTTTTTCTCATATGGTGCATTGCTGCAGCAATCCTTTCACAAACTTGTCTTGAATGCTCCATTTTGGCTACGGAGTGAGAGATCTCACTGCTGTTCAATCTATGATGAGACTGCACATGCGCTTTACTTAATTGGTGGGATGAAGCAACTCGGAGTTAGTGAGATAGTGTGATCAAAAATAACGACGCTACAGCTGGTAACCATGTCTGCAGTATAGCCGTTTATATTTCATAAAATGTATATAAATACATATGAATGTATTAATGCCTGTTACATAGGGACGCACATACATTTCAGGCGGTGCAGGTGCAGTGTTTTCTGTGGGAGAGAGTAACTCCCTTTGGTGTGGACTTTTTCACTTTGCATAAATTTTACATGCACAAAAATGCTACATAACACAATGAAGTAAAGGCAAAAAACCCTCTGTAATTTATTTACTCTTTAAAAGTGCTGTCACAGTTTAAATGATGTCTGTTAAAAGTTAGAGATTACTCATAAAATGTACAGGCCTGCATGGAAATTTGATAAAAAATAGAGATCTATCATTTTAAGCAGTGGTGACCAATTAATATATTAATGGTTAGGACATCCAATGATGTGTGCAAATGTACAACATTTTGGTAAATTTGTTTGATTCAGCTTCATCGGGTCCCTGGCGAGTTTAGGCTGTTTGTTTCCAGTAGTGCACTTGTACTACAGATTCGTGACTCAGGGGCTATTTTAAAGACCCGAGTTAAAGATCCGGATGAGTCACGACATCATGGCGCTCACATTAACGAAGTAGACAGGGCCTGTACTGCCTGGAGAGTTTAAAGTTACCTTCTGCATTAATAACAGATGGCGTCCCGTTAGCTCCGCTGCTGCTTGACTCACCTGCGTCGCTAAGTAGTAGTGTATCAACACGCAACAGTCCTGCAAATGAATTGCATGGTGGATACTGGAGCTAGTTCCCTCCTTTGATGAAATGGAAACTTTACAAGTGTGACAAGTGGCCGTATTGTCGTCCTTTCGCATGAAATATAACCAAACTTTAGAGCGCTTCTGCCTTGACGCCATGTTTGCTGCATTCTGAACCAAAACAACGCAGTGCGTGTGACGTCATGACGCATTTGCAACGAGTGGAACCAATAAGCAGAATCGTATAGCAGGCATGCTAACGTGCATGTTGTCTCATAAAATGTGGTATATGTTGTTTAAGGACCTATTCAGCCGTTTAGGCATGACAATGTGGTGAGAAATAACCAGTCTTCTTATTGATGGTCTTGTTTGCTAATGTAGGTCATACCAAAACCACTTCAAAAGTCCTGCTTCAAAGGTGCTGTTTGTATGAAAAGCTGATTCCCAACTTGTCAAAATCTGACACTTTGAGGTTGTAGGATGGGTCAGCCACCATCCCAAACGAGTTGGGAATGAGTCTCAAAAATCAGTTTTTTATTACAAATAGCACCTTTAGGTGAAGCCTTTTTTGCTACATATGCAATCAGTTTGTGGTTGGCTGAAATTGATGGGCTCAGAAATGCTGCTTTAAGGCAAAAGCACAAAATCAAACCTTTTTTTCCTTAAACTGTGATTTCAGCAAGATGACAAAGAAGGCTTCTGGGGAGATGGGCAACTTGTCAGATTGAGACGGCAAGAAATGATGTGAACATTTAAAATCAGGCAGGCAACATGGAAACAGAAGTGATGTGTCCTCAGTGTTCAGTAGCATTCAATCAGCTCTGAACCTGTCATTCTAAACCTGTTGATTCTCTGTAATGGGGAGCATTCAGCCACTTCTCCTGAGAGAACTGTGGAAGGGCATCTTGTGATGGGAAGGTGGCTCGTTCGATTCCTCTGGTCTGCATGTCGAAGTGTCCTTGGGCAAGATAATGAACCCCCCCCCATCAGTTTTTGAATGTATTTATGAATTACTGTAAGTCGCTCCGGACAAAAGCGTCTGCTAAATGCTCTGAATTTAAATGTAAAATAGAGAGAAAAAACATACAACATGCATACAACAGTTTCAGCACCTGATTGAAACTCTACCTTTTGAAGAAGTCAGCAGGGTTAAAGTTGAAAATAAATCAACAAGAGCATGTGGAGACCAACAGCACACAGCAACAACTCATGTTTAACTGTCTTTGTGTAGTCATGATTTCCAGGAGGTTATAGAGTTCTGAATCCTCTCTGAATTTAAAGTGATTTTCTCACCTTTTTTTCTTTTGCCTTGCTGATTTTCTGTTGTGTACCAGTGTGTCAGAGCAATCAAATCATATCCAGGGTTTTATTTATTTATCTATATTTTTCGTGATTTGTTGTTTGCTTTCAATAACCAGGGATGGCCCTAGCCTTTTTAGAGTCCTAGACACTGTTTCACTTCATGCATTAGTGCTCTGGCAATAGTATTACCTGCCATGTTGTCTACATCTGTTGATTATTCTTGTCAGGAGTAGGCAACAGGAAAGTGGACAGGGAACTTAATACAAGAGAGCTTAGACAGGAAGCAGTTCATAGACTGGCAGCAGGTTAAAAAGAGCTTACAGGTAGGTTTACAGAAAAAGGAAACAACAGGGACAGGCTGGGAGTGGCAAAGGAACAAGGGGAACTTGCATGTATGCTGATGGTTTAATGATGGAACAAGGGACAGGTGTGGCTCATTCAGGGAATCTTGGACAGGTGCACAGAGAGGGGCAGGACCAGGTGACTGTCAAAAGGTGACATATTGTTAAGGGCATCTCAGGTAGATACATGAACTTTAAAAATGTTGATTTGAGATGCATTCTAGCCAGATGTGGCAAAGGTGAAAAATCTTCCAGCTTTCCAAGACTGTGTATGTTATAATCTTTCCTCCACCCAAATGAAACAACAATAATACACATGGTGCACCAAGCTGTTCTGTGGCTTTTATCTCATCCCAGGGTAGAAGTTGGTCCCGTCAGCTCATGAGGATAATACAACTTTTGTAGCTTATAACCAGTGTGTTAAATACAGGGTGGTCCGGGGGGGCTCGACCCCCCCGTTTAACCCATGAGCCCCCCTGAAAGCCTCAAAAGCAACATTTGAAGGGGGTCTCAAATTTTTCTCAAAAAAATAAAAATGAAATATTTTATTGTCACTAATGGTCACTAAAATGTTTTTAAGCTCACCATGTCTAGTATTCAGAATTCAAAACATTTATTCACAAATATGTTGTATTTTTTGCCAAGGAGCAGCCAGCCCTGTGAATGTATGCAAATTAGCCATGTGCACCAAACACGAGAAAGACATAACTCTGAGAAGTCATACTAAAAATGGCTAGCAAGCGAAAGCTAAACCGGAGTGTATCACTTACACACTTTGGGTTCATATCCAAAAAGGTAGCACTCAGAGATGGTTAGCTCACACACAGAATCTCACGCTGAATCGCTGCAAAATGTTTCGTCATTAAATTACTATTACTGCTACTAGTATTTTAGTCCTTTCTCTATTTTATATGAATATTAATATGCAGAAATTATGATTTTTTTCTCAACAGCTTCCATTTCATGTGACCCACTGACTTCTAAAACAGGTTCTGTTTCCATTAAAAATATATGATAATAAAGAGAATAATGGTCAAAAAGTTCTCTAATGCTGAAGAGGTTAACATATTTTCAAGCAGCAATGTTAACTTCTACACTGTTTTGTCTCATGTCTTAGATTCTGATTCTGAAATTCTGAAAATGATTTTTTTTCCCAAAATCTCACCAGTAGTCACCATTTAAAGGGTAATTTTTAAAAATGTTCTTACTGGGGGCCATGCCCCCGGACACCCCTAGTGATGCTAGGTTACCGACTCAGAACACTGCTGCTACAAAAAGATCTAGGGGAAACACTGCTATAGCATATTGGGTTATCAAACATTGTTTGTGTGTCTGTGTGTTGTCATGTAGGCTATAGACTGATTGTCTTGGCTTACATCCATGAAATATTGTAATGTTATATGCCTACTGCATATTGAGAAAATTTAGATCGGTATTGCACAACAATCGGGAGATGGGGGCCCCCCTGAATATTGACAGGTATTTCGCACACTGCTTATAACGGTATTGCATCCTTATGTTTCTGTTAGTTCATGGATGGGTATCAGCTAGCTAAAGCTACTGCTATTGAGTACTGCAGGGATGACATAGTTTTATAGGCTAAGCCCTAAGTTATCGTTTTCTTAAGAATCACATTGTCGTTTGCATTGTTTGTGTTGCTAAGCTTGACTTAAATTGTTAACTCATAGTGTTGTGTGGGGTGGTGTGTTTACCTGGGGAACTACAGCTCACACTCGCACATGCTGTATCAGCCACTAGTATAGTGCAGGCTGGCTCACTGGGATTCTTTTGAAAGACAGTAAATGTTACCAGTAAATTAACCAGTTAAGCAACACTGACCATTCATTAGCTGCATGCTACTGCTGGTAGAAATAAAACCAAAAAAAGAGGAAGATTAAACATAGAATTTCTTAAAGCTACAGGAAATTCTAAATCATGAAAGTTGTACAAACATTATATTTAATGGCTTTGTTCCAGTTCAGAACACATATTATCTCTCTAATTAGTCCAATTTGTAGGGTCAGACACAGCTGACGACAACCACTTTGCTGTTCTATGTAAAAATCAATGAAGAAGTCTGCAGAAACACACAATGCTCTGACAAAACTTTTCTATTGAACCTCCAGCAATGCTGTTCATGTGGAGCATACACAGTAGGTCCCCCCCGCCCCATCATGCAAAAAAAACAATTAAGTCTGCCTTATTTCACTTCTTAGAAATTTAACATTTCCTTTGTATTCTTTTCTATCTTCTGCCAAACGTTACGTTACATCATCCACCTTTGGCCAATCACCTTTAATTGCTGTTCCAGTAATTGCATTTCTGTTTTTGTCTGTGTTATCCGAAGGTTAATGTCCATTTGGAGATTGGGTTTTCGAGTTGCTTTTGCAAATTAACCTTGCCATCTTCCTCACAGGCAGGTAGAAGCACCTTGTTGTTTTTGGAGGTAGAGAAAAGTGGTGGTGATCAAATTCTGTGCAGGCTGCAAATACGTTTGAGACAGCTCCTTTAACTGTTCTGAAGGGAATAGATGTGAGAAAAGCAGACAAAAAAATACCTTGTAAAATCTGATGTAAAATAAAATCATATCTTATTTATTGATCATCTTCTCTGAGTTTCAACCGTCCATCTGTGAAAATAGTCCATCTGTAGGGAGTGTAATATCAATCATTAAACAGCTACATGGGGACTTAGTGTGAAATCATACGGAACAACAATCCTATTTAACAAATTGTTATGATCAATCAGTTTTAAAAAAAAGTTGCCAAAAATCACTCTATTGAAGACATTATGGCGAAATATTACTTAAATAACTAGTAAATAAAGACTAAAAAGTACAATATGTACCTACAAAATGTAAAGGAGTGGAAGTATGAAATAGCGGAAAATTGAGTTACTCAAAAAAAAAAGATCGTAAGTACCATACTTACAGTAAATGTAGTTATTTACATTATATCACTGTAGAAACATCCTGTTGGCCTTCCTCAATCTTTGAGGCACCTTACATCTAAATAAACACTGTTGAGTTGCAGATTAAATAAAAATTGATCTCTCTCAGTTTTTGTGCGTGTCATTGGCCATAATCAGACATGTTAAAGTGGCAAATATTTTTGCTTTCGAACAAATGTGGCAACTTAGAAAATCCTTCAAATCCATGAAAAGTTGAATTCTTGGAAATCCCACTTTCACTCATTCAAACATAATCACTGCAGCTCCCAGTTAAACAGCAACATTTCAGTCCGTGGTTCCACAAATTGACTGTTGCATGAAGATGGATGAAGAGATCCATACGCTCCCTTCTGCCTCGTCTAGCTGCCGCGTCTATCTCAGCGGTTCTGGTTTTGACTGTCGGATGATACGTGAGGGCGTCCTGAATCTGACAATTAGATCTGGCAATGGAGACAGGTGTCCAAGCCTGTGCACATCTCTGCTGAGCATTTAATAAGCGAGATAGACAGTCCCCGCAAGGCTTCGACAAGGAAACCTTTTTTTCCAATCATTTGGTGACTTGTAGGGCATTAGTGGTGATGATCACATGCTAGAAAGCAATATAAAGACACATGTATGTATTCATAAAGATATGCATCAATTTAGCGAAAACATTAAAAGAAATCCTGGTTTTGACTTAATTATTTGTTTTCCAGTCCAGTTTGTTTTCCTCAGAGAGGACTGTTGGTTATGAGAGGGAGGGAAGGGATTTTATGACTGTTTGTTGTTGTGTTCATTGTGTATTGTTTATTGGAAAAAGAACAAAACTCAATAACTAAAGTTTTGAAGAAAAAAAGAAATCCTGGTTTATAAAATGAAACGAAGGCATCGTCCCACTCATATCTGATCTGTAGAAATCAGAAATTGCTCATTAAAACAGCACACGCTGCTCACGGGGTTCATGGTCGGACAATGTGGTCGGTAATGTTAGCTGAAGGATTTCACAGGAAGAGCACAGTATCCTTTGAGACTCTAGGTACACTGTATGGATCGTTTTTTTAAACATTAAACACAAATCTACTTTCTGCCAGGCTTCAATCATCTGAACCCTGTCCAGCTGAATGAATCCGTTGAATCAACGCTGGCAGATGGGTTATTTTTCCCTCTTCTGGGACCATATAGATCTGCTCATAGCGGGAGGTGTCAAATACCGTCTAAATCCTGCTACATTACTGCTATATTAATAAGAACATCAAGGAGACTTGCTGAGTTGACGTGAAACACATCAGATGTGACACTGCTACTTAACAGAAAACCAAAGGGTATATTTAGAGCTTTGTATTACAGTTTATTTACAGAGCCTATGTATTATTATTTTAAATCAGAGTGAAAATGAAAAAGCCTCCTTTTCTTCAGACTCGGTGTGATGTGTGGATGCAATGTAAATGCCACCCCATGACGCTTTCTACCAATGATGGCTTGCCATGCATTAACACGCGGAATGCCACTTACCGCTCACTTACGCTCGCATAGAAAAGTCCAACAATGTTTAACGAGCAATAAACACCATCCGGCAGAACTATTACTTCTCTGTCCACGGAGCATGGGCACGTGGGGGAGGGGATTTTCTCTAGTAGCCATGCCAACCACACACACCCAGGTATGTGGCTTTCAAAGTCAATAACATAACATCATCCGAATGTGACTTAGAATGAGTGAGTGTTCACAATTGCACTGTAGAACATGCATTATGTAGACAGCCGGACTGAAATGCGTGATAGAGAATTCCGAGAAAAACATTAGTTGCCTCGAGTATTAAATGCGTGAGGTTTTCTATTTGGCTCAAAACAAGCACTCAATCACACGTTCGGTAATTAACCTGCGCTCCGCAAGGCCCAGGCGTTCATTGACATGCAGCAGGTACTCCAAGTTTAACCTTTGAGTGTGCTGCTTCCCCTCTCGAGCGGGTATGGTTGGACCTGTGTGCATAATGAATGCACTGAACAGATGAAGCAATCTATTTGACCACTTCACTGTCTTGTTACTCAATCACGACCCTTGTTGGCAGACATACAAAGAAAGGACACCATGATAATGAATCAGTGCCAACATTAATGAGATTATCGCTGTTATTTTACCAAGGAGTCAGCACTTTCTTTCCTCTACCAGACATCCAGATTCATGTAAGTAGGTAATATAACATGTTTGAAATTAAACTGAGGTTGTTCTCACAGCTTATGTGTGTATTCTATTATTATTTTTTATCAATTAAAGCGGAAATAGACAGCTTACCTTCACTTACATGTGGCTTTGAAAACAAAGCGTTGGCTACCGCGAGCAGCCCGGCTTCTCTCCAAAGCATAAAACAACCTCAATCTCAGTGCTATGAAAAGGCAGTAAAACACCTGTCTTGCATTAATAAGTAGGTAGGTTTTGTAATTTAAAAGCTTTCTTCCTGCGAGTGGCAGTTTTGAACCATCTCAGGACCTGCCGGTAAGAGGAAACACAAATCAGTGAAGTAACAGACTTTGACACAACACCACAGCTCTCCAACGAGTGAATATCCATCCGTCCACTCACCACGGTTTCTGTCACTCTCCCTCTTCTACTTCTTTGCTCCGCCATCAGCAGGGTTCATTTCCTGTGCAGTGAAGAGTTTCCACAGTTTTTCCTGTTTTGGTTGCGTATTAAACCATATTCAAACGCCGGCCATTTTACCCCGACGTCACACTCAGGATGGGGAGCTTGAATGCTGAAATGGTTTATAGGTCGCAATAACCATTAGACAAAAGCTTATATTAGCAGTCAAACAAGTTCCTACATGTGGCTGACGTTACTGTGTCATAGTGTTACACTATACTACAGGGAAGGCCTGAATTAATTCTAAAACATCAACATACATGTTGACACATTGGAAGTGAAACATACTGAATGCAGTCTAATCAAACAGTGACGTTAGCTCTGTCAGATCTGCTATGTTTATATCCCATTAACTTATGTTAGCGTTCAACCGCTTCATAGCAAACAGCATGTATTTCACACCCAGGCTTATAAAAATCTGTCTGAGATGTGTGTGTTGATACTGTAGAATTAATTTATGCCTTTCCTGTTGTATAGTGTATCAACAGTGTTGGGCAAGTTACTCCAAACATGTAATGCATTACTTATTACCACCAACACTGAAAACAACAGTTTTTGAAAGGGTTGGCCATGCTGAACATGAATTGCAATGTTAAAATTGAAACATTTGGGGTGCACTACCTTTTGCAGTCCCATGAGAAATCAATATGTGTCTCTATTAATACAAGGGAAAGCTGATTGCGCCATACATTTTCTAAAAGCTTATGTCCTCTAGATGTGATTAAACATGCATGATGCATGGACATGTCCCATCTTCCTCTATGTATCAGGGACAGTACGTATTCCTATAATGCATCTACATTTTATTGAAAGTTTTTGAAATACACACATTGATTTTCTCTGATATATAGGAGAAACAATGTTGCCTCTTTTACTTTTTAAGAATGAGTGCAGATGAAAGCACACCCTGCTACTTGGCCCAGTTCTTTAATGGAAGCGATGAAGTGGGGGCTGAGGGCATTGATGTTGATGGAAGCTGTTCAGCCTGTTTTCTCCGCTCTCATGCTAAGTTTGCTTTCTTTTGTTCACTAGCTTCATGTTAGTGTGGCACCGCTCTAGATGTTTCGTTAAAGTACTTGTGCTATTTCGCGAGGTAGAGAGATCTTTTTTTCTCCTCTACAAAGACCGGTCTCGAGACCACTTTTTTGTGGTCTTGGTCTTGTCACGGCCTCGACAGTCTTTGGTCTCGGTCTTGTCTCGGTCTCTTGTCTCTCGGTCTCGCAATGTCTCGGACTGGCCGAGCGGTCTCGAAGGGATTTGTAACCTATAACATCCAGGCAGGCGCCCCCTTCAAGTGGTTCCAATCACATGCATTTTGTGACACAGACGGCGTTGGCGCTCGTCCTGTCACACAGTCTGTTAATCCGTGAGAGCACACACACACACATACGCTTGCTCCCTCTGGAAGTTTGAATAAATATATGGCATCATTGGCCTTTGCATAATATTTGCATATCGTTGTGATTGATTAAGCATTAGGCCTATGCCATTTCAGTGATGCTGATATTATACAGTGTAATTTGGCTACTATAATGGGAAATAATGCAATTTCAAGTTGATGATTGTGTGTATCTTTAATATTTAAAATTCATCTACAAATTAAGTACAATTTAAATCAGTAACATATTTCCCATTCATTAGACTTTTTTTGAGGTGCAGGGTGGTGTTGGAGGCTTGTTATTTTGTTAGATGACTTTGGGACTATAGTCATGTCAGTCCTTAACAGCACTCAAGAGTCAATCCTCAAATAGTGTAGAAATAGTGGTCATGCAATTGCTACACATATTTGATTTAAGCCAATTGATGAAAACATTTATAGTGAGTTCACACACAAGACATCCACTGTCTCTGTATTATTGTGCCTGTAATTGAAATAATACAATCTCATATATATACTAAGCAGCTGAACCCAGTATGGTGTTTATGTTCTACAACTCATGCAAAATGGCAAAAAAAAAATAGGGGTTTTTTTTGGTCTCGGTCTCGGTCTTGAGCTGAACTAGTCTTGGTCTTGACTTGGTCTGTCTTGGTCTTGGTCCTGGTCTTGTCTTGGTCTTGATACTCTCTGGTCTTAGTAGTGTCTTGGTCTCGGTTTAGGGGATCTTGATTACAAGTCTAATTGTAACGCTCGTTACTGAGATTTGTACTGAGTTAGATATTACCCTTTTTTTTTGTAATGCCTTACATTACTGCATTACAGCAAAAAGTAATGCATTACAGTAATTGCATCACTTTTGTAACGCTTTACTCCCAACACTGTGTATCAAACATTAATGTTAGCTAGGAACAATTGAATGCTAACATCAGCAGGTGTCTGAAAATGGTTAGCAAATGGTTATCAATTAGGTTGTTTTATCTTGAATAAAAGCCTGATGTCCCTCTAGATCTTTACAAAATGTTGTCTTTTCAGTCCCTGATCAGTCAAGAAACAACTTGTCAGGTTCCCTACAGTATATGTTTTATACCCTGTGATGTCAGAGGAAAATGACTGCCATGTGAATACGGTCTATGGCAGACACGCTTCCTTAATGGTGCAAATGGACCTTCATTTTTGCAGGAAATATCCAGCCCAGTGGGCAGGTCAAACAGCATATAAAGCATGACACTGTCTCCTTGAACAGTCACCAAAACCCGTAACTTTAACATTGCATGTATATTACCTTGCTCACAAAACTAACTAACAAACTACCCTTGCACATAAACTACCCTTTCACATAAGTGCAGTTCTTAATGCAGACACTTGTTGGCTGTGGCTATGGATTTTTTAGTGCTTTTTCTGTGCTGAGTTGGCAAACATTTTAGACTTAAGTAGAGTGAGAAGATGTAGTTGTTTAACACAAAACTACATGATATTTTACTTGATTTATGACAAACTTCAACTTTCTTGACTTGGAAAATTATCTTTTGAATTGACATCATATCATATGAGTAGTACTAAAAAATATTTCTCTCTCTCCAATGACTACCATACAAAGTCTTTCCCAAATAAGGTCCCATGGGGTCCGCCTGGACAGTTGTGACTTTGGCACTCTCTAGTCTTAGCAAGAACTTACCTGTTGCTTTGTTTGATTAAAGTTGAATATTAATTCAATTCATTTAGAAGGGCAAACATGTGTACGGTCACTTAGAATGAATCCACACCTGTCAGCCAGTCAGAATCAAGAATTGTCTATTTAAGTATATGTCAAGTATAGTTCATAGCAGGGGACCTCAAATCAATCCTTGTGGAACACCTTAAACAATTAAATGGGGACTTGGTGTGAAACCATACGCAACCACCGTCCTATTTAACAAATTGTTATGATCAATAGTTTTAATAATCCTGTTGGCCCTCGTCAACCTTTGGGAGTGAGTCTTAATTAAACACTGTATAATTATTGCCATCTATCATCAGAAAGAAGACACCGAGCTGCAGATTTTAATAAAAAATGTTTGACTGTTTCTGTGATGGCTAATTAATCCTCCACAGTGCTGGAATAGTCTATGTATAATTAACAAAGACAGGACGAATGGACCTCATATGTGAGTGGCACATACAGGGAGTAACTTTCATTCTATTTTCATGAGACAGATGAGTTCAATGTGAGAAAAGTCACTTTTCTGCTAATGATCAGACAGCGTTCAGGTGGGTAGATAAAAAAAAAAAAAGATATAGAAGCTTATGCTTGAATATGAATCTCATTTGGAATTCATCACGGCCTTGGTCTTATTGATATGCCATAACACAACTCTGGTTCTCACTGAGTCGACAACACTCTCGTGTGGTTCAGCATTCCCATGCTGTCCCTGTATTGATCATTTATTTCCTCTAGTGTTCTGCCAAGATCACCATCAATATTGCCTCTCTCTGACATTAGACAGTGTAGTGTTTGCGAAGTCATAACATAGAGTAAGCTTACAGCTGCTGCAGATCAATGCATGTGACAGATTTATAATGGAAACTTGATCTCTGATATATAGGAGAAACAATGCTGCCTCTTTTATTTAAAATGAGGGCAGATGAAAGCACATCCTGCTACTTGAGCCAGCTCTTCAATGGAAGCGATGAAGTGGGGTCTGAGGGCATTGATGTTGATGGAAGCTGTTGAGCCTGATGTAAGTTGTTTTCATCACAGCCTGTCAGCGTGCCTGTTGTTAATGCAGCAAACAATTTCGCAGTCAGTCCACCTCCACCTATCTTCTGCTGTGTTGCTGCGTACAGCTGCAGGTGCCCACATTACTCCGAGTGCTTCGACTACAACACCAGGCTAAATCGCAAACAAGTGAACCCAACAGGTGTAGGGGCTCCTGCTGTTTGTCCCCTAATGGTTCTGACTGAGTCACCAGAACTGAAAAACAAATCAGTATCAGTACAGGTCTATGTCCACTTCCATGGATTCAAATTTCTGTTAGGGACACATTGTAAAATACAGTGATGGGTAGAAAAAATACATCTGAATAGGGTTCAAATTTAAGAGAAATGACAAGATAACTTATTGAATGCTTTTTCAGCCTTACAATGTGGACAGGTCTGTATTCAAAACAGGAAGTCTCCTTTTTCTTCGTTTATCTTTGCAAGCGGCTAAAGCTCTGTCAAACTGAGCTGGGATTGTAAGTGGAATGCAATTTCTACGCCGAAGAATGTGAATTGAGGTCTGGACCCCAACTTGTTGTCTCCAGGACATTGTTGTTTTGAAGTCACTGCTTTCCTATATTTGGGGTCAGTGTCTTGTTGGAAATGTCATATTTTCTCGCACGTGAGCTAAACATTCGACTGCATTCATATTCAAACGAGGGTCAGAATGCAGTTGCATTCCCACTATATTTCTCTCACCTACGTGTGTGTTCTATTCAGCAGTGACTTTCTCTTCTGTCACTGCCATAAAGCAGCGACTGTCTCCTGTAATAGGCCTCCTTTTGGCCGTCTTGATTAGGGTTTTTCTCTCATAAAAAAAAGAAAAAAACATTGTGGACAACTGTGGATCTTGTCGCTAGTCTCATACACTGACATCACTTTAAGAAGGGATCCGTAATATTTACAGGAGACTGTAAGTCTTTCAGATGACATGCCTTACATTGTCTTATGTGGCCCATACCCGTTCATGCTTTATAAATGTGAAACATACACCTAATATGTCAAGTGAGGAAAACTTACCAACAAGCATGCTCTTCCACGGTGCTGGCCTTGTACCAGTAAATACACAAGTGATCAATTAGAGCCATCTGCATCTGCATGATTGTGCACTGTGTGACAGATGCAGCATAAGATGGACACAATTCTTCTCCAAGACTCTAAGACTCTTTACACAGTTTCTGGCACTCATGTTGACACTTGCATTATCCACTGACAAATGGTTGATGATCTTGGTGGCTTGAAGTACTCCATCCATTTTCCTAAATATAGCATCAGCAGTCAGTCGCCAGTTGTAAGCCCCTTGTCAAGAAAAGTCAAGATTGATTTTTTTGTCCCACATTGTCGGAAATCTGGACATTATACAAGAAAGCGTGAGACAGCTATGGGGAACAAGACACATATCAGAACATAATAAATAAAACTAACAATCCAGAGAAACAGAGAAAAAAAACCTCCTAAAAACCAAATAAGCCGTGCTAAATAGATTTCATTAACTGTGCATTTCTTAGAGCAGTCAGCAGAAAACTGCTCAGCATGTACCACCACACTCAGCTGCGGGCAATTCTTACCAAATTATCCATCAGATAGGGGGCAACACTGTTATTTATCCTGTCTTGTTCGAGCTTAGGAGTATTTGTCAGCAATCACTGAGTCTGGAAAGCACTCATGGGAGCGAGGGCGTAGATGATCTGTGGAGGCCAATGGAAAGCTGTGCTGCACTGCGGAAACAGCCACTTAAACCTCGGCTCCACAGATCGGTGTTCAAAAGAAAAATAATGACACAGTTTACCAAGGCAAATTATTTTACAGCAGTGACAACAGTCACATTATCAAAAGACTAGTTAATATACAGATAGGCTGATCATCTGTCTAGGCCAAATTGGTATCAAGGGTGGTGAGTATGTAGGATTATTGCTGACTTTTTAGTCTTTCATAGGTTTCCATAAGATAAATATATGGAAGAGTATTGCAGTTGACTGTTATCATAGAATAAGCATTAGTAGCAGTTAACAGTAAACAACCATATCCGATCTCTGGGTGTTGAATTTACAGTTGCAGGCTGCTGACCCTTGCAGAGGCAGCTTTCTTCTGTCTAAATGTTCCTTCACTCCTTCTCCTGCCCATTCTTGTTTCTCCCTCTTCATCACCACCCCTCACCTTTTCTTCCCCATGTCTTGTTCATCTCTCACTCCTCTCTCTCCTCTCCTTTCTTGGTGCTTCATATGTCATGCACACCTTGCTCTCCTTCCTTCTCCCCTCATCTTAATTTATGCTGTCTGCTTGAATCTTCAAATGGCGAGGACTGACTTTTTTTTTTTCCTGGAACATGTTAGCTTTAGCCTCAGTCTTTCAGCACAATACCATGCGTGTTGCCATCAAGATGCAGGTTTGACATCTCTTCGGCAGCATTTTGAATGCCTTTGATTAACAACACAATGGCAACAATTGATGATCAGCAGACAGTAACAAGGACCCGGCGTTTTCTACCATTGTCTGAAACCAATGGATTCAAAATTGCCACCCATTTTTAACTTGCAATAGACAACTTATTTGCTTTGATATCATTCTGAATTAACAATGATTCACAGATTAGAAAAATGATATGATATTCACTCTGCCATCAGATTTGAATAAACAAAGGTTGAAGTGTTGCACAAAGGAAGCGCTTTTGCCGTTATGCAATCAAAACAGGATGAGCCATTATTTTCACCAGTCGCCAGGTGACGATAGAACAACTGGAGTCACTGCAGAAACTTTGCAAAGAAGGTGGAGAGAGAGAGATATACAAACCGGCCATTAACCAGATGGAGAGTGCCAGTGTTGTGTCAAAGTCTGTTCCCCTGTTCATGTGTTTCCTCCTACCACCAGGACTTGAAACAACTCCACAATGATCAGTAAGTCACAAAACCTGTGTACTTTCTTTGTTTCTAGGTCACAACAGGAATCAGTGTTTATACGGTTGCTTTTTGTTTTGGACAGTAGCCATGCTGCTAGCAGCAGCCATGTTGCTAACACTGTCTTTTTTCTGTCTTTGTGATGCAGTTTTTTGCCATGAAATTGATGAACCATCTGCTAAACGTCAGACGTTTCTTTAAGGTCAAGCATATCAAGTGCAGGGCGTAGTCAGGTTTAAAATGACATTGATTAGACACAGGTGATTTAGTTTTTGTGACTGCTGCACCACTGTTGATGTAAGTGTGACATACAGGGGATAAATACTGACGCACTCATCTGTTTTGTCTTTTATGTTGTTAATTTAACTCAATTTGTGTTAAAAAAAAAAAATCTTAATTACATCCACTGTGATACAACTTTGCGAGGTTCTGTGATAGGGCCATCACCGTAGGCTAGCTCCCTGATCAAACCTGTCCTGCATCAAACCTGTCAGTAGAAATATCGCACCGCTAATACAACCCTCATCTGGGCCTAATAGCAGCGCTGATGAATGGACACACCTGTCAGGCCCGGGAGATAATGAGGAGTCAGACCTATTCCTGGGACTAGCAGCTATCATGAGCTCACGGCCCTGTTTCATTTTAATTAAGCTGGGGTCGGGAGCATGAATTATAAAGCGTTTCACGCTTTCGTTTGAAAGTTTCATGAGAAACTCACGCATGATATTACAACCCCCTCAGCGAAACATCTGCACCACAGCAGCATTGGTGCTTTTCCTTCCCTCACTTGTTGGCTGTGGCTGTGGATTAAATAATCAAATCCAATCATGCAAGTAGTGAGATAGGCATTAAATGTTACTGAAACGTGCCATATTTCGTATAATCTCAACACACATCTGTGTGATTATTTATGGCTCGCTTATGAATGTTTTCTGGACAGCATCTGCATGCATGGATCACCATGTGTTTTATGTGTGTTTGTTTCTGTTTATGAACTCAAAAATGCAGAGCACAAATAAGCACAAATAAAAGAAGGATAAAAAGGGGCTCAATGGGAACGGATCAAGCTGTGGTTATTTCTACTAAGATGCAGTTCACATGCACAGATTAACCCGTTAAATGATTCAGTGTTTAGAATTGAGACACGTTTGAATGCAACCAGAAAATGATATAAAATATATATACATGAACACGTTTGAGCATTTATGTAAATGAAGCTTTGGAATGATCAGGTGAAGATGAGTGTGATGTTTTGAAGTCGTACTCTCTAGTTCATAGCGTATTCTGTATTCTGCCGCAGGGGGATCTCTCTCAATCAAGGGAAGTGGAAAGAGAATATCGAGCAGGTCAGGCAATTTGATAGTCATTCGACAGATTGACAGGACTTATGTGGAACAATTGAACTACACTTTGTGTCCAACGTATGTGGGGAACGAAAAAAAAAAAGTTAGTTGCTTTGGAATGAACAACAGTATATGCAATCTGTATAAGTGGCTTCTTATGTGAAAAGCAATTTAACACTGAATCCCTCAAGCCATTTGGAATTCTGGAACGTACATCTTAAAGGCTCAATAAATTGCTTTTTGACAACATAAGTATGAGGTTTGTTCACATACAGAATCAAGTAGTCTGGGCTGTATTTCATTTGCTTATAATAGACATATTATAATTCTATATATCAGACATGTGTTAACAAGAGTAATGGGTGAAAAGCTTCTTAATGCATAGTGTCTGAAGATCTGTTGTTTTATCTGACAGCGGTGGCAGATTTAGATAATTGTCAGCTTTACACAATGATCACAGACGGAACCTTTGCATGAAAACTCAATTTGTCTCAGTAGTTTTGGTCATCATCATAACACCTTGACTTAGATTACATCAATGAGCTGAATGGAGCCATTTTGTTTCATTTCCTTGAAAACATTTCCCCTTCTACTTTCCAAGACTTTCCATCAGCATGAGGGGGAGTAGACACACTTATCGTATACCGAATGAGGCATATGTTGTTTTATCATTTCGTGAATTCCATTTTTTAATTATTTTTTTTAATGAAGGAGTGGTAAACTAGCGGTCGCCATTGTTGTTATAACTCGGTTCCCGTGCACAGCTTGACCCAGCCCCACAACTACTGGTCGGATTTATTGTTTTTTCCATCGAGAAGCCACTGTTTCATGTCACGGTTGTACAAGACCAAACACTTGGTGGAATGTGCAGATTCAATGTCTGGCTATGCACAGAGGCTGAAGGCCTGTGGATTAAGACAAACAGGCCTGGCTAATGTTAGCCACACAAGTTTTCAGATGTCCAGTTCTACTGTAAAGTTCGAATCTCTTGTTTTTGTTTTCAGTAAAAAAAACACACACAAAAAAAAACCACACACACATACACACAAGGTAGAGCTCATGGGTTCATTTCTGTGGACAGTAAATATATACTAAAACTGTTGTGCTCTGAATTGCTCCAAACGCGCTGCATAGATTTGCAAGGCGAGGCTTAAAGCCGAGTCCAACGTAGCAGAAGTCACAGCATGTTACCACTGATGTTTATACTTTTACTTTAATGAAGTATATTTATGTTGTTGCAGCAGCACTTTTGCTTTAATTAAGGATTCCTTCTTCCACCACTTGTCTTTACATTGTGACAATGTCATGCACTCAAGTTAAGTATAAGTTTCACAAATACCTTCATGGAAAAAAGAGTCATAATACACAGAATAAGAGCTGACCTTATGTGCAGCTTGACTGTCTACACTTTCATCGATTACCTTTGTTTATGGTGGTCTGTGGGAAAAAAAATGGCAGCTCTTTGTTGCTGTATATCAAGTAGCCAGTTCTCTTAACACACCCATACATGGAACCAGCTCCCATTAACAAAGCTTGCATCCTCAAACCAACAGAGCAACAGTCTTTCAGTGACACACATCGTTGATTCCACTGAAAACAGTATTTCTATTTAAAGGAGACCTATTATGCTTTTCTTATTTTTGATTTACCTTTCCTTCAGTGTGTTCTTTATGTGCCTATGCACTTAAAAGATCTTAAAGTTAAAAAGGTCAAAGTCTGCACCAACAGAAACTTTTCTCTCCCACAGAATATACTGGTCCTGAAACGCTTCATCAGTAGTTTCTCTTTTAATTCTGTGACTTTGTGACATCACACTACATCACCATGTCACACATTTTTGGTATGTTTGGCAGGTAAGAAGGCAGGTCTTTTAGAGACAGGAGCCAAAATTGATACAGCGCTGCAGTGGTATGAGAAAACTGATGTAATGTTTGAGCATTAGAGCATGTAAACCTATTCTAGTAGTAACCCAAAATAAACGTATGAACCTGAAAATTTGCATAAATATCTCTTTTACAGGTGCACTGTGTAGTTCTGGGGAATAATCTTCAATTCAGAAGAGGAAGATCTTCACCGACTAACTTTTATGCCCGAGCAAACAAAATAAATAAACAAAAGACTGGGAAAAATGTGGAATACTACACCTGTTTGGAACATTCAGCAGGCGAACAGGTTCAATGGTATCAGGTGATAGTATCGTGATTGGGTATCGAAGGAGCATCCTCAAAAGGCTCAGTCGATCAAGCAAGGACGGGGCGAGGTTCATCACTTTGTGAAACACATAATTTTATGGAGGAGATTACTACATACAGTTCATACAAACAGTTTGTTTGCAAATGATTGCATTCTGTTCTTATTATGTTTTACACAGATTACAAACTTTTTTGGAATTGGGGTTATATATCCTGAATCAAATAATAGAATTTTGGAAGATTTCTGTTGCTGTTACTTCTCCCTGTGAGGAAGTGTGTGCACTCAATGAAAGTCTAAACATGATACCTTAAATTAAAGTGCAATTCATTTGTAGGTCCTATCTAAACGCAGATTTGTCACCATCGTCTTCCTGTACTGGGCCTATTCCATATGTGAAACTGTAATAGAAAGCATTTTCAATTTTAGCTTTCAAACAGTGTTATCTTCTTGTCAGATATGAATATTGATATTAAATTAAGAATGATGCCATCGGCTACATCTCAGCCCCTCTCTGACTAGCAGCTGGGGATGCTGTATTGATGGCTGCTGGTCATTGTATTAGCGTTAAAGGTCAGAGTTGAGTCGCAGCCAGCTGCCAGGCAGGTTCTAATGAGGATGGAAGCAGAGCACTCTTTGTAGGATTTCTGCTGGATTGGTCTGTGCTGCTCGGCGAACGCAATCCAACCTTTCCACGTAGTGAAATACATGACATTCAATATTATGGTTTTACTGCTTCAATTCTGTAAGAATTGCCAGATGCCTGCTTTTGCTCATATTTCTCACCAAGCCTGAGCTGTAACATTTGGCAGCTACTGAGACATCTCTATATCGCGTGGACAGAACACAGCTTTTCATCCGTCACACTAATAGATTCCTCCTGCTCCCATTCTCCAAACGGAAGATGTGGAAACCTGAGGTGAGGTGACATATTGCAGAAAATCACAGGGCCGTAGAAAAGCAAGGTAAAATGCAGACACAAGTCTGAGAGGCAGGGAGCAAAGAAGTATTTCAAGGGGACATTTTTTCTCAACAAACAGCGCTGCTTGGCCGAAAGAAAACAGACAAATGAAAAGTTACATCAGTTTATTTGGCAGCACTTCAGAGAGAAAATGTAAACAGGTTGTAACAAATATCACCGGGCATCTTTCTGCATATCTACAGACAAACACAGACCCATCTACAGTGTGATAACTTAACTAGCAACAAACAGATAATCATCACACATATGATCATATAAACAGATGTTAAGTAGACTGAAGAATCACATTCAAAGGACATACAATACATATCAACTGTTACATATTTACATTATAAATCACATTTGAATGAAACACTTCTTCACAACGTACACAGACAAATTCCTTAAAATTGGAGAATTTTTATTCATCATTTCACAAGACAATAACTCATTAACAAAAAAAAAATGATAGCATGCAATGAAATATACGCAACATCTGAAATGCAAACAGCGTGTCCCTTCCACAGTTCTCACTTATGAATATTTATATTGTGCTGTGGCTCCTGAAGAAAGTTTGTTCCATTTGTCAACGGTGAAGAGTCACAGTTAGTCACATTCATTCCAGCTGAAGCAGATACAGTGTAGGGCAACACTTTCCTAATATAGAAAATAACTTAAAAGTAAACTTTAGTCAATAGTTTGTTGACTGTTTACAAAAATGAAATGCTTTATAAAATATTTATTAAGCAAATGTTTATCGTAAAGTTGCAACTTGTGTTCATAATAACTTCCAGATCGTGGTTAACAACGACTCGTAGTTAATCTGTAAACATTATTTGGATGGCCATTACAAAGCTGCAACTAATGATTTAAAAACTTTACAGCTGCTTCATAAATGGAATATAAAGCTTGTTGTTTTTTAACAGTAAAATAGTAACTAATGTTTAGCATGTATAAAACGATGCTAATAAAAAGTGTTACCAATTTTAAATATAAGGTCAGGTCAAGGCTCAGACCATCTTCTCGTTGCCTGGTTCAGTACAGGATTTAAAGGCAAACTTAGGCCATGTTAAGTGTTGTCCCCCTCTCTAGATCATGATACCACTGCAGGTCCTACTATTAAACATTATTTAAAATGAATACTAGGTTCCGTAGCAATCGTCACCCAACATTTTTTTTCACACTGTAATAATTACTAAAAAAGGTGCCTTGCTAGCGGCTCTCTAGTCCCTGCTTAGGCAAGACAGTGCTTTTAGCTTAATGCTAACGTCAGCATGCTAACATGCTCACTATAACTATGTTGACATGCACAGTAATATTCAGAATTTGATACAGTCATGTAAACAGCATGTACTGTTTTGAGATTCAGAATGATGATTGGTTCTGAGTCTGACCATGGCATTTCCTAGTTAGGAAATGTAAGTTATGCCACTGGGATTCAGGTTATACGAGCATTTATTTTTGGACACGCGTGCAGAGCATTCGGAATATGCGTTTCAGCCGGGGCTTTTACTTTTTAACGGTTAGCTCTGTGTGTTGTCGTGGATACATTGTACACAAACCAACAAGCCATCAATTTGTAAGGCTGGCTTACAGATGCGTGTCCAAAGAAGCAAAACGACACAAGTGGTTTCCATGGCTAGGGCACGTTAATTGGTGTAAACCCAGCTCCATATGAACAGGAATACGAGTGAAAGATTCATTTTCATCAGTCATGTAAACAGCTTAGTAGGGTTTTTGTATTTTTTGGAATAAGGACAAAAATCTGAACCGTCACTGACAATGCTAACATCTTTAGCAGGTATGGTGTTTACCATGTTCACCATCTTAGTTCGGTATTTTAACATACTACCAAAACTCAATGTCATTAGGTTTGCGAGTAGGCCAATTTGGACACATATTTTTTACCCAATGATGGCGCTAGAGGAAAAGTTGAGGGTTTCACCAGAGTCATTACAATTCATCCTCTGGGGATCACAAATGTCTGACCAAAATTTCATGGCGGTTCTCAAGACATGTCACTCAAAACCACACGTCAGCCTCCTGGTGGTGCTAGAGAGGAAGTCTGGAATCACCAAAGTCAACAGGCTTCATCCTCTGGGAACCATGAATATCTGCACATAATTGTGTGCCAATACATCAAGTAGACATTGACATTTACGCTGAAAAAGTGAAAGCTTGGACTTGCTAGTAGTGCTGTGAGGTAACATCTGGTGATCATCAAAGTCAGCAAGATTATGAATGTCTGTATAACATAACATGACAATTGATTCACTAGTTGAGATGTTTCAGTCTTGACCAAAGTGGTGGGCCAACGTCTCTAGAACCAAATCACTGGCCCGGCTAGAGGAAATCTATAACACTTTTCTCTCCTGGAAAAATGTGTTCTAATCATGACTTTATGGACACTTTTAATACTCAATGTACCCCTGTAATATCCCAATAAAAACTTAGTGTGTCTGGTACTCCGTAGTGAGTTTCCACATAAAAGCATTTCATTGGTCTTTCTTTTTCTTTCCAACAATGTAGTCTCACTACAATACACTGTTACTGCAGAGACGTGTAGCTCTGCTATAATGTTTGTCCTCACATTTATTAAAGGAGTTTCACTGACTCCTGGTCCTGAGGTAGGAAAAACGCGTCCGTGCCGTCACTGCTTTCACCTGCTGTCCGACAGGCTCTTGAGGCTGATGTACAGGGAGCTGACCATGGTGGCTTCGTCCTGGATGGACTCCCTCGTATCGGACTCAGCCCCGCACATCAGGGCCACCAGCCCCCTCGGCAGCTTCCAGCTGAACAGCAGGTAGATGCAGGGGTTCGCACAGCTGTTCAGGCTGGCCAGCAGCATCAGGATGGTGAAGGTCGCAGCTGGGAATGTGGAGGGGAAAATTAGATGAATATTCAACTGTGCCTATTGATTCTTAGATTTTGATCACTTTTACTAAAGAAGACCACATTCTCATTCTAAATATAGTCTGATTTTGGAGAGCAATTAATTACAGTATCAATTATCAACATAACATGCAATAACCTCTAGGTTGACTTTAGGTATTGTCCAGTTTCTACCACAGCAAGTGAAGATGGTACTCTTAAGTGTATATTATTATTGTTTTGTCATGTATTGTGAAAATTGCTGGGTTACTATTGTTTACCGTGTTTTTCCAGGTGAAGATTGTACCTGACAGCAGAATCAAATCTGGATCCCTAAATTACCCAAGATATTGGGTTCAAAGGTGCATTTTGTAATTTAGCGTTGATGTTTTTCACCTTAAAATGCAATTCTAATGCCAGAATGTGTCTTTTCTTATCATTCTGTAAAATCCAAATCCCTGTCATCTTACTCTGAGTAGGCGCCTCCACATCCCACACAGACCACAGCTGCACGGTGAAGAAAGGCGTCCAGCAGACGATGTAGGCGAGCACGATGACCACGGTCATCTTCACGGTCTTCACCCTGGCCTTGGACACCCCTGCCACGCTGCTGGCCCTGGAGGACAGCGACTTGTTGACCACCTCTCTGACGTGTTGCGTCTTCATGTGAAAGTTGAAGTGCACGGTGCGGCAGATGCGCACCTGGCACACGGTCACGGTGAGAATGGGCAGCACGAATATCACCAGCGTGGTCCAGGTCACGTACGCTCTCGGTCCCCACGGCTTTATGAACTGCGCCCAGCAGTCGTACACTCCAGGAGCGACCTCCACCCGAGAGAAGATGAAGATCTGCGGGAGGCTGCCGATGAAAGACACGCACCAGGCGGCGCACACTGGAGCGTTCCAGCGCGCTCTGCCACGCTGAAACGTCACCATGGGGTTGCAGATGGCTTGATATCTGTCTATGGTCATCACCACTATCATGTAAGTTGAAGCAAACATCCCGACCACTTGGAGGTACTTCACTGCACGACACAAAGCATCCGGACCCACGAATCTGTCCGTGATGTCCCACATGAGTTGCGGACAAACTTGGAAGAATGTGACCACCAGATCCGCGACGCACAGGTGGAAAACGAAGACGCGCATCCTGGAGAGCTGCTTCCTCCGCTTCAACAGCACCAACAAAACCCCGATGTTCAGGATCGCTGCCAAGATGAAGATGATGGAGAGAAGAGCTATTTCCAACTGAGCCAAGCGCTCATCCCGCGGCTCATCCTCAGACAGAGCGCTCTCCAAAGTGATGTTACTCGTGTTTACTCCGAACCAAGCCATGCTTTCACCCCAAAACACAGAAAGAGGAGCTGAACACTGTTACACACCAACTCCAAGTGAATCCAGTTTACGTGCAGACATCTAAAAAAAGAGAATTTGGGAGAATTTCCAGTAAGCAACAAGTGTTGAGAGCGTCCACTGAGGCGCAACTGAAGTAGAGGCAAAGGGGGCTTTATATCTCCTCATCTGTGCAGGAGGAGGAGCAGCTTCACTCCTGCACACACACAAAGTGTTCTCACGGTGCTGAGCACATGGATGTGTCATGAGTCTGTACTCTGCTGTACATGCACTGAAACAAACGAGTCATCGCATCAGTCTTTTCAATAAAAAGTAGAACCTTTTTATAGAACACTTTCTTTACAGAAAACATAGCAAAGAAATAAGACAGAGCTGCAGTTAAACAGAGGAGAACTCTAAAATCCAAGTATTGTTAAAGGGAAACTCCACCTATTTTACACATTGAAGGTGTCTACAGGTCTGGGGGGAGCTACTGCATATGTGAAGAAAATCAGTATAAAATCTTTTGTGGCTCTAGAGGAAGCTACATGTAATCCTCCGGTGATGTCAGCAACTATGTTGCACTGTGGGTAATGTAGCCGCCAGGTTTTGAAAAGTAGTCCTATGGTATCAAGTATCAAAGTTGATACAGCAGAACCAGAGATAAATGTTTTTTTTCCCCGCATATTCTTCTTCCTTCTTAGAACCTGTTGCCTACAGTACCCACAATGCAACTTAGCCACTGAGTGACATCACTGGAGACAATTTATAATATTACATACAGCTTCTTCTAGAGCCACAAAAGTATTTATTCTGCTTCCCCCCCCACACCAGCATTCCCCGAGAGCTGTGAACACGCTTTAAATGTGTAAATTTGGTAGAGTTAACCTTTAACCGATTAAACAAGTCTTTTCTATAGTTGCTGATCTGCCATTTTATTTCACCAGTCTAACTAGAGACAGAGTGCCCTAACACTGGCAATTTAACCAAGGACTTAACATAAAGACATGAGCTCTGTAATAAACACATGGTGAAATCTGCTGCAGTCATCCAGTCCACATTTTCTCCTATGGTAGCAGCTGTGATGCTGACAGCCTCTTGTGTATCATCTCTTTACATTTACATGGTGAAGCAGGTGAACAGAAGTGGCCCTGGGGTAATTAAGAAGGAACTTGCATTAATGAATGTCTCAGCTCTTGTAGCGTCCTTTCTCAGCAATATGCATTAGCCGGCTCGATTAATAACTTGAGCGGCACGCAGAGTCAGGTGTCCACATTATTATTACTCTCTGACGCACAAAAACACCTGGGCTCTGCTCTGCTCGTCAAGGCTTTACGTAACTGAGGAGCTCATCTTTGTCCATCTGATAGCGACTCTTCTTCCAGATGTCGCGCAGCTTCTGTAAGGTGGCACCTATCTCTTTGCCTGTCGTGATGCCCATCCGTCTCAGATCGTGACCGCTGACAGGGAAGTGAGGGATGGACCATCTGCAGAGCTCTTTCAGCAGCTTCTCCTCACCCCGATACTTCAGCAGCTCACACACTTTACTTTGTGTATCCAGCTCCCGACTCTGAAAAGATGCAGCATGTGTGTGAATTAAAGCCTCTGAAAACCTGGTTTCATTTTTGAAGTACCCTATAACATTAAATATTTATGACTAAATAAGCAACAACCACGTAAAGAAAAAAAACCTCGCTATTTATAGTTAAATATTTAAACACTCAGCTGATCAGCTTCATCAGAACTGTGAGTGGCAGCAACAGCAGACAAGCACACAACTCTCATTACGTTTTGATTAAAATATTCCATTATAGAGATCGTTTTCTTTTCTGATACTGGACTTGGCCCACTTCAAAACAGTATGCAGAGCGTGGAGAAATAAAGAATACAGAAATGAGACCTGTGTGAAGGACAACATCATCAAAAATAAAAAGCAGACTGAAAAAACATTTCAAGGTCCAAATGCCTTCCATATGTTCTGTAGTGATGAGTCATTTTCTTTAATTTCACCTGTACCATCTCATCCTGCCATCTCTATTTCTGCTTCTGTTGGTGATAGAGTTCAGGTTCAAGTTCAACATCTTTTTAATGAAGCTAAATCCAGTATTGAATGTGCTCATCACATCTGAATAACTGAGATTCCCTTTATGAACTCAAAGATATTTATGTTAACTATCTCATAGAAAACTTAAAGCAACAGTATGTGGAAATTGGCATTTTGTGCGATTTGGCACCCGCCACAGTGCAACACCACTGTCGTAATATAAATACCAGGTTTGTAACAGTTTGTCAGATGTAATCTAGGTGCTAATGATAAACCTGATTACGTCAGAACTATGTCAGGTGTTGAAAACTTGTATCTTAAAGTAAACGTGTGTAACACTGTGGTCCCACCCTCTCACTGAAGTTACATAGTGCAGAAACAAGTGATAGGTAGCCAGAGTGGCTGTGACAGACACCATCCACCAAAGTATGAAATTAATTAAAAGTTAATGTTAAGTTTTGCCAAACATATTAAATCCTTTACTCTTCAAATACGAGATATGGTAGACTCAGATTTGAATGAATTTAAGAATTTACCCATTAGATCCATTGATTTCACTCACAGTATTCAGTCCTAGTTAATGATTGCACACATTTCCTAGAATGCCTTTCCACTGAAACCCTATTAGTATGGATGGGAACATGTTGCATGCAGATGTAGGTGATGGAGGGTGCAGGCGGATCTCGGTTCAGCAGGATCAAGAAAGCGAGTTTAAAAGGGTGTGACTGTTGAATACAAAGTAGGGCTGTAACTATATTTATTGTCATGACTGGTTAATATACCGATAATGTTGCTTCATAAAATCGATTGTTTTGTTTTTTCTCCGTGGAGATACTAATCACACTTTCCCAGAGCACAAGACGACGTCAGAAAATAGCAGGTTTTCTCTGGCCCACAATCCAAAATGTGTGTACTTAGTTTACTATCCGAGAAGACGAAGAAAACTAGCACTCAAATCACATTCAAGCTGAAACCCGTGACTGTTTGACCAGTAATTTATCTTTATTTTGGAATATTTGCAGATTTATCTCCTGTTGTTCAACTAATATATAATTTGCCTGATTATTTGAGCTCTACTTCAAAGCATGTCCTATGACTGAACTCCATCTGGCAGCTACTTAACAGTTGGTGCTTGTGGGCAGTTTTTAAACTGTTAGTGATTTATGGTGGATTTCTCACTGTTGTGCATCTGACCATACATTCAGATAAGCTTTAATATATGATAATTAGGCCATCTTATGATATAACTGGCTACATTCACTGGCACACAACAAGTACATGCTGATGAATAATACTGCCAGTCTAGAACACAGAATGACCCTGACCACTCATGGCTATGGTTAATGATACTGTAAAACTCTCCTGCTCTTTTTGTAATAAAACACATTAATAATTGACATCTAATTGTTTCTACAGAAATGAGGGATGCTGAAACTTACGTCAATGATAAAGTCAGTGAAGGGTTTGAGGCTGTCAGGCTCGTCTTGGCTCTTACAGAGCTCCCGTCTGTATTTGACCAAGAACAGAGCCAGAGTTTTCTCCTCTCTGGAAACCTTAAGCCGGATGTCCATCTTTTCCACCTCCTCTGGGCTTTGGAAGAGAGCTGCCAGGATGGTCATGGGTTTGGGAGAGTGGTCTTTGGCATTCTGCCACACTCGCTTCATCTCCTCAACATTGCCATCTGGAGGCAAACCTGAGGAGGAGCAGAAGCAGCAGGAGTGGCTTTTACAACAGCTACAAAAACTGAGCAAGATGATTAAAAAAAACATCACTAATATTTGTTACGATTATAATCCGTTTGACTGAGATTATGCTGATCATGTTCCTGAAGTATAGGTATCTATAGGTAAAAGTATTCAGCAGTAACTAAATAATCAAGTCTTTGAATTATCACTGTCTGACTATTACCAGAGTTCACTGAGTCAGTGAAGCCACTTCATCTCGCGGATGGAAAATCTATTCTTCCCCATATAGAATCAGCTCCAAACGATCAGACTCTAAACTGTTGAGCTTCGACATCACTGATCCCTTTAATGGTGCCAGACTTCACAGACAATGACTTAATAGCAGGGTAGATTTTCTCATGACAGAAAAGAGTTGAAGTTCTAACAAGTGGAACTTTTTACTAAAGTGGGTTACAGAGGGCAAGATATAATATTAGACTTGGAATGGTTAGTTCATGCGGAGGCGGGGAAAAAACCTTAATGCTGACAATTGAGCCATAAACCATTAGTCAGTGTTAACTTTGACAAAAGATTCTGTAGACTTTTTATTCGACGTATAATTTTTGCTCAAATGATATTCAGCAATATAAGTAAATTAAGTGATATGCAAGTATGAAAGGTTTTCCCATCCACCAATATAGTAAGCGATTAAAGTGGCACTCCAAAGATTTTACACAATAAGTTCAGTGTACTTTTTACTTGTCAGGAGGAGCACTTGTCGGCCTCTGAAAACAGCTGTATGATGTCTAATGAGTTTAAAAGGGTGCTTTGTAAGGTCTGAAAAGAATTAGCATTGATAACTTCATCATGATGTCACCAGGCTCATCTTAGCTTGGGCAGGAGAGCTTTTAAAGCTTCCATGACAAACTGGAGATGAATAGTTTGAAAGAAATGGTAAGTTATTGAAGATGCTGCTGAGTTACATGATGGGAATAATACATTAATACAATTTATTACATAGCCCTTCTTAATGCTCTAGAATGCTCCATTCACTTGAAAAAGGGGGCACAACACCTTTAAGATTGGGATCAATCAGATTTAAACAGTAGTGAAAGCATTATCTGGGTCACATGATTTCTCCCATTGGTTGTTACTACGTAGTTTTTGTTAAATCAGTGTGGCTTCTTTAACTGTGCGTTCAGACCAAAAGCGCACAAAGAGGAAAATCCTCCTTGTCCGCCTAGTGCGCCTTGTCCGCTCCACCTAAGTCGCTTAAGTCGCTTTTGTCACCCTGTTCATTCTTGCTTCTAAATTTAAAGGACCACGCAACTACTGCTGTAGCAGCCCATCTATTTACCGACATCGCTGATCACGGAAAGTTATTTGATAAAGTCATTAAATAGCATGCTACGTTGCAATGCTAGTATGCAATAATTTCTCTCTTACTCTCAGACACAATGTGCACGGGCTCGGGTCGGGTCTGGCTTGGCTTGATTTTGCGGGCCGATCTAAGCTCTAATCCCTATACGCGAACAGGGTGAAATCGTAGAGGACCGTGTGTTCTGCTACGGCAGCAATCAACATTTTGAGCGCCATCTCGGAAGGAATGTTTGGTAGGAACGTTACACGGGTGTTTCTCTGGGACCGACCTGACCGAGGGACGACAGCAGAACGAGACATCCTGATTGGTTATCGGATGGCTTTTCCCCCTTTTCCACCTAGACGCGTCATAGCTCATTACATAAAGTTGGAGGATTTTTAACTTTTTTTTCTCCTCCTAATCCGCCTATTCCTCCCGCCTCCGCCTTTTCCACCTTTCCCTCCTTGTCCGCCTGGCTCCCAATACACAATGAATGACTTCCGGGATCTTTTTCCTCTTTGTGCGCTTTTGGTCTGAACGCACAGTAATGACTGCACTTTGTTTGATGCAAATTACAGTTTGAGTGCCTGGAATGCCTCTGGTTTTTTGAAGAACACTTTTTCCCGTTTTCCAACAGCACTCGTCACGTTTTTTTAATCAACATGGTTTTACATACAGTCATCTCCTTTTCCCACTACTCTCCATCTAATGGAAGTCACAACATGAATGTCAGTAATGTCTCAACTATCATCAAGTGGCAGTGGACACCTACTGTTACACATGAAAAAGTCGGACGTATCTTTGCCAAAGACTATTGTCTTAATATTGATATATATGCAAGTTGAGTTGGATCTGTATGATAGAAATGATGTCCTCCCTGCCTTCTCCCTCACCTGTGTACTGGGCCAGCTCCAAACTGTACATCAGCTCCAGGAGATGAGCAGCATGGTTCCCAACAACCATCTTTTTTAATTCCACCCAAATTCGTTCTCCTGATATGGCTGCCAGGCCTCGACCGTTGTCTCTGATAGCAGTCAGTGTCTCAGACTCATGGTCATCCGGCTTCAAAGCCACTCTGCCATAGAACCTGGGGAGAAATTAAAAGGTAAAAACACTTTGTCAAACAAATATAATCAATTATTTTCTTCTTTCACACTTGTTTTGCATGAAAAAGTATTTCTCCAAGAAAAAAATGTGGCCACCTGAAATAGCGCAGTATTCTCAGGTAGTCCTCTTGGATTCTTTGCTCGGCACTGCCAACAAACCGAACTTTACGGTTCTGCAGGTCCTCATATCCTTTAAAGTAGTCGTATAAAGTCCCATCAAGTCCTGTGAGAGGATAAAGTCGACATTAAATGGTGAAGTAAAATAAATGTAATATAGTATGTGAATATGTCCCGTGAATGCACCAGAACTGACACCATATGCTGAGCATCTCCACAACATAAGCAAACACAGAGATGAGGACAAACACACTAATACCTAAAAACATGGAGTTGATGGTGAGGTCTCTCCGCTCAGCATCTTTCTGCCAGTCAGTGGTAAATTCCACCTCTGCATGACGTCCATCAGTCTGAACATCCACGCGCAGTGTGGTCACCTCAAAGTTCTCATTGTGTAGCTGTGACACAAGACCAACAGACAGAACAAAGATCACATTGGGCACAGCAAAGACCGACATGTACAATGTCCCTGTCTATCTACTCTAACTCATGGGTGTGCACTGTGTAGATTTCAGATGGCATTCAGAGAAATATAGTTTTGTCTACCTTATGCCGTTAGGGTGTTGCAGCATCTGTCCAACCGTATGGAACAAAACCCTCAACTCATTAGATGCCGCTTATCTACATATTCCAGGAATAAACAAAATCAATCAGAAGTGGAGTTTCCCGTTATCGGGCTGTGGAGTGTCCTCCCACAATCCATCAGGATGGCTGATCCATTGATGCACATGAAGGAAGAATTCTAATAATCTCTGTATATCTGCTACTGACTTTCTGTACAATCCCCATGTGTTTGAATATCAGGCATTTACTGAATCTGTAGATGTGTAGCCATGGACCCGCAAGAACACATCAAGATTATTATTTCTTGAAAATCTGTATTAACTACTTTTTTTTGCCTGGTTTATCCAATCTTCTGCTCAAGTACCTGGCAGATCATTTCAGTGGTCTTCAAACCAGCTTTCCAGACATTCATTTAAAAAGTGAAAGCTACATCTTCAGTCTCTTACTCGTGCTGTAATGGTCCCATGCTTCTCTCCTTTATTGTTGATCATCCTGATCCCAGCTTTTTGGAACATGCGTTTCATCTCCTCTGGAGTGGCTGTGGTGGCAAAGTCCACATCTTCAGGCTGCTTCCCAGACAGCAGGTCACGTACAGCACCACCTGCTATTCTCAGCTCATGCTGGTGCTTCTCAAACACCTCTGAAAAAAAACAAACAGTTAGGTTTCTTTTCAAAGTGAGTGAGTCTGTAGGCAGAGACAATCTCCCCTCATTGGGTTAAAGCTGGAGGGGCAGAGCCAGAGAAGAAACTTTCTGATATAATGAATCCTATTGTCTTGAATCAATACAAACACATTCTTATTATTTTTTTTCCATTTATGTCCCAACTGCAGTTTCTTTTACTTTGCCTATTAGGCAACTTGTCTTTTTGACTATGCTTACTGATTTTAAGCCTAAACAATGGGATCATTTCTGCAAGTGTCGTCCAGGGAATATTAAAGGGGCATTCCAACAGTTCATCACATACATAATAAAACTGACATTCCAAACTGGAGGTACAGTACAGAGTATATAAGACATGTGTATTTACCAGACAAAGAGAATCTTACAAAAGTATTGCATTATGGGAAATCAGAACTTTTTTTGGCCCTTTACCCACAGTAGGGGCAAAAACATTAGGTTTTCCTCTGCTGCATTAGTTTGACTGAGAGATA
>CAEMYA010001588.1:2586411-2662186 GCA_903131615.1 Diplodus sargus | reverse complement strand
CAGTGCATCAATTGAAGTGCAATAACAAAAAGCTGGAGAATGCTCGTACAGCAAAATGGTAAAATGTCACCTAAAAAATCTTTTCATGACAAATTTAGGACATACCTGTAGATTCTGAATTTTGGATCTACAAATACTGATTCTTGCTTTAGGGGCAGATAGTATTTAATATTTACTTGTGACTAAAATCAGATAGTGGCATGTCAGTAGACATCATCATAGAAACACTATACAATTCTGTGTTCCCTTAAATCACATCTTTTGAAAGAACGTTGACCAAAATATGCACAGAGTGAGACAGAAAAAGTACCTGTTAGTGTTGTGTTAGGGATGGAGTGATTTTCGATCGGATCGTCTACCGGCGATCGAAGGGAGGATCGTGATCTTTTTTTCAAATGCCGATCTTTAATTAATATACTGCCATAAGATGTTAAAGAAAAAATCTCTAGAACCTGCGCTCTACCGTGTACTTAAAAATGTTTCTCGTGGAGCAACATGTCGGCATACAGAGCCCTTTCATCTGTGCAACTGAGGAGTGAATATTAAACTCTTAATTACACCCTGTTGCGTCTTTTTTTCGGCGGTGCGCGCCGCAGACTCCTCCGTTCTTCATCTTCTTGCTTGTTTACCAAACACTTTTCTCTGCGGCACAAGTGGTGTGCTATATTATCTTTCTTTTTAGTCACAAAAGAAATAATTCACGCATATATTTGAACAACAATAACTTTATAAAGTCGAGAGATCAGCGTGCGTAAATTTGGCTATGGCTTAGTTAAAAATAATATGGAATAACGGCTATGTATGCAGTGTAAAAGCCACAATGTGGTTACTTTTGTTTGTATTTCTATTTCTTAGGCTATATTTTACTTACAGTTATCAAAGAAAGCGGTTTCTTATCCCTTTTTGCTCGTGTTCTTTCCTGAGTTGCTGTCGCTTTTGCCAGCTGTGTGAAAAGGCTCCGTTTATTTGGCGACACACACCGAAAGCCCGGTCCGCTTTGGCTTTTTCTTTATTCAAGGCACTGTTGACCGCCAAATTCAAATTATGCCTGACACAGCTGATGTCCATGGCCACTTCAGATCACGAACAGCTGCAACGATGTTGGCAGCGTTGTCATTGATGATGCAGACCACTTTCTCCTGGCCTACTCCGTTTTTACTCAGTTTTGCGGCCTCGGAGGGGTGATGAACTGGTATGTGCCTACCTTTTTGGCACCAAATTGCTGTCGGTCGTGTTAGCGCCAGGCGATTATTTTATTTATTTATTTTTTAGCTGACGTAACTGCGCCCGCCCTCTCAGGCGATTGGATCGCTTATCGGCGATCGACAGGGCCGAGTTCACATCCCTAGTTGTTGTCTTACTGTTTCTATATACTGTAATGTTACATCAGTCTATTCTGTACTGACAACATCTGCTGCATGTTTATCCATCCCCCATCTGTTGCACTTCCTGTGGATTTTTTTTTGGTGGGAGTTTCTTATATCCAAAATCTGTCTAATGATAGAAGGTGTTGTATGCTTTACAGACTGGAATACTCCCTGAGATACTTTTGTGATATTGGGCTATGTAGATTATTTGACTTGAATCTGTGGAGAGCTATATATAAGACATGTAGGCTATCTACTGTAACTTACTTATTTTCAGCGAACAAACAGTACCATAGCATGTCTGCAATGTGCCAATATCGATCTGGCATATTTATCAGTCTTGCTCTTACTCCTTCAGTGAACATTGGGCATCTACAATATATTTTATTTAGAAAGCATCAACGTAAGTGGTGAATCGTGGGGCACATCTATGGATTTCAAAGTCTCTTATCAAGCTTTTGGAGTTAGAAAGTGCTGATTCATTTTCAAACAGACTGCCGCTGACTACCATCACTGGCCGGGTAACCACAACTGGCACCTCACCTGCTAGTCCAGTCAGTCCATCATTGAACAGAGCCTGGAACTCACTGGTCTTCAGCTGCATGGTGAAGAGACTCCTCCAACACAAATGTGTTCTACCAATCACACGAGGGCTCAATAATCTGCTCCACATCTGTACAAACATAAAAAATTAAATTAAAAAGTCGTCACGTGCTTCTGTTTGGGTCTCTGTCAGCTTTTAACAAGCTAGCAACATGTAGCTGAAGACATGCTTGCGACCTTAAGCTGTCCGCGTGTACTGCTCACACGCTTCTCACGCTGTCGGCACATGAGCAACACCGACATGTCGTGGTAAACAAACCAAATATAACACACAGGACTGACCTGCAGCTTCAGAAGAAGATATTATGAACACACAACGAAGCTAAATCTTCATGATATCCCTCTCTGCGCTGATATCATGCAGCACTGTAGGAAGTGTTCCGCCGACGTGCTGTTGCGAACCAATAACAGGAGGTTGCGTCAGGTAAAGGGCGGAGTTTTAAGGGCGCGTGCAGCCAGTGGCCTCTCGCGAGACTTAAGCTCTGCTAGAAGCGACTTGTCTGGTGCTGGTAGCGGACGGCTGTCAGATTAGTAAACGGTACAGGAGGTAATGGCTAAAGTGGAGCTGACGCCGCTCAGAACATGGGACGACTTCTTCCCTGGCTCGGAGAGGTTCGCGAAGCCAGACACGAAAGATTTGGCGAAATGGAACAACAGAGTTGTCAGCAACCTGCTGTATTATCAGACAAATTATCTGGCTTTGGCCGTAGCTGTTTTCCTCATCGTCGGGTAAGTTAACGCTGCATGACATGTCAACAGTATAGCAGCTGTTTATTATAGTGTTTATTTTCTAACGAAAGTCTCTTTTAAAGTTGTTCGTAACCCTTTGTCGCGTATTTTTTAATGTAATGTTACCATGTTGGTGTAAACTGGGAAGTAGCCTACTTTAAAGGTTTTTAAATGAGGGTGCAAACAGGATGTGGACTCAGAGTTGGAAGGAGTCCCATGAGAATGAATGGGGAGGTTTGTGTGCTAACATGCAGCGTTACTGTGTGCTCTCAGCGTGAACTCACAGTTTGTATAGAGATGTACAACTGACTTTTTCATTAGCTATAAATATGCAAAATGTGATGGCATGACGCCCCCAACATGCACCCATCTGCTGCACAGAGGCTGGATTGGAGAAGTAAAAGAGGAGTTTGTAAACAGTGTGAGGGCCCTGACTCATGCTGTACATGAACCAAAATCAAGACTTCCACTCCAATAAGGAACAAGCACAAACCTGGACTACTGCAGACAGCTCTAGTCTGATAGCTCCATACAAGGTAGATTCAGTGAGACCAGAGCAAGAGATTAAACCTTTCATCTAGGAAAATATCTTGGCTTTAGTTGGCACTTTGTTCCAGCTTCCTAAAAATAGTGATGCCCTGTCATGGTCCGTCCACTGAGCTGTATGATGACAAATTGTTGCTATGGTCATGAAGGCCTCATAAGCCCTGTGTCTAGTCAGCTGTTGCGCCGCAGATAGGAAAGTTGTGAGAAAACAGCAGGTCAATCAGCTGTCCCTTCACCCCTGAGTAAGGAGATAATCTGGTATTTGATCATTTCAGTCAATCCTGTCTGATGACCTTAAACCAACAAGGTTGACACAATCAGTTTCCTTGTTGCGTAAAAAAAGAAGAAAAAAAAAGAAAAAACTTTTGTTATTTTTACCCAGTTTCAAAACAGTTCAACCATGCGATGTGTTTTTGCATGAGCCTCATTTGCATTGCCAAAAGTGTTCAGGGCATACAAGTGTGTGTGAGGAAGCTGATTTTGTCATAGTATGTATATATGAGTCCACACACACACACACACACACACACACACACACACACACACACACACACACACAGCCAATACCATACACCCAATTACATCATCTTAAGTTTACCAACCGGTTACAGTGGCTATTTATTGTTTCTAGCACATTCACTGAACTCCTGATGACTCTCATTAGGGATTGGCTGACAAAAGATTTTTTCACTGATGGAGATAAACGACACTCACAATAAATTGGTTAGGGTGAGTCTTATGGGTTCAACCTTGAATCAAGATAATCTCCAATATCCTCACATGAATGACTCGAAAAAGCTGTGTAGCTCGTTGACACACGGTCCTATATTGGTTTCATGACTTGTTTTGAATTGCCTAACCCTGTCACCATGGCTGAAGGCATGACTATCAGATCGTATCCCCCACAAAAACAAACTAACAAAGAAACAGGGAGAGGAGGTTACCACTACTTGTATATCCTTTATTGAGCAGGAAGACCTCATGATTTATGATGACTTATATAAGAGTCTTTGATTTTTTTTCACCAAAAAAGATGTGTGTCCTGTCTGTGATAAAAAACATTTGTTTCCTCACAAAATTTAAGGTTGGAGTGACTGATTTCAGCATGTTTGAGTGCAATTTTAGTTTTTATTTGAAAGTTCTAAGAATATTTTGATGATTATTGGGATAATATTATGAATTGCAATAATGTTGGACAGGCTAATATTGACATGACATTTGCATACTGTCCCATGCTGACTTCACCTACAGTTGCTCTTCACAGTCTTCATGGTTTCACAACATTCAACATAAGTGCCGGCACTCAGTGCAGCTCTCACCTGAGGGTCTTTTGATTATTATCGTCTCAAGATGAAGAAGAAGCTGTTTGTGCTGCGTTGGCACATTCACCTGTGTTTGTGTGATATGCAGAGGAACAAACCTTTTGACCCTATAATCAATATGTCACATGTAAAGGGTCAGGCCAGGTTGGTCACTGGCTGTTTGTCATAAAAATGGAGGAAGAAAGTTGGAAATGCAACAATGAGGTGGAGCAGTAGGAGATGTGAGGTGAGAAATTCTATAAAGAGGCAACACTTGTTACGGTGACATTTGAGGATGTGAGAGACTGTAATGCAGCGGGTCAAGAGAGGTTTCAAACCCACCCAAGAATGTCAATAATTCAGCACGCTCACCACTTCACAGTGCAAGTGAAGATTTTGATTTTCCTCCTTCTTTTTATTTGCCATGAGGACGGAAAGAGTTCTCATTAGTCCTGTTGCCAAGTTAACTAACGCTGCAGGAGGTTTTGTTCAGGATTAGAGTGACATCCTTACATTACTCACCTTTGCGTTGCATGACACTGTATTGTATTGAAAGTGCAGACAATGTCCCACTCTGGGTATAGAACATGTGAGGTAGTTAGTTTTATTTAGTATCTGTAATAAATTGACCTCACAGCTGAAAATATTGAGGTACTGCCTGACAGATATATTGGCTGGTATTAGCTTATCGCTGATATATTGATTTAACCAAGTGTCAGATGATAAGTAACAAGAAATTAGAGGAAAACATGGTGTTTTTGAGGTAATTTAGAAACTGTGTTGTCATTGTGTAGTTTGTCCACCAGATGGCAGTAGTACGTTCTTTTTTCAACCTTTAGGTGTCAAACTCAGGGCATCTTGTTCACTATAAGAAATAAGGGGAAGCATATCAAAAATGTTTGTGTGTGTTATATGTTAATGAAGTCAAATAAACCTTGGTTGATATATTGTTATCACATTTTATGCACTCTCAGATATCAGTCACTGCCTCGGAAATCCAGAATCCATCAGGTAACTTAACGCAACTTTTTAATATAAACCTTTAAATAATTTCAACAGTGAAATGCCAAATACGTAGAAGGAACATCGTGTCCTAGTTTCAGGCAGCGCTTAGTCTTTTACATTAAAGGTTGGGAATATCTGCACGCTGTAATTGCTTTATTCCTGCTACACTTTGATCACATACACCTTCATCAAGCCTTGCTCTTTCCATCCGTATCTCTGTGATTTATCCAGGATCATTCGTGTGTGAAGCCACATATCTAAAAGGGAGCCTGAGTATGGCGAACGTGCTGTGCGAGACAGGCTCTTGATCACACTTACTGGGGTCATGAACTTGGAGTGATGTAGTCGCCGTAGTTATGCCAAAGCTGGATTTGTCACACAGAGCTTGTCTGTTAAAGGTGTCTGTGCAGGGAGAGCACAGCAGTAGATGTGAGGAGGAGGAAGCACTGATGTAAAAGGCCGTTGCAGTACTACATATACTGCCTATATTGCATGGTGGATTGTACTGTCTTTCTTTGGTGTCACAGCTGAATTATTGCAGGTGTGGAGTCATGATTTGATGTCCCGATTTGAAAATGAAAGTTTTTAAGCTTTGAGTGTTTCAAATTGCAGTCACTTTCTTCATAGTATAGTGGTTAAAGTTCCCATTGAACTTTTCCGCCATTGTTCTGAAACAAAAAAGAAGTAACTAAAAACGTGTACAGAAACTGCTAATTTTCCCCTTTCAGAATAAAATATATTGCTGCATAATAAGTACTGATGCATTAATGCGTGCATCACTTTAATGTTGCTGCAGGTAATTTTAATTACTTAATTAACTGTTGGGTCAATCTATGTTAATACATCATAATTGTACCTCAAAATATTACAATACTTGAGTAACTTCCCTCACAGGTTATTCTAGATTTTAAAATGAACATATTTATTTTCACGGCAAATGTATATCGGTTCTAAACATCAATTATTTGTCTCCTTGGTTACTAATAATCGGTATCAGCCCTAGAAAAAAAATAACAGTTGCAGATTGATTGTTGGTTGACTCATGTATTAATCAGCTTTAGTATCAACACAGTTTTGAGCAGGAATCCGCAATTATGCAAACACAAACCTTTTAGGTCACCTGTTGTCAAGGCCAGTGCTGTTGTTTCTTAAAAAATACATCCAACAATGGAGCAAAAAGCATTCAGAGTGACATGAAATGTTATAATGTGTGTTCAAAGTCCTGTCCTTTACCAGTCGTGTTGTGGTAGAAACAGCATCCAACCACTCGGTGGAGCCACTGACCAGCCACACACACACACACACACACACACACACACACACACACACACACACACACACACACACACACACACACACACAAAATGCTGCCTGTGCTCCAGTTTGTGTGAGAAGAGTTTCTCACTGAGCCGTCTGCTCTCACGTGTCTTGTGTTGCTGCCCTGCAGGTTCCTGAACCCTCTGGGGATGTTCACAGCCATGGCCGTGGTGTCGGCCGTCTTCCTGGGGTCGGTGTGGGCCGGAGAGAACAGAGCGATCGTCAACAACTTTAAGAGGCAGAACCCCACTGCGTTCGTGATCGCCATCATGGTCGCCAGCTACCTGCTAATCTCTCTGCTGGGCAGTGTCATGGTGTTTATGACTGCAATCACTTTACCTCTGACCTGTAAGTTCTATGCTGGATAATTTAAATTACTAATTCAAATTGATTAACTGATTAGATAATAATGATACCCTTCTAGAGTGAAGTTATCAGTGCATTTGAAGTAGGTTGCAATTAACCTTAGGCAACAGAGTTCACTCACAATCAATGAAACATGTTTTGGACCGAACCCTCTCAGATTCTTACAGACTGATGCTATTATAGCATGACTCGATGAAAAGTTTATAGGTTTGTTTTTGCCAAACATTTCAAACACCAACAGTCACTCTCCCATCTGCCTTTTCAGTGATATGTGCACACGCTTCGTTTCGCCTCCGCAACATGAAAAATAAACTGGAGAACAAGATCGAGGGGGCCGGACTGAAGAGGTCACCCATGGGCATCTTGCTGGAGGCTCTGGGTCAGCAGGAGGAGAACTTTCAAAAGATCCAGAGCTTTCTGGAGGGAAAACTGAAGGAGTGACTGGACTCACCCACATGTACACATCGTCTGGCCAAAAGATTTTCGACTCACTTGGATGTAACAGAATAATGTATCTGTCAGTCTAAACCTCTTGAAGTTCCTTTCATACACAGTGTGTTTACCTGTCAAAGCTTGTAATCTGAAGGGCTTTATCTTTACCTCAGGGTATCTGTCACTCCAGCCAGAACTTGTCAGGGCTGCTTTTCTCAAACAGTGATGGGGGCATCTCACGTCTCTGCTATGCAGTGTGTCAGTGTTCCCGTGAAACACAGCTGCAGAGTTCTTCCTATGTATGAAATCTGTGTTCAATCAGTCTCAGAAACAGCCGTCAGTCCTGGCAGGTTGCGCTCAACTACAATTGTCAAATTGTTGCTTTGTAACAAAGAATAAAAAAGTGCACACTCGACACGCATCGCTGCCAAGGTGCTCTGCAGGCTGGATTGTTTCAAGTTTTTGAATAATGCCTCCTCGCGTAAAGTTTAACGGTTTACTTAAGAACCCATTTGAATAAAAATCAGCCAAGCTTAGGTCCACGCAAATAAAATAAAAAAGAGCCAGACAAAAGAGAAAGCACGGCTTTGTCTCGAGCTTTGAAATACATGTGACTCCAAACACAGATCACTGTGTCAATATTGAAAAATGAAAACTTCAAAGCAGCGAGAGGTCCTGACCCGTGCCCATCAGTATTCCTCCTGCACCTCGGACTGTTTAATCTTGACAGTGCCCCCTGGGTGATGGATTGGCTAACTTTGCTTTCCTTTCCACTTACCCCCAATGCTAATCAATGGGCTGCAGTAGATTATAGAGTGGAGAGCTGGGCGCTGCGCAGTGACGGGGTGGATTCATCTGCAGTCACTCACCTCCAAACTCGAAAAAGTTGCTGCGTCAGCTACTTCGGCTGTGTTTTTTTTTTTAAATATTGGATTCCATTTGAAATTGACTGCAGATAACAAGAATCCATCTGGAGCACAATGCTCTGTATTTGGTTTTAAAGTGGCTGTGTGTAAGGATTGAGGGAAACATGAAGATAAGAATGATGGGCATTAAACAGAGTAATCACTTCAGAGCTAGTATCCATGTTAACCCTTTGCTTTCCAAGTGACTAAAATCCACTTCAGTCATTTCTCTGTAAGGAATGTGTGGTATTTTTGAAATGAGCTCCTCAGATGACCTCTGCACACTCAGGTGTCAGTATTCCAGTGGCTGTCCGGTTTAACTGGGACTCGAGCTACCAGGTTTTCCCCCTTTGCGCTGCTAGAGCACTGATTTATGCCCTCACCCGTGGTGCCTCATCTCCATCCATATTGTGCAACTTTGGAGGAGTGAACATAAAGCACTGGTGGCAATAAAGTCAAGTAAAGTCATGTCTCTGAGGGCACAGTGCAGGCCCTTGTTCTGGCTGCTGCAGCTGCCGTAAAGATCCTACCAACACGTGTGTGTGCTGCTGCACACCCAACAGGTGTGTGTCTTCAGTGTTTGGTCCTCGACACACGTGTAATCCAGGAGAGGAAGTACTCGCCCGCGGTCCAAAAACAACACTTATCCTTTCTGGGTGTTTTTATATCCATCAACAACAGTTGACGAACCTGTTATTTTGAAACGACCATCATTTCTTCCGACCGAGTCTTCAGTGAGGCAACAGAAGTCGTGTGACACAAAAACAAACATGTGTATTGTTTTTACACTAGCTGCTGAGTAACATCACTGTCGTTGGTATGTAGGATTATGACTTCTTACATCTGCCTCCTGTTTAGTTTCCATAACACGAAGGCGGGACGGTAATCGACAGTAATAACTCGGTTAAAGCGGTATTAATTCCACCGTCGTGTGTCTTAAAGATCTCAGTCTGGCTAGCTTGTGCATTTGTTTTGGAAGCAAGTGAAAGAAATCAAGTAATGTAGTTAAGTAAGTTTTTATAAACTTGTGCTGTGTTTGAGTATTTCCGTGATCCGTTACTTTATACTTCCATTCCACTACTCCGCTTCTTTGGAAACAAATGTTGTACTTTTTACTCCACTAGATATGTTTGATAACTGTAGTAACTAGTTCCTTTGCAGATTGTATGCTGCATCAGATCTAAAGTAGCACTTTTTTAAATTAATTTATTTTATTGGATTGGATTTGAATTCCTATAATCAGAAAAAGTCTTACATTTTTAAAATGTATTTGTCTTATCTGATAATGTGAAAATTTATTCCAATTATCCCAAAAAATGCTCAGTATCAGAAATATAATATACGTATAATTTTACCTGTACTTTTGACACTGAAGTATGTGTATTGTCCAAAAAATGACTTTTGATATTTAAGAGGATTTAATATGAGGTACTATTTGTGCTGGTTACTTTCAATCTTACCTTAATCATTATTAATAGGATGCCGTAATTTTTACTCAAGCTTAACTTTTAGGTACTTTTGACAACACTATTCTTCTTTCTGAGGAGCAGTTTTCAGGGTCCAGGACGGTGAGGTAATGTATTTGTGGCTATGTAAGATTAATAATTGTAATATGATGATGGTGGAATGGACAAACTTTGCCGTATCACCAGAATAGAGAGCAGTTTCTTTCCTCAGTCTGTGAAACTCCTCAGATCAGCCCCAGCACTCTGCCATTAAAGATAACTTAAATCATATGAGATAACCAACAGGGATATATCTTCACTGTTTAACTACAATAACTATGTAGAAATAGCTAATCTTCTTGTTGATGGTCATGTGTGCTTATATAGGTCATATGGAGGCATCAGTATAGACTAATGCTGTTCATTGTAGTACCTTTAATGTTGTGTGGTAAGGCACACTTAGACAACATGCTGCCTTTGCGTTGACCCCTATGTCCCCCCCACCCCACCCCCAGCTCGCCTGAGGGGCTTTGGCTTTTTGCTGGCCAAGCTGGTTAGCCATCCTGTCATTCAGCAGACCTACGCTACTGCTGATCATATGACACAATAATGACGACCCACTGTGACCTTTGCGGTCTGCTGTATCCTCTTCAGCCTTCCCACACACCCATGCTGCTTTTACTGCCGCCGCGATGGAAGGTCATCCATATTAGCCCATTAACGAGAGTGGAGTGCATGTGGCCGGTCCGCTAATCCAACTATTCCCCCTTCATAAGAGCAATTACTCCCTGGATAAAGGTAAATGTGCTGATCCTGGGGTAGCCACAGCCCAACGTGTTTCAAAGTCACTTTAATCTGAGCTTGGCTGAGTCCTACGGCAGGGTTTAGTTGTTGAGTCTGTCACCTGCCCTGTATAGAAATGCTTCTATACTGGTGGCCAGTGAATAGCTAAGTATCAGTACTAATACCAAAACGACACTTTTAGTTCCTTACTTTCGGAAATATTAACATTTTTTCTGTTATTCTATGAAAAAAAACATCAGTGCAACAATAAAAGTTCTCAAATACTAATGTTGATGAAGCACAAGCTGCCGTGTAACTACTTTTTTCAAATGAAATGGTTTAAAATTGGAAAACCTTTGATTTTTTTAGACTTAGCGGGACAAACTTTAGACCTAAATAGAACTTTAACATAGGCATTAGCCTATACCACCTTATGAAATTGATGGGCTACGGCTAACGCAAGTTGCAAACAAACACACAGTGGCATATGAACTCATCTTAGAGATGTTTTATTGTCCAACTGATGAATTTGAGTTCAGTATTCACTGTTTTTTTTTTAACTATGTTGTACTCACAGGAGTCAAACCCCTGAGAAAACTTTAGTGGCTAAATATTAGGCTATGCTTACTAACTTGATGCTAACTCTCTCTGAGGCTGGCCAGGCAGGATAGCCACGGTGTGTTTATTAGCGCCTTTTTTGCCAACAAAAGCTACCCTGTTATAAGAAAAAAGCAGTGAAAAAAGAAGGTGAAAATGATGAGAGAGTCACAATAGTAAAGTCGCAGGCAACTAAAACCAATACACTCAGCCACCTTTAAATTGGGGACCTGAAACAAAGTACAATTAAAGCAGCTACAAGAACTTTCATTTTTGATTTTGGTGCCCCCTGTGGACAAAAGCAGTATGAGCACCACCACCTCACACTGTAAGGAAGCAGATCTTGAGTATCTATTTTATTTTATTTTTTACAGATGATGGATGCAATGAGGTAAGGTGGCTGTGTACGATTTACAGCTCTAATACGATGGTGGTGAAACAAACTGAAATTTGTTTTAGTTGCGTTGTCATTCATACACCAAGGTAACACGCAAGCCTCCAGCTAACAGACTCGCTAGCTCCGTAGCGTCCACAATAATAAGCCTACACACAGACATAGCTCTGGCACTAGGCTGACACAAAACATTGTGCTCTAAGCCAGCTGTTCTGCTTCCGCCTAGCAATACAGAAAGTATCCTGGAAGCATCTTTCCTCAGACTGGAACACCTCAGTTCATCCTCAGCAGTTCCCATTAAAAAATAGCTTTAATTTCTGGAATCCGAGCTGGTTCCAGGCATTAGGATTAACTATATAAAAATAACCAATCCTCTCTCTGGTGGTCACATTTGTTAATGTAGGTCATATAGAGGCATCAGTATTAAATTGAGATTGTTATATAACCAGTTCCAAGTTCCTTGTAGCATAATGAGATGGATGTGACCAGTACTGGTTTGATACTGGCTTTCAGACAGTGTTGTGACATTTGGTCAGTACCAAAAAAATAACAAGGTTCAAATCCAGCCCTAATATCCTCTCCATATTACAATTTTAATGTGTTAAATGAGGCAAAATTACAACAGCGGCCATTGTTTATGCAGTTTGCTGTCAGCTGGAACAGCCTCGCCTGATGTCTGGCTGCAGCTGGTGTGAGGCAGCACAGGCTCAGAGACAGAGGGAGACAGCTGGATACAAAGCACTCCCCCTCCGCCTGGGGTGAAGCCGAGGAGCTGGAAGTGTCTGAGACCTCCCCTGAGCTCGCTCAAGAAGCGTAACACTGCAAGCAAGTAAAGCTCCTCAACTGCAGCCTTCCTTAAGAGGCAACCAGTGGCAGGATTCACTTGCAATGGTAGAAGAATATGTGCTGTCTGGGGAAGAAAGGGAGGGAAAGGAGGTGAAGGGTTATACTGAATCTAGGAGGGAGGGGGGGAGCATACATGTGTACTGCAGACTTCCATTTCATGATGCCTCCAGGGAGGGTTCGGCACTATAAACACTAGCTTGTCATTCACAGGGAGGACAGATGAACAGGTTATAGGCTGTGATGGGTGTGACAGGTTTTAAAGACTGGTTTGGTTGGTTTACGGCTTAAGGAGGCAGAAAACCAGCCTGGCAACCCAGAAAGGCAATGGGAACCCGGAGCAGAGCGACAGAGCTCTGCAGCAGGAGAGCATTTCTAAAAACAGATCATTTATTCATAATTAGCTCTCATCGTGACTGATTGCAGCCCTGCATTCATCCTAACAAGCTCCAGAAAAAGAGAAAAGCACTGGGATGTAGCCAGTACTCTGCAGTTATCTTTTCTAACTATAATCAGCCTCCTTGAATGCACCCCAGATAAGCGCTTTCCAAACCATTTATATGTGGAGAATGCCTTTATGTGTTCCAAGACCCCCATCCTGAGCTACTGTGACAAAGCCTGCAGAGCAATAAAATGTAAATGAGACTTTAGGTTATTTAGCCATTTCCTGTTCGTGATGATAGTCATTGTTCTTTTTCAAACCCAATTTAATTAATTGAACTGGCTCAACAGACGTTCAATTACCTAATTTAATGGATTTGAACTTAAATCCTGTTTCCCTGCACTTATAGGGATGAGGCTTTTGTCTTTGGATTTAATTTCCCTGAGAAGTTTCTGCAAGAAGTCCTATTAATAAATACGACCTACAAACCAAACAGCTGATTCAAATGCTTTTTTAATTCAAACAAATGCAATTATACAAATTACTAAGAACCAGCTTAACAACAGTTGTTTACTATATATTACATGCTTTTCAAATACATAAAAATGCTCTAAAAAAAGAGAGAACCAGTGTATTTACAATACCAACATTTACATACAGCTTCATTCTCTTGAGAGAAATTAATTGGGAGCACCAGTCCATGATTTCCAGCATGGATGAAATAACCATGTTAAAATAAACAAAACTGCATGTTTTGTCTTCCTGCACCGACTGATCAGATGTGGCAGTGATATCAAAGTTGGTTACTTTTAGGTAATACTCAAATGGTGACAGAAGCATTTGGCTCAATCGTATTGTAAGTACTGACAATGAGATAGAGGGAATACTTTGTAGATGACAAACATGAGTACAGGAAGCTCTATGGCAGCTACAAGCAACACTGTGATAAAACTGGATCTGGTGACTGCACAATGTTCCAGGAAGTAGCCATCTTTTTGACTCATTTTTAATGAGTTCAATCCTTCATTTTGATAAAGTCCTTGTCCGATCCTTCATGCTTACAGTGCTCGTACTTGTGTGTGTGTGTGTGTGTGTGTGTGTGTGTGTGTGTGTGTGTGTGTGTGTGTGTTCATTGTGGCTCAGTGTCCTCTTATAGAGACGGTCATAGTCCTGGGTCCCTCTACAGAGAAACACCGGAGAAGTTTAGTCCACATTCCCTTTGGCTATACCACACAGTCCACAGCAGGTCCTGGTATATACTCAGTGCACAAGTGCCATCACCACAAACACTCGCAATCCAGACATGTTGACGCTCCCACGGGGTTTTGTTATGATTTGAAAACAGTTCGTCATTCAAACTAAAGGAAAATGAGAGGACTTCGTTTTCTTTACATGCTGAATTCCAGAGGTTCAGTTCCTTCATTCTTTGGATCCCCTTGTACACAAAAAACAGGTAAGTGCAGTCTAAGGCACAGTGACAACTTGTCAAGGTGAAGAATGAGCACAACACGATGACAGATAGGCAACTACACTATTGTTCCCGGTTTTGAGTCTTGCCAGTAAATCTCGTCATCTGGCTCCAGGTTAGTGTTCATTTGGTTACCGATGTGTGGGTCCATTTGGCTGATATCCACGTAGGATCTGTAATAAACAAACAAGATTGAAACACATTAGACAGATGGCAGACTGAGTGTAGCTTGTTAACTCTGACTCTAGAATGAATTAACCCTGGGCTGTCAAAGCACTACTGTCATATTTCAGCGTTGTAGTGCAAAGATCAGGAGCTAAGGCAAGAAATATCAAAAAAAGTACAAAGTAAGTGTACTTTACGTGTTAGGGGTAAACCCAGGGTCAAACATTCTCAGCCAACAAAAAAGCAGATGCACAACAAACAATGCACACGCATAGCCTTCAAATGCAACAATATTCAGAGGTCACATTTTTTTCCCTCTGCCTCACAAGTGCTGTCCCACCACCACACGACATCCAGAGAGAGAATCAACAAGAGTCATGAAATGATTTGGAGCTTTCTGGCAGTCCCTGCTAGGGCTGGGCAATATGGACTTATTATAATATTGCAATATTTTAGTTATATCACGATACACATCATATCTGCTAAAAAGCTTCATAAGTGGTAGGACTGGGCAACAAAATCAAACTTAACTATCTTCTTGCTCGAATACATCAAGTATGCTAGAGGGGTGACTATTAGTACTTTCACAAAATATTAACACAAAGAGATTATTGACACGTAATGTGTATGAATGGACAGAGTGGGTTAAGGAAAGTAAAATATAATATTTACACCATATCAGGTTATAACAGTTTACAAAATATGATGACAACATAGTCTCATAAGGCAATAACAATTTGATATCACTATATTGCTCAGCCCAAGTCCCTGCCACATCAGGAAAACAGACATCACCATCACCATGATAACCCCGCGGGGAAGTTTTACATTCTCGTCTCTCACCCTTTCTTCTGTGCTGGGACTTTAATTACTGTGGGGAGGGGGTTAATTTTCCTGGTCAGTGGCAAAGGCAACAGCACCACACCTCTCTAAAGGCCCCGCAGGGCATGCCATCCTATCACAGCACCGCCACTCAAACTCTGGGGGACATCTGTGCATGAGAAGGGGGCAAAGGTCGAGGGTGAATGGCAGCACATGGGCAGGGAGCCTCTGCACGGGCCGAGAGGAAGGCAAACAAAACAAATCTGAGCAACATACTGCGGAGAAATGTGACCACTGGATGACAATATGCTGGCTGGAAGAGGAAGTAGGGCAGGCATGTTTTCTTTTAAAAAGCCATGCAGGTGCCTTATCATACATGATCATGAAGGAGCAGTCAAACATCTCAAAAATGCAGAGTTCACTTCAAAACATCAATAAGCAGACCATGGAGTCACGTTGCAGACAGACTAACAGAAGCAAACGCACAGGCTCCGACCGTTGCTGCTGTTTACTTACTATGAGCTACCTTTCACAAAGGACACCTTACTGAGCCTGTGCCCTCTGGAGGATTGTGGCTGCGCAGGGCTGGAGGCCACCTGCCTGACCCGACAGCCGGGGGAGTAGGAGGAGGAGGGAAAGGAGGAGGAAGGCAGGGAAGAGGTGGAGGAGGAAGCTGAGGAGGAAGAGCTAGCAGGGAAAAAGGCACAGCGCCTCTGGCCATCAGGGCTGTGCCAGGAGCCCTTTAAAAGCTGGGAGGCGCCATATCTATAAGAAAGCAGGGCCAGTGAACAGTTAAGGAGGACAGCAGAACCAGTGTTAAGCTCAAAGGGAGAACCGACTGCTGGCTGCACAGATCCTATAATCCTACCGCTGAACCGTGCCATCATGTGAAGCAGAAAAATGTTTTCTTATTTCCTAACTTGGGCTGAAGAAAAGGTAACATTGGCTACACATCAGTCCACCATACTGTTGTGTTAAAAGAATAGCAAAACCAAACGGCAGCTTATATTTTCTGCTACCATCCATTCTAGGTAATTAAACACTGGCGCTTAGCTTCTGGGATAAGCAGGATCAGGGAGTGGCTTATTGGATAAGGAGCTGAGGCCAAGTTTTTTTCTCACCTGTTGTGGGCGGGGTGGCTGTAGGGGGCTGTCGTGTAAGAGTAGGTCTGTGGTGCATGCATGGGCATGTCATATTCCGACATACCACTACTGCTCATGTGGCTGTGCCAGTTCGAGCTGGAGGACGCTGTGGACACTGGAGAGGAAAAATGGTACATGTCAATAAATGTCTCACGCTCATGTAAACCATAATGCATCACAGTCTGTAACACATGGTGCTGTGGTCTAACCTGCAGAGTAGGAGGCGTTTCTGTTGTTGTGGCTGTACTGTGCAGGCATGGTCTGATAGCCCAGGCTCTGCTGGGAGCCTCGGTCGTAGTCGTAGTTGTACGCGGCCTGTTTGTGTGCTGCGTTGCGTTGGTACCAGCCTCTCAGGTGTTCTGCCACCAGAGCCTTTTGGATGTTCTTGCCGATGTGCTCGTTGCTGCGAGGCACCGGGCGGTTCCTGGGTGGCCGCAGCGTGGCGTACGGATTCTGAGACATGCCGTCCATCTCGTCGTTACCATAGTGACTGTGCATATCATGGCTGCGATACGCTGCTGGTGTCGGGTGGTAGGACGGATTGACATTATAGTGTCCCTCCATCTCATTGTCATACATGTAGACTCCATTAGAGTAAGGCTCTGGCTCTACATAGCTGGGGTAGCCTGTGACATAGTAGGCTGTCGTGGTTGGACGTGCCCGGGGCTGGTAGGCGTGGCAGCGGGTGTCTGGCTGTGCCAGGTTGGGCATGCTGCCTGTGTTGGCATACATGTCTTTTCTGTGGCGGCCGCGCGTCCTGCGTCTGTGTGTGTGGTTACCAGGGACGCTGTACTCCACACTAGACTGGCTTGTGTAGGAGGATCCATCATCGAGGACCTCGGTGCTGTTGCTGCGTCGGGCTGGGGAGAGGGTGAACGCTGGGACAGGAAGTTCATTCTCTGTCAGGAACTGGGACTGGGACTCCAGGCTACCGCTGCGCTGGCGGAAATGTTGTGGGGCGTCCTCTGATCTGCAAGTGGAAAACACTTCACTGAAAAGCTGTTTGACTCTGAAACACCAAAACACACCAGAAGCTGTTGACGAAGCAGATATTCAGGAGGGAACAAAAGAGTCCTACCTGAGCTGAGTGCTGCTGTAGGCGTTGCGGGTAAGGAGGGGGGTGGGGGGCATGCTGCGTGCGTCACGTGGCTGTCTGGAAGACGGTTTGAACGGGCTGCTGTGGCTCGATAAGGCATCACGGTGACTGTAGTGGAGGGATTCCTGGACGTGACCATAATTTAATCTGGAACACAGATAAGAAAGACGTTTTCAGGGCGAAGCTTTTTATTCAAATGAACTTCTCTACTCTCTCTTCACTCATGCTCTAAACAGAAAGAGAATAAAAACACCTTGTGTTTTTGCTGGAATGCAGCACTAGTCATCACTTACAGCTGAATGATTGCTATTACATACTCCATTGGTCTCTCTTCTAATGCAGAAACGAGCATTTAGTGTTTAAAATGAGTTTAATCTCTGAAGCTGAGAGCAACATATATCAATTTGCTAACAGTCCAGAAGCAGCAGCCTTTCACACTAAGTTTCCAGAGCTACTTTCCTGTTTCCCTTTCCCTCTCAGCTTGGGATTGTTGTCTGCTCCTTCACAGGCAGCGACATGTTCTTTTCCATCTATTTTTAAAGCCGGTGCGTTGGGCTGATAAGCGGGAGATTGTTGGAGAGGCAGGAGAAGGAGGGAGGAGGTGACTGGCAGGAATGCAGCTCTGGATCTAGTCTACAGGTCTGTACTGGCTCCATGCTTAAGACTCATGCTGAATATTAACATATTAATATCCTTCATGGTTGTGAATGCTAGCTGTTTACCTGCTGTCAGCATGCTGGTCATTGGAAGAGGTCCGTCTGTCTTTGCTGTAATGGATGTCCAGAGTTTCTGCATGATGAGGTCTTGGGGAATACTGAACTGACCTGGACCGCTGCCTCTGGGAAATGAGCTCGTCATCTGGGAGATAAGTGTGATTGCTTGGTTAAAATTGATGTAACATGCCGTAAATGAGGGAGGAAGGAGTGAAACACAACAAGTATGGCTATGCCTGGGCACTTACCATCATCCAGAGTGAGGCTGTCAGACAGAGAGCTGAGGTCTGAAGGGTTGACATCATCTGATAAGAGAGGAGTGAAAACGGTCTTCAGAGACGCCTCTGATATTCTACTTTTCAAATAATGACCGACTTGTCAAACAATCACCACTGCACAGTCAAATAAAAAAATCTTAGTCCTTAAAAATAAATGTCAAGATTTGATGTGCAAGTAAAGCAAAGACTGTGGGGGGACTTGTTTTGCATGGGGGGAAGTGAGCCCTGGCATTAAAGTGGCTAAATCCCCATGAAAGACAAGGGAACAGCTGCTAGCTTGTTTACGTTTATAACATTAGCGGCTAGGTTAGGTTCAGGCTGACATAAGATTTTCAGCGTGTAGGGTGCTAGCTTGGAGGTTGTTGTAGCAGCAAGGATTTTGAAAATGGTAACACTCATGCCTGCAGTCTACATCCATTGAGTAAGCCTATGCAGTTTTTGACATCTACCTGCTAAGATCAGTGAGGCTCTCTGGGTGGGTTTCTTTCCCTTCTTGATCCTGTAGGCGTTGATCTCCTTCTCAATATCCTCCAGCTTCCTCATTGCATCCAGACAGTTGTTCCTCCTCTTTTTCTTTACCGTCTTGCAGAGGTCGCCCTCGTTGGATAATTTAATGGCAGCTTCCACGATCTTCTGCTGCAATGCGAACCTGCTCTCCAGATTCCTCAGATGTGGGTCCTACAGGGAAAAACACAGTGTGCACAGAGTTAATGGGAGAATTTCCACAAAATAATGACACGTCCTGTCAAAGACTGAAGAGAGAAACAGATTTCAAGACACAACATGGAATTTGTCTAAAAACATTCATTTTCAGTGTGCTGACATGTTCATATTCACATCAATATTATTTTTTCCCCCTGATTTGGAGATGGCAAACAAGCATTATGCAATATAAGCCTCAAAACACATGTTAAACTCTTAATCCTCAGACTTACATAGTCCAGTGATCTAAATGATCTGTTGGTAAATATACACAGTGGTGTAAGAATGATGTTTCAGCAAACTGTGTCACGCTACATTACGTAACAGACAGAAACACATCACAACAAAACACAACAAAAGCCTTACTAACCTCGTCGTAGGGGAAAAGTTCATCCAGTTTGAAGGCTGTCCCCATACGGCGTCGTACTGGAGGGGCCTTCTCCCCTGAGGCCAGGGGATAGTCTTTAGGCAGGTGGCCTGTAATCTCCTGCAAATAAGAACAATAGCCAACAGTCAGCTGAGAGTGTGGAGGTTTTAAATGTCAATGAAAAATAACAGAAATAGAGAGACACTCACAGCTTCTCTCAAGCAGAGCTTCTTCAGTTCCTCCAGTTTCTGTGTCAGTGTGTCCTGAAGGTCCTTTTCTTTCTTTTTCAGCTCAGCAGCCTTTTCTTTCTTCTGCTCCTCTGTGACTTCAGAGTCCAAAGAACCTGGAAGAAGAAGCACGTGTCCGATTAGCTCCAAATTATAGCAATAAATCATCACTCACAATCTGTCTTGGAACAGAAGCCATTAGCTAATTAACTCTCTGCTTACTGGCTGAGATGAGGCTTCCATTGCTGGCCATGATAAGCTGGTCTTTGCTCTCAATGCTGGACAGTTTGGTGATCCGGGGGGCACAGATCTCTGTCAGGTCCATGGCGATGTCTCCTGTACTCCTGGTTGTGGTCATCTTTGACTGTAGGGGAGGGAAGAGACAGTTAGGAGGAAGGAAACAGGGATGAGGAGGAGGGAGAAGAAGGAGGGATTTGGGAGTATTTCATTTTAATGATAGCGCACTGCGATAGTGGCGGCTCCATTTGCATGCTTGGTACTCGAAGAGCACTGCTCTCTCATCAATCAGTGCGAGCTCTATTCCTGGATGAACACTGACACACCATCTGCCTTTGAGGGAGACAGCGGCTGAATAACCTCATTTGACTGGAGCCACATACACTCATCCATCTCTGCCACAAAATGCACATCGCACACCACTCATACTGTATAACAGCCTCAATACTCAGCAAATGTGCACCATAAACAAGAACACACAGAGCACGAGTTTCTCCTCACAGCATTCAAACCACATTTTACACTCGCACAAGGACCAAGGCTGTGAATAGAGTTGCAGCTTACCATTACTTTGATAATTGATTTATGCAAATTATTTTGAGATGATTAAGCGATTAATCATGTAGACATGAATGTCAAAAACTGTGAAAAATGACATTTAAATTGTTTCTTTTGTCCAACTAACAGTCCAAAGCCCAAATTCTCTATTAAAATATGACATGTAAAAGCTGGAACTAGATTCTGAAGGTTTGACATTTTGGCTTGAAAAATGAAGCTAATCGATGAACAAAATAGTTCTTTTTTTAAAATCTACTAATCGATTAATCAACTACTCATTGCAGCTCTAGCTTTGTACACATGGTGACATTTCCTTTATATTGTCAATGTCATCCATTCCGAACTAAACTCTTCACATTTTATGAAGCAAACTGTAGTTAATTTTGAGTTGAACATGTTAGTCCTCAGCCTCAGACAAGACAGAAATAGGCAGAACATTAGGCACGACTACTACGACTATATAATTATGTCCACTATATCACCACCGTGATAAAAATATTTCCCTCAGAACAATATTAAGCTCATTTTTCACTTCCCAACATGAGGTCAGACCAACATGAAACCTATTTACATTGAAGCTGGAGGCCTGTGATATCCCTTTGCCAAACTATTTACACAAGTCACAGGCATGGGACACGGATCAGGCAGTGTATCACATGATGAACAGTCACTGTTTCACCAGGCTGTGACACTTGCACAATAACGCTTTAGACAGAACTTTAGCCCATACTCAAACTGAAAGAGAAAGACAGGCTCAGAGTGTTTTAATCCACCAGAAGGCTCATTTTACAGCCTAATGAAATCAGGTCAACACTGTAGCTCATACTGAAGTCAATTAAATGAAAATCAATGTTATCACTCAAGATTAGGTTCCTAATATGGTGAAATGACTTGACAAACTGACCAGATGAGAGCACAAACACACACAGTCATGTGCTCCACCAGCATTAATACCTTCCCCCTGCGTGACTTCCACACACACACGCAGACAGACTCTGATCTGTGGGTGTGTCGCCTCTGCGGTTCACTTGACATGAGGTGAGTACTCTATACGGGTCAAGCATCAGTGTGAAAAGACTGTTTCTAACCAAATGTCAGTTGGCAGGAGATGTGAACAAAGTGAATCAGTGAGGACAGAACAGACAGACACTCACTTTGCTTTGCTTCCTGTCCAGGTAGAACTGGTGCTGACTGATGGCCATCACCCAGATGGTTTTAATCAGAGAGTGGCTGGCATACCATGTGTGAATAACCAGCCCAGTTTGTCCGAAAGTTCGCTTGGTCACTGTTCTTCTGTAGAGGATAATAAGACAAACACTCAGTACAGTACTTGCGCTGTGCCAAAAAGCAAATCTGTTCAGTAACTGCACACAAATACTGAAAAGTTGATGGCAGTTAAACACGGCTTTAATTAAGATTTAAAAAGATGTGTTACACAAAGATTAGAAAGGAATTCAAACAGAATCTTTATCCAATTAAATGTGTGGGTGTTTGTGTAATAATATACTGAGGATGAGATGAGCAGCACATCAAACTCATTTTGAAACAGACAGTGGGATTTAATAACGGCTTTAACAGCCACATTAAAGCCTGTGTGGGGCGCAGGGGTCTTATAACAACCATAGAATAATAAAGTGTCTCTTGAACAGCAGGAAAAGACTCATTTGCACACAGGTTACAGCTATTAACATGGTGTCCGAGATGGGCCAGTGGCTGCAGATGCCCTTCACTGTGTGTAAGGTGTAGGATAAGGGCAGCAGAAGCAGGGGAACAGCAGCTAAAATGGGAGCACTTCAAAAACAGAGAAAGGGCCTATTAAGATGAGTTCAGATAAATGAAGTGTTTTGCCCTCTCTGACCTGTGTGGGTCGTTCACTTCCACCGCAAATTTCTTCTCTCGGAAATATAAATTCTCCAACTGCTTCCACTGAAACAACTGCAGAGAGACAGAGACAGAGGGGAGGGAGACATTACACATCACTGAACACACAAGCCAACACAGGACTATTGATTAAATGTGGATTTACAGTACATGGAAAGGCATGTCATTTGATACCACAGAGGCTGTAAAACACACATCTGCATCAATTTACTGAGGAAAGCTGGAAGCTTCCCGTACGGTGGAGATCAATGTAGCAAAAGGAAAACAAAACAGGGAGGTAGCTATTAAAACAAGTCGCTTTGTTTAAGCCACGGCAGTCTCCCTTTTAGCACAGTTTTTTTCTGATCAACTTGCAACATTAGCAGAAACAACAGCTGAAGCAGTGAATGGTGCTCAGCAGACTGGCCAGTCAGGTGTAGGCACAGGCTAACACAGGAGCAATTATAACGCTTCTGCAACAGCAAGGAGCAAAACCGGGCCAGGCAGCAGGCAATCCTCATTTCATTCTGCTGTGGAGGAGCCAGGACGAACACATCTGCTCCACTAGAAGTGGACTCACTGAACAGATATGGAGCCACTTGTCTTTGAACAACTCCTCCCTGCTATCATTTTATATATATAAAAAGAGGCAGCACAACAGTGCAGCTGAGATTAATGTTACAGAACATTAATAACCTGAGAAGTAAATTCTTCCAAACTAAAAAAAACACATTATATATCTCATATCCTGAGTCAGAAAATGTGCCTAAGGCAAGAACTCGCAATGAGCTGACACATCTCCGCTGCCACAGGGACAAACAAATTTGCTGAGCCTAATTTATACTCAACAAACCAACAACAACACATTCCTTTTCTGCCTTAACAACAGTGGGGATATCACAGTGGCAGAGCGCTTGTATTTAGATCACAGAGATCGAGGAACACACCACTCTAGATAGAATATTTAGAGGAGCATATGGACAAAATAAAGTTTAAAACCAATTGACTATTTTAAATGGCTAAGCAGATAATAGCTGGACACAATGAAAGTCTTACCGTGAAGGTTTTTCTCTCTCTTATCAAATCCCTGTGGAGTTCCCTTGGGTTTGTATTGAATCCTTTTGACTTTGAGTTTCCCACAGGGCTAGAGCTTCCTCGAACAATACTCTCTCTTGTCTGTCTGAAGCCAGATAGGTGTTGCAAGAGTTTCAGCTGAGCTGGCCACACCCCTTAACCACCCCCCTCCTCTGACATCACAGATACCTCACGCAGCCTTCAAGACTCTGCACCGCTCTCTCTCTCTCTCTCTTTCCCTCTCCTACACAGCTCACTTCCTTTTTGGTCAGACCAGATGAGCAGGTTGTTCACAAGTATTTGCTGGGTAGGGTTTGTCCTTGTTGAAAGACATTTCATCTTTGCTCTACTTCCCATCGCTCACAGATAAGCAATCCAATCCTAAACAAACTCTGAATACTCCTCTTCCGTCTAGGAAGTTCTCTGCTTTTCATATTGTAAATACTACACAAAGCGCTGTTGTGTGGTTCAATCGACTGTAACCATGTCACCCACCAGGGCAAACATGTTAGGAATCTGTTACTACGGTCTAATCATTAATAGCAGAGCATTTCTTTCCTTTCATGTAGTATGGGAGCACTCTGTTTAGGCCACTTAACCAGGCAAAAGGCAAACTAGGAACTCTATGAACACGCATACACAACACCTCAGAGATTTAGTGACACACTAAATGTATTTAAAGACTTTGACAGGGAGATTCCAATCAATCAGTTTTACATGTGCCTTTTTTTACTCCTAAGCTATACTGCTATTATCAATGGATGTCAATGTTGTGGTTTCTTGTCCAAACATAACCATACTATCTTTATGCTTGTCGACATGGTAGACCTTTCAACATGGTGTTCCAGCCAATGCAGCATTCCCAGATCTTGTGAAAAAAAACAAAAAAACAACCAGATCTATGGAATCAAGCCCAAAACAAGCCCCAAACAAGCAACTTAGTCAATTTATACCTTACATACAATACATCTGACACGTTAAATTTATGTTTACAAACACATTTTATCAGAAAGAGACACATTATTTTCAAAAGAATGCATTTTTATTTATTTTTTCAAGTGTTTGAAGGTGCACTGTTTACAATGGCAGTGCAAACTTGTTTAAAATAAAAGCATTAAAATAAATGCAATGCAATTTCTTTGTCATTTGAAGTTTGTTTTTGAAAAGGAAAAAAAATCAAGTGTGAATTAGTGTGAAAAAATCGGAGATTCAATTTTTAGGCCATATCGCCCAGCCCTACCTGGCATTGTTAGGTAAGTGGCTTAAAAAAATAGATATATTGTGCTATTTTTATTTGAGATGTTACCGGTGATTGGATTGTGTACAGGTGTAAGGGAGGGCTGGGGGAAACCGGTTGTAGACAGATCCTGCAACGTGACAAACTAGGCATTCTCGCTTCATTAGACAGGAGAGTGAGCCTAAAGAAGAAACTACACTTGAGAAACAAGCCCAAACAAATATTTGTAAGCGTCTCTACAGAAAAACAAGCCAAAAGACGCCTACAATAAACTGAATTGTCAACCCTGCTCCTTATCAATTACATAGTCATTCTGCCAGTGAAATAAAATGCATGGTGCTTAATGAACAATGGGAACCAGCTAGCAGGACACCTCCAAAAAGCCCATCCCATTGTAAGGAAGTCCCCACACCAATTAACACCCTCTAGTTGCCATCTCTAGCATCCTTCACATTGTAATGACAGATAAAACCCATTTTCACTGGATCACTCCTCCTGCCAGAGAAACTCCACATCTGACTGCCAGCAAATAGATGAAACTACACAACATTCTGACTGCTGCTGAGGCCACTGCATAAATATTTCAAGGACGTGACACACCTGAATCTCTACGATCACAAGTCTGCAAGTAGTCCTTGAAGAGGAAACGTTCCCAGAATCATTCTGCACACAGGCAAGTTGACACAGAAGTGACTCATCAATATAACTCCCACAGTATGCAGAAAAAACTAAATTAACCATTTACTAAAACCAGGAAGCAAACCAGCTGTAACACTCATGATTTAAGTGAATACACAGAATTTTTCATCTTCATATTTTTAGTATTTTCATCTCCCTTGTTTTTGCCAACAGCTCATTACAGGCAGGTGGAAGTGAGCCAGAAATGCCTGTGGTTTCAGATGGGATCAGGCTGTTCAGATCCAGCTCACACCCACAACCCAAGGACCCCCAGGGCTACGAGTTCACAAAATCATACATGGATGAAAATTTGATAAAGGCCGTGACTCATACGGCCGTACAAAAAAAGATCCGCCCCACCCTTCACACGTCATAGACCAGCTCTGGTTGGTAGCTCTGGCAACACTGTACATTTCCTCAACATGACGCATGGGTTAACTTTGTGAAAACCTGACAAGAGGAAGATGCCAAATGGAACTCTATCCTGTCTGGATTCATGATGGGATGAGTTTAATGAAAATAAAATAACAAGGGAGAGGATCTTTTCAGTTTCAGCTTTATTTTTCACTAAACCCTTTCATATCATGTCATTATTGTCCCCGGGCTGACACTGTCGCCCATATTAAACTGAAGATTTATTTTGGTTCTGCTGGCTCATCGCACATGTGAACCAGCGTGTGGTCTTAGAGAGTGTCCCATTTCCCGCTGGGAGTGACACAGAGTGAGGTGGAGAAGCAGAAAAGTCTCCTGATTTCATTCAAGAGAGAATTAAGTCTTTGCTCGCCATCTGCTTCAGACCCATCTCATGTCCTGGAATCGCACCACACTGATGTGGTCCTCCATTTTTGTTTCTCAGATTGAATAGTTTCTAATCCTCGTCATGAATAAAATGCTGCATCTTGTTTTTATCGTCCCCTCCAGATCTATGCCTTTTATCAATATCAGACTGTCCTTACTTACATTTCATCTACACATAATGTAAATGACAGACGCAGCAGGGAGAGTGGGCTTTTGAGTTTCAGGCTATTCAACAGTGGAGTGATGAAACTGGCATGCATGCAGAGAATATAATGTGAGGTTAAGCTTTTTGTAACTGCCTTAAAAGGTCAACTTACATATATACAGTATATTTTAAAAATGCACAACCACTGACCTCCCACCAGCACCACCACCAAATCCAGCCCCCAGCCCCCCCTGTGAAGATAACTGTTTTGTATTGTTTGATCAATTGTGTTCCCTCCAAGACACACACATAGATTACCATAATGAATGCAGCCTGCTGAGAGGGGCTGGGCAGAGGGCAAGGAGGGATGGGCTGGGTTGAATGCAGGGACTGTGAACTAAGGCAGGAAGCATTATCAATATTCACCAGATACAGAGGCCTCCCTTAAAGGTGAAAGGAAAGTGGCCTTACACTTCCACAGTAAGAGCAACAAAAAGGGTCATTCAAAACAACAACTGTTCTTCCCACAACAGGAACCTCTTGTGACTGTCCCCTTCTTGTGTGGAGGAGTTGGAGAAGTTCTCAACCCTCCAAAGACCCCTACACCCTTATTGCTGTCCCCCAACTCCAAACACCCACCCACTGGGCTGGCAGAGTGCCAACCCCAGTCCCAGAGGCCTGCTACTTCCCACAGAGAGCCATAATTACACCTTCCACTGGGAGGGAGAGGGGGAAACACACCAGGGCTGTACCCATTAATGCCTCAGTGTAACCGCACACCCTGCTATGTCAACAGGTTCCTGCTGTATAACAACAGCTATGACGAGTCTAATGAGAGAGGCTGAGGAGAAATGCTTGGCTGGGACACTATTAAATAGCACCTCTCAAACAAACTGGAGGGGGTTATCAGAGACATAGGAACTAACTCAAACACCGTGGTAAAGGAGCAGCCCATTTTTGTACTTAAAGTACTATTTTCACAGATGCACACAACATGACAGGCCCTCTAGAAACCACATTAATATCCACCATAAAGCTATTACATTGTGTCTGAGAGTTTAAGAAACATACTTTTATCACTTCTTCCTTAACTAAGGTAAACCTAACATTAAAAGGGGCACTATGTAGTTTCTAGTAATTTTATAATTTACAGTATTTCAATATAACTAGTTCATAATATAAATTCAGAAATATGTTGTTTATTCATAACTGAATTAACAAGCTGTTCTCAGAGGAAAATAAGGTCCCCAGAACATGGTTAAGTAAAGTAAAACAACATGAAATTGTGTTTTCATTAAAGGTCAAGTTGTTTAATAACTTTATTCAGTCATGAAAACGAAGAGAGTTGGTTTATTATGTTTTTTTGGGGCATAACATGTCAGTCAATGATCAGTTTTCTCTTCTGATTAAAATGTCTTCTATGTAGTATGTAGGGCACCTTTAATTGTTCAAAAAGAACAGTGTTGATTCTTGCAGTGCATCACTGTTCTTTTCAGTTCCAAATGACAGACAGGCAAAAACATTGCTACAAGAAAAGGAATTGTATATACTTGTTTACCACACTGATAAAATAAGTGAGCTTAAATAATAAGCTTTCATAATACAAATGGGACAATGCTCCACCTTTTTTGGATAAGAGTGTATTTGTGCATTTTCCCCTTTCAACTTTGCAAGCTGAGCTTTTTTATAATCATTCCACTGTTTCCAGTATTTTGCTGTATTTGCTCTACACCTACAGCCTTGACCTTACACAGCACACACTGATACTCCAAAATATTTTCCCCATCTGTCTTCCTCGCCCTCCTGACTGCCATGGGAACCAGGGTCTTAATTACGCCTATTTACAGTGTGGATGGATCATTAACCAGCTAACAAGAGGCACGGTGATGAAAGCTGTGTTCTCAACTAGCACACATTTTCACAAGAAGTTAAAAGCTAATAACTTGAGCAGTTTAACTTGTTTGAATATTAAGTTTCTCTGTAAGAAAACCAACTCAAGCTTATTTGTATAAAGTCCGCACCCAAAGTTAGTCCCAGATGGCTTTACAATGTGTACAACATATGAAATCCCATATCCTTGGAATCTTGACATGAAGAAGGAAAAACGTCCTTACAAAAATAAACAACAAACACAAAAATGTGTCTCAAGAGGTAAAGTTTTGCTTGGAAAAAGTAACTTCATAAAATGAAATACTGTTCAGCTGAGGGAAACTGAGCAGCCGTGAAAGAGGTCAACCTACCTTTCTCGGTTTCAGTTTATCCTGCAGATCGTACTGGCCGATGCCTTTGTAGCTGACTCCCAGCCACCACGGTATTTCTTGCTTGTCCTGCATGAAAGCACACACACACCACAGCACCACTCATTAGAGGTAGCTTTATTGGTGGTAGTTTACAAGAAAAAAAAAACGAGCAATTACCCCATTAGGCTCACAGAAACAGCAACACAAGAAGAGATCAAATACATTAAAGGCCTTAAAAATCTCTGCAAGACTGAATCATGTTAACGTCACTGTTTGATCTCCTCAGACGCCTTCATTTAATGGGGCTTGGTGGGGAAAGTTAGTTGATGTGAGTAGAAGTAAGGAAAGTGAGAGGAATCACTTAAAATATGCTAAAATGAACATGTGTGACAATGGTTTACTGGATTTTTCACTTGAATCTTTTGAATTCAAGGTGTATTCAGTTTGTATTCTCTTTTGGGATGCACGGAAATTTTTGGCTGATACAATACAGATGTGAACAATAACAATTTGGCCAATGGATGCCTATGTTTTTTTTGTTCTTTATTTTGTTGTTATTGTTCATTTATTCCTCTTTTTTGCCAGGGAAACAAAGAACTCTTCATTACAAATTAATAACTGAACTTTTTTAAAGACATTCAGCCCTTCACTGTCTTTAAAAATTAAGCATATTCAATCAAATTTATGACTAACTGTAATGTAAACTTTATTTCATATGTAAAGGATACTTTTTTTCCAAGTATCTGCTTCAAAAGCCTTTTCAGCCTGAAAATCCAGTACCTACTCGATTAAAAAAAGTTGCCAGTACGTACATAGCATTACAAACTGATGGCAAGGATGTCTAGAGCCAGAAGCTAATGAATGTGCCAGCACTAAAAGGATGTGGCACATCAGATAAATACCGGCCACTGCTATGCTTGTAAGCCAATAGCAGTCATCTAGACGAATATCGTCGGGTATGGATGTTTGGCCATTACATTAGTACTTCCCTAGTTCTCTTATCCCACCCAAGCAGCCACAGTTTAGGCCTGCGTGTTCCTAGTAACAAACATGTGTTGCTGCTTTAGCTTTAGAAAAGACTTAAAACAGAAAGGGGCCTCATGATTCAAGCAAAATGTAATAAAATTAAGTGAACAGTGCTTAGATTGATTGCTGTGATTAGATGCAGAAAAAGAAATAAAGACAGCATGTTGACAAAAGCTTGTTCAAAGGTTAAGCTTCTGTATGACTCGGGGCACCACTGTTACCTTCACTGGGTAGTAATGGACTCCATATGTCGGCAAGGACTCCACCAGGGCCAGATACCTTCAGACAAAGCAGAACAGGTTAACAGGAATTCAGCCACTTACACTTAATCATTGTCAACTGGTGGTTTTTGTACAACAGACAGAGTGGGATTTAAGCTACAGTCGTTGAGAAGCCACAGTCATTTGCAGTGACAGGCTGATCGATTTGTTTCAGGGCCATGACAGAGGGAGGGAGGGTTCATTGATCAGTTCAAGGGCACAAATCATCCGAGCATTGTAAATGACCCAGGGTGGCTCTGAGTTACAGTAAAACACAGTGGAGGACTAACATCCTCCCAACGCTGGCCAGCAGCCCAGTCTAAGACCTGCTCATCTAATTAATGACACATTCTGGCATGTGACAGACACCTCTGATAACAGCAGCTACCACAGTGCAGACACATGGGGTTAAAGAGAAAGGCCTAGCGTACATGCCGGAGAACATCAGCAGAATCAGTGCAAAAGAGACACATTAGTTAAATTGCCAAACTCAAATCAATATTCTTCATACTGTAGTTGTTTTGAACTTACTGCACGATGGCCTGTCCTCTAGTCAGCCCTTTCAGCTTCTTGTAATGTTCAATCACTTTGTCCTCACTGCAAATAGATAGAAAGATAAAACATTTAATGAATAATCCATCAAGTGTTACACATTCCAGCCACAGAGGGATTGTGAGAGGGCCCGTTTCTTTGACACAAATTCTGTCTGCTCAAGCAGAAAATGCAGTCTGGCCCACTGGCCTGTTGATGGCTCTCATCTACCTCTTTCTGCAAATGCATCCCATTTACTTCCCCACTGTAATCATCCTTTTTAATAGCATAGTGAGACTGCAAACTCATTGCAGCTTAACAGACAGTAAGAGACAGGGAGAGACAGGCGTGTTCATGCGCTCAACCATACACCATAAGACTATAATTTTAATTTGGATATTAAAATGATGTATCCGCTTTAGAGGCTGCCGCTGCCTCAGTTGACCATTTAGCAGGAAAGGGGGGGGGGAGCAGTGTGGATTGAAGCGAGACAGCAACCCTTTAGACAGCCTGTGGCAGTCAGCACCTCCCTGTGCTCTATCAGGGCTAATGAGCAAACATAATTAACGCAACCCAGGCACTAATTAGTCACCCCATCAGATGCAAAACTGTCTGCCAAATACCTGGCAGGTCCGTAGGCACCCAAAAACTGCTCTTCTGCTGCTTTGTGCAGCCAGGTGTTACCGACCACTGAGGCGATCAAACAGCTGAATCATTAGCGTATTTTGCAGAGGAAAGGCTGTGGTATTGGTTTAACCTATAGGGCTGTGACCCCCCACCATCCCTGACCTTCATGCACTTTGTGGTTTGTCTTCAGAGACCTCAACATCTCAGATAACTTACCAGAAATTGAGAGATGGGTGCTCCCTTAATACTCTGGTGGGCAAGACTGGCAGCTGCTTCAGGTCTGATCTGGCAGTCTCAACACTAAAAAAAGAATCATATACAGATGTTTGGAAGAACATACACACACCAAAATTATGCTGTTTATTGATGAAACATGTTATAATGACTAACTCTAGCACACATGAGAATCTCTACATTTAGACTTCTACAGAATCGAGTCATGACCTTGACTATTCCACACCAGCAAATTGACCATAAGGAAAATAAAGGTAAATGTTTACAGAAAGTCTAAAAATGTGCAGAGACCATTTCTCCACATGGCTGTGCTTTCACAGTGTGGTTTGAATTTCTATCTTAAGGCATGACAGCAGTAATTCATGTTTGCAAACCTTTAGAAAAGGTGCAGTGTCAGGATATTGTTTTCATCTTCCTTATCTATAAAGAGTCGTACTGCTTGCCAAGACTTAACTTGAGCTTCACTCATGTCTTGCCAGACTTAATTTATAAAAGCATATGCGGAGCCTTTAAGTCACGGGGAGCCTTTTAAGGGGCCTAGCAAGGGATCTTTTCAAAAATATCAAAGACGTTTTGTGCAGGTTCTCAACAGTAACACACACCGCAGTTATTCTATGAACTGTGGGTAAACTGCGTTATATTATTTGACCGATTAGCCAATGATCACACCATGACAGATCCAACAGGTACTGTTCAACTCACCCAACTCTGTCAAAAAAGTTAAGCAAAGGCTTCAAGCATTGAAACAAAATGGTCATGTTATCTGTACAGACAAATTGTGGTGTTTGTTACCATCAAGGTCTTTGATAGTCAAGACCTTGACTGAGTCACTCCAACATCATGTAGGAGGGAGTACTGGGTCTACAGTGTCTACTGCAGAAAAAGTGCTCTGGCTTGGCGGGCCAGTGCACTGGAGATCCAAACAAAAGCCATTCACAAGCACTTGGCAGCCTCTCCCTGTGTTGAAAAGTATTGTACGAGCTCGAGCGCTGTAACAAAACAGTAAGCTGCCTCTGAAGACACAACTTGTATGTGTAGGTCGAAGCAATATAAGCTATTAGAACATCCTCAATTATTGCACCAGCTACAACAACCTCAAGAGGGCTGCAACTAACGACTATTCAAATTGTTGATCAATATGTCAATTAATTCTCAATTAATTGGTTGTTAGTTTTGTAGAAGAATGGCAATCAGAGTTTCTTAAATTCTGAGACAGTGCCCTCAAATGTCTTGTCCTCAGAAAATATTCACATTAAAGAAGCTGAAATCAGAGAATCTTTACTTTCTTTTATTATTTTACTTGATTTTCAAAATAGTTTGTGATTGTGACAACAAATTGATTAATCATTGCAGCTCTAAACCTCAACATGACAAAATAAGAAGATTTCAGGACAATGGCCATTTGACCTTAAGTTGACTTTTTCAACATCAATTTATGTCTTCTTCTTCAAAAGATAATGGAATTTAACAGCCACTGACATGGTGGGACAGAAGCATAATGATTCAGTTATGTGAACCAGCTTACTAAACAAAAAAAAACCAAGTTGAGTCGTTCCAAGGGCAGAGGCACTTGAATCACTCTTCCCTGTAGCTACCTCTCCTAGGTTGACTGGGTTTTGCTGCCATGGCACTTCGCAGCGTGTTTGATGGCGTACATTTTATGGGGAGAGCAGGGGCCTGCCGTTGTCGGGGTGATCTACTCTGCAGCCGCGCTGCTCTGTCCTGTCAGCAATCTGGAATTCATTACTACGTCGGTTATCTCCCCGCAGCCTGCAGCGTGGGGGCAATTCCTACACCCGGCCGACCCAGCCCAGCACAGCCCAGCCTACCCAGTGTGGGAGAGATAATACTCATGTGTCAGCTATTCCACAGGGCTGAGACGTGGTGACTGTGTGGAGGGAGCACAATGAGAGAGCCTGTTGCTGTGAACGAACCACTAACTACAGACTGCACCTGCGAATAGAACCAAGGGCTAAAAACTGTCTGGGTGTGATATTGAATCATGTGGGTACAACTTAAACACAACTGGAATTTTGTTAATCAAAGCTGATTTAAAATGAACAGCAGTTAATAAAGTGGCAAGGACAATGTCTGTAGCTCACCTTTAAAGTTGATTACAATTGTAAAAGAAAATAATAATCCCAGCTTGATTCCTCCTAAACTATCATTGAGTGTAATTAAAGACTTCAATCAATTCAGTAATTTCCTGTGTTTCCCACAGTCCCTCTAATCAAGTCTCAGAGAAGAGTTGCAACTTGTTGCGTTCAATCCAGGTATAATCCATATACCTGCAGGTGGTGAGAGCAATAGCAATTAAGTGTGATCAGTATAGTAAATGCAATGCGATACTGGCAAAACAAAGGGAATTCTATGAAACCTGATGGTGCATTAATTCAATGCATAGCAGGGGGTTGGCCCACACCACCACAATAACATGACTACAGTGAGTCCTGACGCCAACTTGTCTACCATTGGACAGTGGGTCTGGCTCATCCCTCTTAAGGCAGCTGGCTGGAGGAGGAGGTCTCCCTAACTCCTCTACAGCTAATCTCACTGCTTCAGGGCCCTTTACTGTTACAGAGGAGACACATTTATATTATATGCTTTATGAGGGGATTTACCGGGCCTTTTCTCTCAAAGAAACAGAGATAAAGGACTGACAGGAATGAGAAAAACTGCCACAGGACAGCAGGGATGCATCAGCACAATAATAGTGTTAAATATCGATGCCAGTGTTACACGCATGCAAGAAAAATGTTAGGAAAACAACTTTATTTTGATGTTTTCTACAAATGTATATTCTTTATGAGGGGACTTACTGGGCCAATTCACTTAAAGAAGTAGAGATGAGGGACATTGCAGAAACAGTGCCACAGGACAGCAGGGGATGCATTATCAGCACAATAAGAATGTTAAATATTGGAGTCAGTATTACACTCAAGTAATAAAGACGTGAGGAAAATAACTTTATTTTAATGTTTGCTACACATTTATATACTTTATTATATACTGGGTCAGCTCTCTAAAAGAAGTAGAGATAAAGGACATTGCAGACAGGAATGAAAAAATACAACCACAGGACAGCGGGGGATGCATTAGCAAAATAATCATGTTAAATACTGTTGATTCAAGTAAGAGAAGTCTGAGAATAATAACTTTATTTTGATGTCTTATGCAAATTTCTCAAAACGGAGGAAGCAAATTATGTATAAATAATGGTTGTCAAAAGACACAAAACAATTGCTCTATACTTCGACTTTGTATCTAGAATCCATCATCAGAATGAACATGGTAAAGTAATGTCTGTGCAAATAAAGAAAAAGACAGTTTGATCTGGACTCACTCCCATCTTTACTTATTGTACCAGAGTAGTTGGCAAGTTGTCCTTTATTGTGCTTTCAGAGTGAGGACAAAGTACAGCCCATCCCCACACCCACATCATCTGAAAGTTCAGACTCACTGCACACTACACTCCAGGGTGAAGAAATTTCAAACTTTAACACTGAGGCATAAATCTGCACTTAAGCTGTAATAAATAATCATTAACATTTATCAGGTCTCTCATGCCTGGAAATAATGGGGCAAGTAATGAGCGCAAGCAGAAGCAGCCAAGTTTTTTTTTTTGTTTGCTTTGCGAGAACAAAGGCAATGGTTTGACATGGGTCAAACTGCATTTTCAGCATTGCATGTATCGCCATTCAAAGCATACACATGCAATTCTTTACAGAGCACAAATCTTTGTGTTCACATAATGGACAGAGAGGCCTTTAGAGGCAAAGCACTAGGACAACACACAGGTTGTGCTGCTTCAACCTGCTCAGTCACACACTCACTCAGACATAGCAGTGTTTACTAATCGCAACCAATGCCCTTCACTCCTCTGGCTGGCAAAAAAAACAACAACATACCTTATCAGCAGGTCAAGCCTCTGACAGCACGGCCCACTATGAAAACATTATCTCCACTAGAGAACAGATTAGGGAGGTTTTGTGCACAGTCTCCCACCAGTTTCATCGACCAAATTGAGTACACAAAGTCCATGTATTTGTACAAGTCACTTAGTGACTTAGACATCTTTGTGTGATGTACTCACAACAGTGGCAGAAAACAACTGCCCTCGTAAAGTTTTATCGAAACTGTTAACACAATGCATCTGCCTTCACAGGAAGACAAATAACAAAAGTACTCTGATTCAGAGGCAATGCTTGGACCATGTGGATGGCAGCTAGCCAGCAGGGGTTCAGGTCAATGTCAGCAGAGCAAAACCAAGGGAATTATTAACTGAAGGAAGTCCAGCATGAAATACAATCTGAGCAAGTCAAGTTGAACATTAACTCACTATACACGGCCATCATTTATATACTGCAGCACTGACCAAACAACCACACAAACCAAACCCTGCTCTCCTGTCAGAGTATTAAAGGAAACACATAATAAATGTGGAGGAGTTTGGAGTTAGCTGCAGACACTAGTTCGTGAAAAGGTTTATGGATGTCTTTGTATATCTTTACAGCCAAAGTAGCACAATTTTAGAGCATGGAACTACTACAAGTACACTAACGTTACCTTTCCATACCAACTCATTTATCCCGTGTTGCTCACTTAAAACATGTTTCAAATGAAAGGTCTATGACATTTATCTCATAAAGTTCTTTAATAGTTTAATATTCACAACTTCTTACCTCGTGAAATCTCCTTTGGCCTCCTAAAAAAAGGGAAAATAATGCAGTTTGTAAAAGCAGGGCAAGACCAGGCAACACTAACGCTACGTTAATTGTCCAGTAAGCTAATATTAGCTACGTAACTTACATACTGTGCAGAAAGCGTAACCTCAAACACCAACACTTGTAATGAAAGTGCACTGAATTTCTCTGAATACTCACACCACCGCAATTAAGTCGCCAATGTTAATATAAAACGGCTAGTTTCTGTAACACTAGCTCCGTCCAAATGAGCCTCAGGAGACAACTGTTTTCAAAATAGTGCGTGCCCCCCGAGCGTCTTCATGCACAGTTGAGCCGAGCGACTACATTTCAGTGAAGAAAGCCTGCGACGAACTCTTTCTTACCTGCAATGCGAATGCGGCTAACTTGAAAACATTTCCACTCTCCACTTCGATGGTCTCCTGATGCAAAAAAAACGATAGAAAAAAAGAGGCAGATTTTCAAAAACACATACACACAAAGTGCAGGCGGTCCGACACACTTGACTTGAGCAAATCTTCCCCCGTCCCGTACCTCGGTCCCACCGTTACCGACTGAACCACTGCGGCAGAGACATCGCGGTGTTTGAAACTACCCTTGAAGCGACTTCAGCAATGCTTTTAAGCACCTGAGTTATCAGGTCATTTTCTACTGCCGACAAACACACATCAGTGCCTGGGAAATCTAGTTGGAAGTCTGTCCTGAGGCTGCTGTCCCGTCTGTGAAGTGGTACGGTCCGAAAGCAGGTTCAACAGCCTCCGTCTCCCATGGTGACCAGTCTGCTCTCCCCGCGAAAAAAAAACTGCACTGCAACGTTTGATCGGTGCTGCATTCAAGTGCTCCTCGTACGTTTCCCAATTGCCAAATCCATGTATGTCAACCACCTTTCAGTTTGATCGAGGTAATTAAACTGTTTACAGGAAACATTTGGAATCACTAGTGCTTATACAACTTTTGCATTCCATTTCAATTCATTTAAAAGCTACACGAACATGTTAACTCATCGCATTAAACATCCAAACCCCATTAATCTACTCACCAAGCTGTGACTCTTACTCAACAATTGCACAGAACAATAATAACGTAATAACAATAATAATAATAATAATAATAATAATAACATTAATAATAATAATAATAACTGTGTGAGTCATTAACTTGCTGGAAAATACATTTCCAACAGTCTTGAAAGCATCATTCTGAATGACTTCTCGGGCTCTTTAACATGTAGCAGTGTGAGATCTTGAACATTTCAAAGCTGTAAATGTTGTGGGTGCATATAGCTTTAGACAGATTACAGAGAAATGTGTTTGCTTAATGAATAACGTGTTACTGATCAAATATTATGACAGAGATAAAAGAGAACAGAGTATGAAGGTATCAAAAAAGAGAAAAAACTGTGGAAATATTCTCATCAAGCTGTACTCTGAAATAATGGACATTTAAAATGATGCCCTAATAATTCTTGTGTAACATAGATACTTTGTGGCAACAACAACAAGCCTGGGCATCATATTGATCATCTGACCTTCAACCCCCAGCAGAATGAAATCTGTTACTTTATGACACTATGACCAGCAAGAGTGATGGCAGATCAATCGTTGGATAAGGCATCTTGTCATGAGATAATCAACTATAGTGTGCAATGATAGAGAGCAGGAGGAAATTTGAAAGGATACAAAAAGGAGAAAGAAAAACATGAGACACGAAACACTTACATTAAACACTAAAGATTTAGCATTCAGGAAGAACAGCTCCACTGTTGTGTTCTCTTTCAGGAAGGTGATCCTCTCAATATAAAACCTGCAAAAAAGAGTTTTTGGGGTCAGCAAGGTTCACCTGAAACACACTGCCGGTGCAGTTTTATCTGGCAGTCATACAATAGGACCTAAACTGTGTTCTGTCACTGCCACCTGCTGGTCAGGATGAGCCATGATGGCCATTAAGCTGTCAATACATACCCACCACAAAGTAGGCCACTGTTCACAGCTCAGTCTGACACACACAAAACACTGACATCACTAATTGTCATAACATACCGACATATCTGATGCAGGTCACCAGTATTCCACGTTTGGCAAGCTTTTGTAGTGAGAGCACTCACCTCACAAGGAACTTCAGTTCCAAAGGCCCTGAAGTCTTGGAGAAGTCATGATCAAGGACTTTGCGATCCAGCTGGAGCCAGTTATTCTGGCCACTGAGCAAAGAGAACAGAATCAATCATAAGCTGGAATATTGCTATTGTAATATTTCTCTGTTCTTCTTCCCATCTCTTAAGGCTTATGTATACAATGATGAGTTCTAAATCAAGCGATCCCTTTAATTAAAATAAAATGTAATAAAACAAACAAGCACACATGCTACTCGAACTCATATGTGTGGAGATGCACTCACGTGTCATCTATGAAGCACAATCCAAAGTATTCTTTCTCCTTCAGGTTGAAATGCGAGGCCACCAAATCTAACAGCTCACGGGACAACAGCTTGGGCTGAAAGAGTGGGATGAAAATGCAGGAATTCAGTTGTGAGGGTTAATGAGATAGGAAATAAAGATTGAGACTTCTTTACAATGCTCAACAACAATTTAGGTACATCAGAATACTTTGAGGGTACGCAGCATAATGTTTGACTCAGGAGGTGAGCAGATAGTGTCATGTACCTGAACCAGCAGCTCCAGCTTCCTGCCGTCCAGGAGGTGAACCTGACACAGACGGCCTTCGGTCATCTGCAGGAAGACAGATAACATGAGACATGATGACAGGCACACAGCCTCCACCTCCACCTGTGCCTCCGCCCGCCCGTCCACTGTTTTTAGCCCGGGGACGAAATGGCTGCTGCTCTTTCTCTCGTCGAACAGTGACTCACCTCCCTGTCAGGTTTGTCTTTGTGCTGAATGAATAGGTAAGAGGAGCACCTAGGCAAGTGTCCATGAGGGGCCCACGTTCCAAAACATCAAAGTCAGTGCAGGAGCACCATCCTTATTTGGTAGAAGCGTAAAAAAAAATAGTGCAGCAGGGATATTTCAGCCATAAATCAGTTTTTTTAAAAGAGCACCATGAATCATAAACAGTCAGAGATTCTTTTGCTCACGCATGCTATTGTCTCCCCCCCACCACATATCCTTCCTCTGCAGCAACACTGCTCTAATGAAACTCCCCGAAATGTCAACTTCCCACGTTATCCTCCACTGTTAAGAAACAAAACCGAAAGACAATGACATCCTGGTGCATACTTTAATTGAATCCACGCTGCATTGTTTAAGGAGAATGGCTTTAAGACTTCATTCTGTTGCAGTCAGCAGAACTGCCCTCCAGTACAGGAAAAAGGTAGATGTTTTATCTTGAGCTGATGAATATTAGTCAGTCCATATCTTAGCGTGTTAACTGCTGCCAACATCCAGCCTCATTAACCGATATTTTAAAACATTCTTAACGCCTCTGTAGAAATCCTGATGACATGGTGTACATATAAGCCATTGGACTGCTGTTAGGCACTGTGGGAGCGTCACCATGACTTTATATTAAAGGGATAGTTCATATACATTAGTTCATACATATCACTCCATATGCTTGCTTACAGAGAGGTAGATGAGAAGATGGATGCCAACCTCATGTCTGTACAGTTAATATAACTATACCACAAGGAAGGTTTGTTCGTAACAGATTTCATATAATCATATTAATGCAGTCAGATCACAATGAACATGTGATTAAACTGATTATATTATAGTTGCACTGTCAATAATCACCTGATTACATTTGTCTTTAAATAAAGCATTTCTGAAAACAACATTTCACGTGTCGCAGAGTACAAACAGTGCATCTGTTGTTTGCGGCCAAGGGTGTCATTTTGTGTTGATAAGTGGTGGGACATAAGGGCTCAGAAAGGTGGATGGGGACATGTCCCCAGCATAAATGACACCTATCTTTGTGCCAGTACTGTTTTTGCAAAGGTTATTTGATTTGATTTGCTGCAAATGCCGAATATGCAGATTGCATTATATTTGCACTGGAAATATTTATAGAATAAGTATTCATTCTTAAAATAAGTATTTGTGGAACTTACATTTTGGGGCTGCATAATTTTCTTTCTTGTATACGTTGCAATATTTTCAATCTTTGAGTTTGGACGAATTCAAAAGCAATAGATTTAACTATTTTTTTTGTAATTCAATGGAGTACACAAAACAAATTTGCCATGTAAATTGTATTCAACAACTGACTACATTTGAATGTGATCTGATCCACCAATCAAACTGACTCAATAATAAAAGTTACACAACAATGTATTTTAAGTGTGCTGACATTAGCCACTATAAGCCAGTGGTTATCCCAGACCAAGTAGGGCTGTAACTGTAAAAACCATGACGGTACTGACTTGAAAAAAGGGTGTGTTTTGTTGCCTATAAGTTCAACTTTTTATTTGTTCCATTTGTGTTATTCTTTATTTTGTCTCAGTTGTAGTATGAAAAGTTGAGGTCATCTACTAGACCCTTTGATGAATACCACACCATCAACTCACCACATGGATAAAGGCGAGGCCTTGGTGAACACGTCTAATAAAATAGAATAAATCTGCACAATTAAAGCCCCTACATTTTTTTGTGAGTGTTTTTTTTTACATTCCTAACATTGGTGCCACCCAGTGATTGTATCAGAAATAAAACAATGGCAGTGTGCTGCATGACAGTTTCCTTGAGAGGGCTAAAGTCACCAGTTTCATCAGAACTGTTTTATTTTTTACTTGTTCCATCAGAAAAAATCTGACAGATACTGTTTGATCACACTGAATTTCTCCACAAAGCGGCTTTGATGTATTAAAATATGCTTTCACTGGTTGGGAATTTAGTACATAGTCGGAAAAAGGTGTCTTGGTCTTGCTATAAAAACGCGTTGTCCTATTCCACCATTCTGTGAATCCTCTGTATCATCTCCCAGCGTCAGAAATATTTCACTACTGTTTGATCTCTGGAACCTCAGTGCCAAGAAAACTATGTGTTCCTGTTGACTGGATGCTGTTTTGCTGCTCAGGAATGTGTCCCAGATGCCTTTTATTTCTGTGACTTCAGTGAAAAACATGTGGCATCCAACTGCTTGGCCTCCTCGGTGGAAAGTGGGGGTCATGTTGACGTCCAGCGCGGCCGCAGGACGGGATGACGCCTCTTTACGTGGTGTTAAAACTCCAGTCCGCCAGGACACATTGTTCTCTGCACCGCAACAGAGCTGTCATTTCACTTTTAGACTGCTCAGGCTACTTTTTTCACTTTGTTGTTTCTCAACGCCCACAACCTCTGTCAGATTTACAGTTCTGTGGGTGCCCAACAAAAGGGTTGGGCAGTCACGCTAACTCGCTTTTTTACTACTTCAGATTTCAACACCATCCTACTGACAGAGTTGAGCTGCACAGTGGGACATTTATTTTAGTTCCATATCTCAGTGATCTGGAAGAGGCAATAATCTCTGTCACTGACAAAAATAGTAAAAAAAAACAAAATACTACTCAATATAACCTCCACGAAAAGCATATTTCAAATTGATTTGTCTTCATAGGGAAAAATAATCCTGGCTGTTAACTACATGCGTGTTTTAGATACGTAAATAGTTGTCACTGTCCAGGGCGCAGCCCTCTTCAGAGCTCATCTGTCAATGCCTCATTGTTGCAGGGCAGTGACATCAAAACACAGAGAAATACACAAAGGCCTTTATTTAACAGTCGGATTGCAGCCTCACTGACAGCCACTGAATTCTAGATTCACCTTCCAAATCTGTGCATGTCACTACAAATCTCTTCTTTTTCATCTTTTCACCGAATCTTAACCCTCAACCACTTTGAAAATAACTTATTTACCATTAAATGAATTCTTAAAACACTCCCAGTGGAGGTGTAGTGTATCCTTTGATACAGTCTTCACCACTGGGTCGAAAAGCAGCTCTGGCAGACCTGCGAATGCTGCGCAGAGGACCTGAGCTTCAGAGCGAGGTTCCCCATGATAAAAAGAGAGGTCAGGACTGTGTCAGGGAGGTCATCCCCCTGAAGCCCTGTCATTATGGGACAGAGGGCCCTGATGCTGCTCTTTTTCACATGACCCCCAGTCACACTGACCTACTCAGGCTGAGCGGGGGCCCATCCTGCATCTCTGACCACATCGACAGCTCAACACCACACCCGTTAACTGTAGGTAACCACAAGCCGAGTGAAGCAGATGCAGAATACTTGGTGCACGTATTACATCTACACAGATGCTGTACTCAAAGTAACTACGACAAACCTTTGTTTTTGATTACTCTGGTGGCCGTTGTGGACAAAAGACCAGAGCAGCGTCTTTCCTCAGTGACTCCTAATACATTCTCAACATTTCTCCATTAAATAGTGTTCATGTTATGACAGACCAACATATTCTATGATGGAATCCTGCCTGGTGGCAGGCACTAAGATTAACTATAAGAACTCTACAGAGCCAATCTTCTTACTGATGGTCTTTTGCTTTTGTCGGTCATATAGAAGCATCAGTTTTAAACTGAGACTGTTTCATAACCAGATAAAAGTTCTTTGTGGTACATTTAAGTCTCCGCACTTATTACAGATTTCCATTTTATGCTACCTTTCATTTTACTTTTGTATGTTTATTCCACTATAGTGTTGGCCCGTTTGATGCAATACCTTGAATACTATCAATGTCAGATGCCATTTTTTATGCCAAATTGTAAAAATTGACATCTTAGAGTTTTATCAAAAGATAAATACAACAAAGGTATATGCAGTGTGTGTTAGGCACATCAGACCAAAGTAGAGAGAGGGAAGCCAGCTCGCTCTTGTCGGGGGAGAAGGGAGAATTAAAAAAATGCAGCTGCCCTCGATGTATCGATACTGACACAGTTTTGATATGTATTGATATATAGATATTTTTCACAATACTACTACATTTAACAGCTTTAGTTAGGGGTTACCTTTTAGATTTTACAAACAAAGCACATGATTGGTTTATCAAAAATAAGGCAGTGGCAATTATCTACACCTCAACCGGTGAATTAACATATGAGCGCTACAATCATGTTGTGCCAGAATATATCTTCCTAAATGTTCACTTTTTCTGTTAGAACTAAACCCCAATATTTAGATCACTTTTTTGGATTTTCTAACAACTTCTTTATTGGTATATGCATGTACCCACTGTCTATTAGTGTAATATTTTTATGACTTTATTTTATTTTCCTCAATTTATTATTCTTGTACTTTATGTTTTGTACATATATTAATTTGTATTTTCTTTACTTCATGTCCTGTTTGTAGCTGTATTTTCACTCACATTGGTTTCATGTGCTACTGATTTGTTAACCCGAATTCTTTGTTAACTACTCTATAACATCGATAACAATGTTCCAGAAGCACCAATACTAAAAAACAGACAGGGGACATTCTGCATTGTGAACACTTTTGCTTTTGATTCTTTTTGAGAATATTCAGTTGAGCTGAAATTGGGAATTTACTTTTACTTGAATCTTTTTATACAGTGGTATTGACACTTTTGCTTAAGTAAATACTTTGAATACTTCTTCCACCACTGTGTATGTAATACTGAAGTGAAATAAAGCTGTGGTGAATGTTAAAGGGATCTGATACTTGTGTTACATCTGGGAAAACAAGAGACTCAGGGAGCTGTGTAAAAAGTGTCAGGTTGTTAAATATTCACACCTGAGAGAATCTTTTAATTAAAATGCCACCTTGTCGATTTCTCTTGCGTTTTTCTACCTTGTTGCAGAGATGATGATGCAACAATAGATCTACCGTTTATGTAACACTGTTATGGGAAAACGGTTTTAAACCTAAGTCCTAAGTGCCAACAATACAAAAGACATTTTCACAGCAGTATACTGGAAAAAAAAAATCAGAAAGTTAAAATAGGACACGCAAGTAGGATGTGTTGTTAGCCGCACAGTCGGCGCTCAGGTGTTCCGGCAACAATGCATTTCAAAGACAACTTTGAAAGTTCTCCTCTTCAGCCAGACAGTGAGATCAAACGGCCGGTTGCGCTGTTCGCTAATGACAGCCATATGTGCTGGGAGAGGGAGCCTTGTTAAAACCCAGGCTTTGTGACTCACCAACAGGGAGCCTGTGCCTCTTCACGCTCACACAAATAAACACGTGCATACAATAATGAGCCAGATGAGAAAAACTACTGACTCACTCCACTCGCAGGGAAAGTTAAAGGGAGATTAGAGGCAATAAGCCATAAAAAATTCAATGGATAATCAAAGAAAAAACACCTGGCACTGGCATAGGTATCATCAAATAAAACAAGCCGCTATATTTAAACTCTTCTCGAGCGGATGCCATACCTGGTAGCATTTTCCAATCCTGAACCAGACTTCTAGCAAGCGTCTGCATGGCATCAGCCCACGGTTGTACCACCTCCTCAGGGTCTGGTGTGCCAGGCTCCAGACGAGCTGGCTGCCCGATGCCACCAGGTCTTCCATTCCACGTATGATGTTCACAGCCATGGCTAGCTGCCTTTTTCTCTCTTTCCCCCGCTGATGACACCTCACGCTTTCAGAACCAGGAGGGAAGATGGATGTGCACACCACTTTGTTTTGCTCCAGAGCAACAAGCTGAAAGGGGCATCTACACTCGGGCGCACACACACACGGTCTACTGTGTCTCCCCCCAGCTGATGTAATGTCAGTGAGAGTCGGCGCTCTGGAGAGGCTGGAGCGGAGCAGCGTGCCTCAGGCTTGGTCCTGGGCCTCGGTCCAAAACACTGCCTCATAGAGTGCAGGGGAGGGCAGGACAGAACCACGAGGCCCCTGCTGCAGAGGCTCCGTCTCCCGTCTCCCCTCCACATAACCACAGTTGTATACAAACACGGAAACACACTCCGGCTGGCCACTCAACCTCTGAGGCCATAAATATTTCCTCACAGACTCACAGCAAAATAATGGTGAGTTTTTTTTCCCCCCAACTGTAAAATAAAGAATACGTTTTGCTCGAATGACTTCATCTTTTATTTTACTGTTTTCCCTCAGCATGTATTTCAATTTCATTGTCCGAAATAGGGTGTGGGAATGGTCACTTTGTCTGGGATGTGGGAGCGATTTCCTGACGAGACGAGACATCCCCCGCCCTTTACTTTCTGCAGGAACACTCAAAATAATTGGTCCTGTTTGGATCAGCAGGGATGGGACTGACAGGGCAAAAACTAAAAGTGAAACTGCAGGCAAAAAAACAAAAAAACATTTGGAAAGGCTTTGAAATGAAAAAAAAAAAGGAAAGAAAAAGAAGCGAGCTTGTGAATCCAGACGTCTTCCTTTGTACAGCTGCCATGAATAAGCAAATGTTGCACACAAGCCGTACACCTGATTCAGAAAAACACGCCACAGAATACTGAGAAAAACACAGCAGGAGAAAAAAAAAAGGAGACATGGAACAGCTCTTGGCGGCGGCGACGTGTTGCAGCTCATCTGGAAACAATATCCTGCTGTTTGTTTATGTGACCCCCGTTTCCAAGAACACTTAAGAGTCCGCAGTCAACATGATGCTGTTTCATTGAACATGATGACCGTAATTGTCTCAGAGCGGGCACGCTGTGACCTCCACATCTGCAGTAATAATACGGAAGAAGGATGTGGACTTAAGCTCAGATATGCAAATCTGTTCCTGAATACTTTTTATCGATAATTTCCAAAAACAAGTGCAGGAGAGTGAATGAGAGATGTTTTTCTGCCTCATCAACTATCACTCTGGAGGCTGTGAAGCTGCTCACACAGTCAGTTCCCCATTACTGAACTTTCCATATGTGCTCAATCATCCTACACTACACAGGCAGATGATAAACAAAAGCGCCCATCACGAGTAGCAATGCATGTAATTGCTTCAGTGTATGCAGTAATGTAAAGTGTAAATCCACTGCGAAGAACACATGTTGGAAATGAACATATCAATTACCACGCCTATGGAGGCAGTGAACTGCTTCTACAGCTGTGACACTGGGCTTATATATAAAAAAAAAAAAGGATATTTGATGAGCAACACTCAAAGAGGAATATGGATGAATCTTTAGCAGGGACAAACATCTATGTGATGTACTCTCAAAATGTGTGTTTCAACTGCAGGAACTGTCCCTTGAAACAACTAACCTTGAGGGAACTCCTGACGTGAGTTCAGGGTTAGTAGGGTCGTACCTTCTTACACGAACACTTAACATTTGATGTCAGCTACCTTTTTTTTAAAAATCTTCTTTTTGAAAGTGCCTGTCCTCTTCCCAAGTGTTTCTACAGGCTCCTTTCCAGATGGATTTGTGAAACAAACCATCTAGAGCATCAGGTTAGTGTGATCACACTCAACATAAACACAGAACCCATCGTTTTGCTTCCCATTGACAATCCCAATAAGTTTAAATTCAAACAAGACAACCGCATCCTCTCAAATGTTTTAAATTAAGAAGGAAGAAGAAAAATATGGAGCCACAGATGGCTGGAAGATGCAGACTGTGGTCTGTTTGCGCTGCCGTGGAGTTCAGTTTTACAACACAACAGTCACAACAGTCCAGTTTTAGCCACAACGTGTAGATACTACAGGAACAATACAGTGTTCCTATATTATATAGGACAGCTACACTGTCCGGCACTGACAGCTGACCAAAGTTCCTGAACAGAGAGAAATCCAACCATTGGTCTCAGACTGTTGCCAGACTGTTGATCATTCAATCAGACAATTAATCTGGTGTTGTGACCCCCCCCCAACTGTCAAAAGACAACAAATCTGGCAGAAATTCGTCCCAATTCTAAAAGTAGTCAGGGGTGACCAATTTGAGTGTAAAATCGCACTTAATCCTTACAGTGTCTGCTCAGGTTTAGAGTTGCTGGTAGCCTCAGACAGAGCCAAGCTAGCTGTTTCCACCTGCTTCCAGTCTTTGTGCTAAGCTAACTGGGACGTGCTGCTAGCTGTGGCTTCATTCCTACCATAGCGACATGAGAGCGATTCAATCCTCTCATATAACCCTTGGCAAGAAAGCAATTGAGTGTATTTGGCAAAATGTCAAACAGTTGAAATGAAACAAAGAAATTCAATTAGAATAATAATAAACAGCATTTGACCAGAAATCATACTGACACAGCCAATGTGCCGTATCAAAGGGAAACAAACAAATCAGTGTTGTCATCCATCACCGCGAGAACTGGATTAGGTCTATTCCGAGAGGACAGGATTCATCACCAGATACCCATTTTGAAGGTATGGATGCACCGCAACCAGCTAACCATGATAACACGGACAGATGCGTGAGGCCACAGCTGCCTGGAGCGACAGCGGACGAGACTGCCAAACATATGGTGGACACGAGCCGCCGGTGGTCACACACATGATCGCCACATGCGCAGAGCGTTCTGGTCCACATCACGTTAATGAATACAGGGTTTCTGATGCATCTGGCAGCACAGTATTCCTGAGTTGAGCCTATATAAAATACGTATAAAATATCTGCTAGAACTGGTACGATCACTCAAGAGAAGTCTCATTTGGAAAGTTGCGATTAATATTCAATTACGAATTAAGTACGATTTTAAGACGACCAAATACATTTAACGGCTGAAACATGGCCTGTGCGGTGTAGTCGGACAAAAAAATACAAAGACTGACTATATTTCAGTGTAAGGGCATGCGGGCATTGTCTCTAGAGCCATGTACATCTCTTGTGAACACACACACACGTACACACATTCACACATATGCCAAATGCCTGCAGGCGGCAGATAATCCCAGTAGATTTCTGCGCTCTATATTGGGGCTTGGTGGGGTGAAGATGTAGGAAGGCGGAGTGACCCCAGCTCGAATCAATCTGTGGGAGTCTGGGCTCAGACAGGGCATCCCGGGGGAAAGTGGGAATTAACTGTCCGCGCTAACTCTGAGAGGCACACAATAAGAATCCATCTGATCCCTCAAGTTGTTCACGTCTCAGAGCCCTCTTTAGCATCTTTTACCGAGAATACCTGTTTGTATTTTTATCACAACTACCTTCCCATTCACTGCTCTTTGTCCACACAACACCTGACATATTACTACCTTACAAAAGCAGATATGTGGAACGTGTCAGCTGACAGTTGCCTCTTTAAAAAATCCAGTGGACACACAGCAACATTAGCAGTCATTTTGAGTTGGTAATTTCTGTTCACTAATATTCACTCCCCTTTTAGCTCTGCTAGGTCTCTATCAACTCTTGGGGGAAATATTCTTCACTTTGTACACCAGCCAGTCACTATCTTTGTCTGCCTCTGACACACCAGGCTGACTGTCAGCCATTGGTAAGCATCTGTGAGCCCTACTTTATGGAGTGTCTCCTTCCATTGGCACTCTGTTGGCCCTTGTTGGCAGCTTTGTGGCTGATTGAGCATGTAGAATCGGTAGTGACATATTCTTGATTAGAGATGGCTAAAGGAGCAACAGTAGTGTCAAGAATAGCTTAATCAGAAAAACCTTTCCCTTTTTGAAGGACGAATACAGACTACTGCTACCTGATAGCATGGAGAGGTTTTTCCTCTCACACAGGTGCATAACGACAACTTGGTTAGATGATGGCTGTAGTCTTTGCTGTGTGTTCAAGTACAGCAAGACACAAGCGACCCAACAGTTGGCCATGGTTACCACTGGGTTTTTGATGTCAATTTGGTGTGTGTGGGCCAAAACAGTAATTTTTACACATCCAGCAAATGGAGTCCATGCCCCACCACAAAAGGTTCAGTATACACTTTGCTTTCCTGCTGCTAAATTCCACCATGCTCAGCAGCTAGTCAAAGACTCAAAGGGGTTTTACTGGGTTGGATATTTTCTCTTCCTGGAAACATGGTTGATAAGGAGGGTTAGAGTGAACCAAAACAGGATGTGTGTGGACCTTCACAAAAAGTGGAAATATGCTAGAGAACTGAGGGGAAACTGAGAAGTCATATTACGGCTGTCTGTTGATTTGTAAATATGAACAACCCCTTTTACATCAGACATTGTCCATTGATCCATGGTTATTATTAAGATATTGATGATAGCAGCTTTAAAATGTATCTATTAAAGGTCTAGTTTGTAGGATTTAGTGCCATCTAGTGTTGAGGTTGTAGAGCGCAACCAGTGAAGTACCCCTCACATAACCTTCGCCTTCAGCGGCCGCTTAAACCTCAAGGCCCTCTGTGGAGCCGTTTTTTTTGTTTGTCCATTCTGGGCAACTGTAGAAACATGGTGGTGCAAGATAGTGGACTTTCACCACCATTTCAGGTGATTATGCACAAAGAAAATCTAATTATGAATATTATATCCAATTTCTGCCAATAGATCCACCCTAATCCTTCACACTGGACCTTTGGGTAATCAACGTAATAACCGCTGAGTGACCATATACGGGCTTTTGTCCTTGATGACTTCACAATGATAACTTCACACTGTTGTGCTCCAACTCTAAAGGCAGGAGCACACCGGCCCAACCGTTGGACGTCTGAAGAGTTTGGGGAGACTCGGACGAGTTCGGGAACAAATATGTTTAGTCGGAAGCTTTCGGAGCCGTTCGGACGTTGTCTTCCCCGACTCAGCATGCGAAGCCTGAGGAGGAGGGCTATCGGACGTCTGAGCCATTGGATTCTCTGATTGGTTGTGTGCCAGCTGAATGGCCGTTCTGATTGGCGGTGTGCTAGAGAATCAGCACGGTGTGTGGAAGGGCGGAATACTGCGTGCGCTTTGTTTTTCTATGCACTCCGTTTTCATGTTTTGCAGTACTGGCACGAGACTAGTTGTTATGTCCGTTCAGGACAAATTAATCTGTGTTTGTTTGGTAACGCCTCGCTAGATGTTTAGTATGCGGCTGTTTTTGTCTGAAATAGTTAAGTTTCGTTAAGTTTCATCGAAAATAAAGAGAGTTGCGTGCAAAAGCCTCTCGTTTGCAACTCACAACACAAGCGCCACCCGCTTATTGCATCTCGCACATGTGCAGAACGTACACGCTACTGTGGAGTAGGCAGCACGTCGAAACAGTGCGTTTCAATGCAACTTTTCCACCGAACGGGTCAGACAAGAGGCAACGGCCGAGTGGTCGGAGAGTGGTCGGATAAGGCAGTTGGACGTCTGGGCGGTGTGTGGCGGCCTTAAAGACCAAAAGGGTTGTGTTGTAACATATATGACTTTATGTCTGAGACATGTTCCTTTGGGGGTAAATTGCTTTCTAAATAATATCTTTTCACAAGCAGTGTCCATTGCCTCAGTATATATGGCTGCTGTCTCCCTATCTCCCCCCTCTCCCTGTCTCCAGCCTGGCACCACGGCTGTAAACACCATGACCTCACACCGCGGTCCGTAACCCTCTCTGATGTCACTCTGGTGTGACTCCATTTCTCTACACAAGTCATGTGCTACACACAAGAGTGTGCTCACTTAAAGGCTCATTCTTTTCCAAGCTGTTGTTACACTTTTCCCCTCAGGCGGAGTACAATCAATTGTTGTGGAAGTGCAAGCAGTGGCTGACACACTTAGTGTTCACACTGCAATGCCCCCTTATAGCCAGCAGATGGGGGAAATCAAGCGTTTCCCAGTAACCCTGGGGACAAAATCGGGAAATTCATCTGGAAATTGTTCAGGAAATTATTCTGTCTGGCGGGTTTTCCCATTACCTTTAAGCCAATGTCACACCCTTTTTCCTAATATAAAGGTCTGGATTGAAGGTTTAATAAGAATACTGACAGGCAGTGCACTGACTGCTTTGTTCACTCCCAGAAGTTGAGTATTAATAGGCCTGATTCTGTTGAGAATACAAGGCAGGGCATGACAGGGGCAGCCGCCTTGCCAAGATCATCACAGTTCCTTGTCCCTGGGCTGAATTCATCATGGGATGGCAATTATCTTGTACAGTAAGTGGTAGATTAATTATCTAAAAGGGGAAGGCCTCCGAGTGATCGCAACAGAGCCTGAGCAGGGCAGGCAAACAGCTGTCATCCACACGGGCCTACAGCTGACAAGCCGTGCCACATACTGAGACCGCAGCTGACACGCTGAATGGAAGACATTCTGTGCAGTGTGCCTGACACACCGCATAACACACGCACACACGCAGGACTGTTCAGTCCCAGTTATAACGTCCTTGCCTCACAGGACCCCGGCTGCACGCCTGTCAAACTTCCTAACTGTCACTCGCGGTTAGAAATGGGACAGGTGGACACAGCTGTCAGATATCATGGTGCTCAACAGGAGGACGATTTGTAGTCATACATCATACATGAGCAGATTAAGGTTATAAAACATGGAAGAGGGCAATTTCCGGTCATGCATAGAGTATGTCCCCCCCTTTAATGTGCTTTGCTGCTGCAAGCCTCGTGTGTGAGTATCCAGGAAATAAAATACTGCGCCTTCCGCCTGTTTTTCCTGTTGTTTGTTCTCTCCTTTGAGAGCATTAAATCGACACAAAAGGAACTACAAATTTAAAACAAGTCCACCCTGAGGCCTTCAGATTTGACAACCGTGCCACCGAGAGAGTGGCTGCCATTATACATCTTGACAGAAATTGTCACTGCATCTGTTTAAAAAAGCCACAAGACATCTTAATTACAGCCAATTAACACCATGTGATAAAGCTCCGTTTGGCAAACGAAACGAGACAGAGAAGCTTTTTGTGTGTAATTCGGCAGTACAGTCAAGCCCAGCTTTGTGCGGCTAAGCAGGGGGTAGAAGAAGAAAAGAAGGCAGGGAAAGAGGCAGGGCTCAGGGGCTTCAGGCCGCAACCATCCACCTCTTGGCGTGACGGTTGGGTCTGGGGATTTGGGGCCAGATCCTCTTCTGCATACGGGACGGCGCTCAGAGGCTCGCTGGAGGCCGTGGGCCATGACAAACCATGTGCGTGTACAAACCAGATGCTTCGAAGAGGAGGAGGTCAGAGCGGGGGAAGTGTGCGGGGGGCAGAGGCCGCCGTGTCAGCCAGCAGCCGCACACTCTGCCGCGACGAAACGTTGTCCCGAGGGGCCGCGATTTTGCCCAGACATTTCTTAGAAGAAACATAAAGAGCCTGTGTCATTAGCTTTCAATATCATAGCCAAGTGATGGGAAATATGAATGGCCGCTGTTGACATCTCCACAGGCGTCCAAATGAAACAAAGAGATAGCAAGAGAGATGAAGCAGGGGAGGGGGGGAGGGGAGGAGACACCACCAGTGAGGGGCTATAATGAGCCTTGAGGCGATGGAGGGGCTGACATTATTACAGGGAGGAAAAATCATTTTAAACTGTTTGGCTTATGGAGTCTAATAAACTGTTCTCGTGTCTTAAAGGAGGAATAAATATGAGGAGGGTTTCAGCTCGAGGACTAAGTAGCCAAGAGATAAAAGCATTCCCCATCTTATGTTTTATGGCATTTATGCGACTAACTATCGTAGTTCACTAACAGTTCACTGTGAATAACAACAGGACAAAGCTGTTTTCACTCGGCACCGTGGTGGGAAGTAGACTGTAAATAAAATGTCAATGAATCGAAATCTTCATCCGTTCAATTTCCATCCATCGTTGTGAATCCTGCCCAAGGGAGCTTCTTCTTAACACTGAGCCTCAACATTTAACTTAAAAGGGACGGTCCGCCATAAACCACTAAACTGTAAGTCTTTATCTATTTCAATTAATTAATTAGCACCTTTTATGAACTAATTATCCATTTAGATCGTTTTGGTGTGAGAAGCGAACATTTGGAAACTCAACAGCAATGTTTCATTGTACTTATAGCAGCTAGCATCACCCTAATTCCCTCGACAATTTTCCAATTGGATTTGGGATTATTGCGGATAATAATCTCTGTGGCAAACACAAGTTTATGACACTTGAACACCACGTTATTTGATTTTTGAAGCCTAAATTAAATTGTTAAAACGTTAGATTATAAATAAACAAGTTTCTTATTACACCACACATACACACAAGTCTCTGTGTTTGGCGTAATGATATCTAATGTACCCGACAACCACTGTGGTCTCATTTAGCTAAAATTATTTGTTAGCAACCATTTTTTTAATAAAACTATAAACACTTGATGTTGTACTTACTGGCATATTTTCTGCTGTAAATCAAAACAGGTAAAACTCTTGAGCCTGTGTTAACCACAGACTTTATTTCAGGCATCTAACAGAAAATTAATTAAAAAGAACCCCATTTACCTTGAGACGAGGGAAGTGTAAAAATACTTTACTTCTGGTTTTAGGACTCCTGCGGCAATCTATGGGCACAGAAGGACATTGAGGTACATGCTAATATTAGTATGCTTCACAATGAGAGTGCTAAAATTCTGATGTTCAGCAGGTTTATTGAAGACGATGCTCACCATCTCAGTTTAGTGTGTTAGCATTCTAACATTTCAGTATAACTGAGGCTGATGGGAATGCTCACTGAGGGCTGACTGACCTGATGATGGCAGGCTACGAGACGACATCTCAAGGCATGACCCAAGTTTATTGCAATTCATCCCAACTGGGGACGTTAATGTCTGAACCCGATTAATTAGCAAATCTGTCGAATAGTTGTTGACATTTTTTATGCTTGGCCAAATGTCAAAAAGACACAGCAGTCCCCAGAGCAAAGATACTCCCTGTTTTGTTGTACAATAATTGTTTTAAATCCTATTTGTGGATGTAAATTAGATTTCTGAGATGTTTTGTATAAACTCTTGGTAATCTGATTTTAAAACTGGGTAAACTGTCTCTTACACCTACAATGTATGTACCTTGGGGTTTAATTTGATATTTGGAATTCTCCCCAAATATTATATTTGGAGTCATGAGTCACCCCCTGCCAGGGTTAAAGCTCCCTTCAATCAAGCTGTCCCATTTCCATCCCGTGTAGACACACTCAAGTGACTAAATCCATTTTGCAGCTGCAATCTGTAATTAGCAGAGTATTGGCACTTGATATCTGCATTTAGATGATGTACAGTAATGAGACCCTCCGGCTTATCACTCTAAATCCAATTTACCAACTAGATAATCAGATCAGTTACATGGCCTTATCTGTGCAGATAACATATGTCTGAAAACACAACTGATCCAGATACTTGATTTTGAAATCTGCATTCTGTAAGCCATTGTGTTGTACAGACACAGTACAGGACCTGGGTGATACAAGTAGGCATCCCTTTGAAACAAAAAGTGTATAAGCTGTCAGAATCAAGCCACCAACATTTCAGGAAAACCTCTATTTTTATCCTGCTGTATAAGTACAAGAGCTCTCGATGGGCTGGAAGCTCTCAAAGGTTGCAGCTCTGTCACAGCTATTTCAAGAGGCGCCATGAAGTGAAGGTTTGGTGAGCTCACTAGGAGTCAAACAGGGATTTTATCAGTTTGTAGAGCAAAAGAGCCTCAAAATGGAGCATCTGTTCCTGCTTTACTGCTGCTGGACCGTCTAATTCAATACTTTATACTGTTGCTACACCATTGCATATTCTGAAACAGCTGCCACGCGGCAGATGGAAAATATGTCTCAGTGCTTTTCAATATTTAATTGGTTAGAAAAGGCACCACATGTGAACAAATTAAGTTTTTAACCGTATAAGTATTCTCAGCAGATGAGTTCCTGTGTAAGCACAAAGTCACAGGCTGTCCCTTAAATGACCTAAAACACAGTTTTACGGTCAAGTAGCCTAAATGGCAATCATCCAACAAAGGGGGCAACAGCGAGAGAGCGAGGCAGTGCCTGACATCACCAGATCAGACTTCATATTGAATCTTAAAGATATAATATGTAACATTTACTGCACAACAATGTCTAGAAAATAGTGCTGTACTGTCACAACATCGTGGCTTGGGTTAAAATCACTAAATTACTATCATTTTATACATATCACATATCACATAACCTCAGTTACTTTATGTACGGGATGTCACTTTACTACATTAGCGGGTTAAAATCACTGAAAGCTTACTTTTGGTTTCACACTGCACACAGCAGCGGTCTCCTGGGTGAAAGTCACATGCTTGTTTAACCCGAACATCCATTTCCCAACCTCATTTGCAGCTGTAAGGTAATGTAATGTCGCAACCGAACAAGAAACTTCACCATGGATCATAATAAGCCACTTTCACAGTCGACTTATATGGTTGTTTTTCTGATGAGGCCAGGCTGTCTCTACCTGAGTCGCCTATGTAGATTTTCATCAGCAGTGGTGGTTGTTAAACAATGAAGATGCCCCTTGAGTCCAAGCAACTTGCTCTTTTTTTTGTTGTTTTGCTTTGATTCAGAGACCCTTATTGGCCGAAATGACATAATGTGCGTTCAAAGCTACATCAATCAACATTTTTTATGATTTGAACATTTTAAATGACTATGTGTAATATAAAAGCCTCCCTCAAAACAAACCCAGTATTTTACCAGAGTTGGCAGAGACCAAAACAGAGCTAAAACTGGAGTAAATACCGAACTTGAACTCATCAGGCAGATAGAAACACTCCAGCAAACCAATACAAATGTTATCTTCTGTCAGTTGGATGTTTTCTGTTTATCTGTTATCTGGCCAATTATGTGAAGTTGCAGTGTTATGTCCATATCTTTTAAGCTGCCCACAGAAGAAAACAAAGAACACAAAGCAAAAAACATTAAATGCTGATTTAACTTTGATACACTGCACAGTGTTATCACTACAGAGAAGGGCAGCATTTAAAATAAACCTTCTGGTATCTCCTGATGATGAAATATTTATATTCTGCACCGTCTTGTCTAATTACTGATGCTCTTTGATAATAGTGGCAGCTTTACAGTAGTCTGAGATCGTCTGTACCCAGATCACTGTTACCAGCACGCACTGTAGGAGCTGTATCTGGGCAGAATTAGTGTCACAAGGGGATGCTGGTAATTTCATTTGAGCCATTATTACAGATCATTATTCATCTGGACACTTAAACAAATTACAGGAGGTCAATGATATTAAAGAGACATGCTGTATAATGTCAGCCACAGTGCAGTGAAAAAAAGGCCCTAAGTGCTTCAGCTGGTTTCATATGAGTTTGAGTTTCATCAAATTAAAAACTAACGTGGCGACTCAAATCAATGTCTTACTCACTATGTCTAACCAGTGTATTCCGAAAAACAATGAGGCATGACTGAGAAAAAGCAGCAAATCCTCACATTTGAGAACCCAGAGTGATATCTGTTTGCCTTTTTGCTTGAGGAAAGAGTAAATTATCAACATTTATTATCAGCAATACTCTCAAGCCCAGTCAGGTCTGGAAGACATAGATAAATGTATTTGCTCATGTGCTAGCACCACCATTCGTTCTCAGCCTAACCAACCGCCGCCCTCCCCTGGGGATACTGTATCATCTTTCCTCACAGTGTGCTTGACACCTGTTACAGCTGTGCCCTCCACACCGCCTTCATATCAGCTTTCTGCCAGAGTTCAGCGCGCAGTATCACTGAACACTGTCCTGACTTCAACTTCTGCCCTCACGTTAACTGTGAGGAGTTAACGTTTACTGATAGACGCATTCAATAGGTGTCTTTAAGAGGGCACGCTTCTGTGAATGTGACCAAACCAGCTGTTTGAAACATGTGTGCTGCTGATACAATAGAGTGCACTACAGTAGGTGAGAGGGCACACACACACACACACGTACAGGACAATCCATGTATTTTTTAACAGGAAGTAGCCAAGCCTCTTATTAGCACAATGCAACCTTGAAAAGACCCCGAGATCAAAGACGTCTCCTTCTATAGAATCCCCGACATGGCCTCCTGCTCATTGTATCACCACACACACTGACATCTTTCCTCCATGTTGGTGCTCACGCGCAGTCTTTCCCCTGTCACAGAGCTCAGAGCGGCCTGTCTGAGTGGACCAGCGGGGCGCTCGGTTTCGGTCCACAGGGCAGGTGATAATGACTTCCAACTCCTTCCCCCCCTTCTCATCCCAAGCTGCAGTGGTGAAGGTGACTGCAGCTGGATGATTTCTTTCTTTCCAAACTGCAGGGGATTTGTTGGTGGAGGGTGGGATCGAGTGTGTGTTTGTGTGTGTGTGAGTCCAGGTGGGGGTGTCGCATCGCAGCATTAACAGAGGAGGCTCACGTAACACTCCATTAATGATGAATGCTAAGCTCTAATGGGTTTGCACCTATATCGCCTCCTTTGTAGTTATTGTTTCCAACCGCTCCACTGACAATACAACCCAAACAAAAAATTTACTCACCATAGGACAAATCTAGCACAGAACAGGAAATTACTTTGTGGGTGTGTGTGTGGGGTGGGGGTGGGTGGGTGAGACTCGAAGCGTCACATATTCATCGGAGTCTCCTGCGGTTCTCCTCGCCATGCCTCCATCCCTTCTGGCACTTAACGTGAGAAACACTCACATGGGGTTTTAAGCATTGAGCACTATCGATCACTGTGGATCCGAGGCTGTGGGGTACGTCTGCCGGGTGAGCACGGCTGAATTTTTTTTTTCTCCATACTCCGCGCCGTGTATTTCACTATTTGCGCCTGAGAGGGTAATAATAGCAGCTCAGGCCCTCTCCGTCCAGCCCCCTCCTCCGCCTTTACCTACACACACTCGCGGCGTAGGGAGTCTCATTGTGGTCATTACCATTCAGGCTTTCAAACATCCTCTCAACATCATCAACTCGCAGTTCTTCCGCTGTGTGAGTGTGTGTGAGTTTGTGTGTGTGTGTGTGTATGTGTGTGTGAGTGTGTATTTAAGAGGAAAATAGGAAGAAATGGAGAGCAATTACAGAGCGGGATGGATGGATGGATAGATGGAGAGAGGCACACAAGCAGCATAATTACAAGGAAACACCCCCCCCCTCCTTTTCCTCTTTTCCAAAACCTCGTAGGCAAGCCAGCAGCAGCACAGACAGAGGAGAAGGGTGGTAGAGGGCTTCGCTTTGTTCTTATTTTCATTTTCGCAGCCTCACAGCATTTACATCGCAGCCCGAGAGACCCATAAGGAGGAGAAAGAGAGGGAGGGGGAGGAGAACACAAACGAAAACGAGGGATATTCTGCTGCACGGATCTGTTGGGTTCAAGGCTACCACTGCTGCCTCGGGTTGTGGGTGAACCCACCAGGATGAAGGTGCGCCCCCTGCTTGGATCTGGTAGCAGATCTTCATCTCACCTGCCCACCTGTGCAGCAGCAGCAGCAGCAGCAGCGCACTGGGTTTTGATATCTGAGTAGAGTTAGGTTTACCAGGAAATCCAGACTTTGATCATCAAGAGGGACAAAACAACATTCGGCTGTGGCTTCGCGGGTGAAAATACCTAATAAAAGATTTAAAGGATCAGTACTCGGCCGTAAAACCTGTCAGCCCGTGTCTCAAGGAAAGGTGTTTATAGCTGCTACGCGCGGCCACACTCAGGCAAAAAGCCTGCTGTCACACGAGGCAGCGGGACACGATTAATTGTACAAATGGGGATAAAATGGTGCACTCAGGAAGTCTCTCCTCAGAGACATTCATCATGTTGCACTATTTTTTCTGCACAAAAAGTAGAAAGAAATAGTTGTGTCAACGAAAAGCGAGAGCTCCAGAGAGAAGTTCAGTTCCCCTATACTTCCCATACACCTGGCAAATTGCTGCATGTACTGTAGTGTGCGGACTTGTTGGAAGGTTGCTGAGTGCAGTCCTAAATCCTGATAGCGGAAAGGTAGTAAGAAGCGTTTGTCAGACCATCCAAGATCAGTTTTGGGAAGGTTGTGTCCAAAACTAACAATGTAACATCCAAGCCAACCTCACAGATCAACTGGCCAGGTATCATGAGATGTGACGTGAGCCAGGGGTTGAAACCCTCTCTCTCACTTTCATTCATTACACGAATACGTCTGTCAGTGTGAACAACATTATGGATGATTTCCGGGATAGACTGTCTGAAAATGTGTGCTGTTAAAGCTTGAAGTTAGCAGTACTACCATATTTAAACCATTACTGGATAAAAAGCTTTTCACTGCACCCTCGATTGTGGTCATTCAGATCAATTATAAACACGTATGCCTTCATGACAACACCTCATATGAACGTCTTCCTTTACAGCAAAACACACTTGAATTTGTTTTAATAAGCACCAACGTTAACTTCCTGAGCCTGTGAGAGTTTCCTGCAAGCCAGTGTTCCACTCTGTGCAAGTCAACTCATGGAGGTTGCCTCAATTTCGCTTACTCGGAATTTGTTTGCATAAAAAAAACAAAAGAACTACAGCTCTCTTGAGTAAGCACATGTTTCAATTATTTGTGCAACCCTGTCTCCCATAACTTACATTTATACACAACACGTTTGTTTTACCGATTATGTTATAGTGAAAATCATGTGAAAAGGCCTACACGGTTACTCTTCACATTAACATACAGAGCTGTTACTAATGATTATTTCCACTATCGATCAATCATATTCAGGATTTACTGATTCATTGATTGACTTATAAAATGTCGAAATATGTGATAAATGCTCACAATTTCCCAGAGCCCAAAGTGATGCCTTCAGACGGCTTCTTTTGTTTAACCAACAGTCCAAATCCAGAGAGACTCTCTGTGTACTTTCATAAATGACAGAAAAGCAGCAAATCCTCCATGTAAGAAGCTGGAACCAGCAAATATCTGACATTTATGCTTGAAAAATGAGAATATATGGCAATTTTGACAGTCTAATTGATTAATATAATAGAAGTTGTATTACAGTTACTTAACCTAAATACATAGAAACACAAAAGCTGAATGTAACGGCTACATATGAACATCTTGGCCAGAGGACACAGATAAAGAATTGCTGCTGAAAGGTTGCGCCCTCCAAGTCCACTAGTAGCTGTCTCATTAAAACAGTTGTCTTCATGTTGGGTAAATGATGACGCATCATCAGCCTAATGTTTTACCTAATTTGTGCAGGTTGTTGTAGCAGCATAAACCATGCACTGTTGGAATTGTGATTAATTTCCCACTGACGTTCCCCAGGGACAGGCAGCTTTTACTCTGAAGGGCTGGGGTCAACAGCCACTGTTACACATGGGTAACCTATAAATCCATCTCTGTGTCCATTCTTTCAATAATTCATAAGGAGGTGGGTTTCAGCGCTGCATTTTATGGGGATTTTTGTCCACAAACCGGCAAGTGTCTGTCCTTAAACAGATTGTAGCCTGTTTTAATGCAGTCTCTTTCATCTAAATTATATGGAAACCAGCTCCCAGAGGAGTTACCAGCCAGCTGAGAGCCACTCTTCAGGGCTGATGCTTGTGTTTTCTGCTGCATTCTGAAGGGGAGTAAACACACAAATCGACACTGAGCATCGTTATTCAGTACAGCCGCACATAAAAAGAGACGAGCCCCACAAAATCAAACAAAAGACAACAGTATTTTTGTCTCGTATAACTCACTGCACGTGGTATTTCGTGTATACAAGAATCGTAAATTTTGAAACACAATGAGTTTCACAATGTCTGCGTTTTGCACGAGAAGCTGAGGGCCAGACTCTTTGTTTTACTAAGGATGTCCTGTCTGACGGGACAAAGCAGACATGAAACAAGGAAAAGAGATGTAGCGTCTGTACACTGCTGAGCTGGTTCGCAGCCAATGAGGAACAGATTCCTGTTGACACAACTTTCAGTGTGACCCATGTAAGCAGGGATTATGTTACTGAAGGCACTGGAAACTCCGAGGGCATTTACAGCAAATACAGCAGACAGAGACAACCTTTTTGAGCTAATTTTTTTTTTACTAAATATACTCGACAAGCAAGGCTCCGGCCTCTTCACTCAGATGTCCCCTCTGGAACGGAGATCTGAATTGATTTCCTCTGCTAAGCCTATAGATTACTGGTGACCCACAAACACATTCACTAGAAAATAGTACAGTGTCTGACCCTGAATTAGGCCTCTGGCAGCCAGTCTGTTTACGTACATTAAAGTGCCGATCCACAACATCCATGTTTTCCAACACTGATCAAAGATAAGCACCCGTTAATCTGGTGTTTTTATGTCAATCACAGAGTAATGTCACAGATTTTTGCCTGGATTTTGAACAAGTTAAAGCACAATATACCAGTAAATGAGAGAATCAATAAAATATTTTTATCTCAAAAATTAAAAGTATACTTAATAAGCAACTAGAATGGCACTTAGAGTGGATACCTCTGCCAAGGCCCAATAGTCCCCCTGAATTCAAGCAAGCCTCATCCAGTATCAAATTTAACATATTTAAATCCGCTACAACTGGATTTTTATTTGGATATGCATCAAATTGTGCTGTAATCTGTCCTTTATCCAGGCCCACAACAAAAGTTGACTGGGTCTATTCTGGGCCCAGAACCATCCTCCATCCACGTTTCATTGAAATCCATTCAGCAGTTATTCCTGCTAACAAACCCACTAACCAACCAACAAACAAATAAATGGACACCGAGAAAACATAACCTCCTTAGTGAAGGTAATAAAACACACCATTACTCAATTGAAAACATGCAGACAGTTTGCTGCAACAGCCTTATTCCATCCAGTATGATCAGTAGGCTAGCTTGCAGTTGCTAATATTAGCACATTTTAGGTTTGGTTTTATGGTATAACACTCACTACTGAGTCAGAAAACTGACTGAAATTTTTGACTTGCCTGTTACAATCACTTAATATTGTAGCTAAATACTAAACCAAAACTTTGCTAACAGTAGCTTAGCATCTAGCCGTGGCCTCTGCAAAAGTTACAAATTCGCTTTCATGGAGCACTTCACTAATACCGCATATCAAGTTCAGTTCACTCATCATGAGGCGTCTGCATGGTTTGAAAGTGGTTGAATTATTCTTCTGTGGCTCTGGACGGAACGCTCCAAAGTCATACCTGATGATGTCATGAGAGATGAATTGTAGGATCCAGTGTTTTTTGAAGCTGAACTTATACGGAGGCTAAAAGTCGGGATTTCTTGGCCTCTGCTGCTTCGATTCTGATGGTGCTTTTTAAAAATGTTGTTCTTGTGTGTCACCCAACTTCATGGATGCCCAATGCAAAATCACTGACGCGACCCTTTAAGTTCCTCTGTAAGCAGTGTTTTGACATGTCTATCTGTTGTCTGCTTTTTTATTCAGAACAGACTGCATGGCAGTTTCATGGCAAGACTTTTCTTCCATGAAACACCTACCAGTCACCATGAAAAGCTTTCACAACCTTGATTTCAGGTGAGATTTTTGGTATGTACAGTATGCCAACTGATACTGACACCTGGACTTGGACAGATTTAACTTCTGCTGTCAGAACCAGTCTGACAGGAACTCGCGCGAACCTGGGAGACAACAGTATCACATAGCCTTGCTGACAAATGCTCTCATTCAAACCCCCCTGAAGAGGGTTATAATAAAGATGTGTGGGAAAGAAGAAGAAAAAATGCTGATGCGCAACTTTTAACACAAAACAGGGGCTGTGTGGAGAGGTGGGAACACATCACCAGCTCAGGTCCCACTGCCCAGGTTGCGTGGATTAGGTGTGTAATCGTGTTTACCCTGTTCAAAGACCGCCTTGTATGGATAAGGCTGTTAATGGAGCCTGATTGGCAAATAACTCCGATCTGTGTGGAGCAGTGGCGTTGGAATATTCTGTGACGCTTAATTGCTTTATTGAATCGGAAGCGCTGACCCCATTAAAAGCAGCTGAACACCCTAGACTAAAGTCAACACAAAGCAGCGCTGCCTTTGCAGTTTGACTGTGTGCGTGAGTCAGAAAGAGAGAAAGAGGGGCGGCACATGTTGCACCCATGAGCCACAAACTCAACACAGTCACCTATACAAAGCAGTCCTGTGCCTTTGTTCTACGTCACCCACATGCCTCATGCCACCGGGTTTCCTCATGCCAGACCTGCTGCTGTGTGTCGCAACCAATGGATGACACTTTTTAATATCTGTATTAAAGGCATTCATCCTGTTTTTTTTTTGTTTTGTTTTTTTAGCCAAGTCCCAAATACCACACACACTTATTTTTTACGGGGGTGACACAAGACCCATACAGGATATCATATGCCTGCCATGCTTGCCTCCCCATTGTTTGTTTAGTCCAGGAAACAGGATATTCACACAGAGGAGAGGAGACCATCTGACCCCCAGAGAAGGAAAAGAAAGAGTCAGGGGACAGGGATCCATCTGAGCTTAAAAAACAAACAAACACACAAGTACACACTCTTATTTTGTATTCTTCCCCATCCTTTCAGTTTTAAGGTGCATCACAGGCAGTGATCACAACCTCCTGCCTGTGTCTAAATGACCAATTGACAACTCCAGTACAAGTTTCTGACCAGCAAAGCACTCTCATGTTGACATGTCAACAGTTCAACAGCCAGCTGACATTCAGTCAGCAGCAGTCAGGTGAAACACATGAATATGCCAGTTGACAGGAGGCGTGGGTCCACAACAGAGCGGCTGTGCGCGGCTCTCAGATGGAGTGATAAGAAAAAAGAAGCGCATTTCTCCAAACAAGTAGTGCATAAAATATCAAACAAAGCAGTTAAAGGCTACAAATTGCTCAAATCCAAAGAACGCTTTAAAAGTACCAAAAAGTGCGAAGTCAAAGTGTGATTAAAAATGCAAGATAACAGAACGAACCGTGTGACCGAGAGAAAAGCTGTCACAGGTGCTCACAGCAGCGGATATTGTTTTACGGTGAAAATAAGCGACACATGAGCTCCAGACTGTTGTGTGTGTGTGTACAGCGGAACGCTTTCTCACCTTCTGTCTTTTGTTGTGATCTGATCGCTCCCACTTTTGTTGTCTCAGCCGGCACCGGTCACTCAGATAAATCCACCTCTCCGCCTCTCTCGAGCCGACACTTTGACAATAAGAGATCTGCTGGGTTGAACGGCGGCTGGCTCTGCACAGTTCACCGGAGATCGGCGCTGAAAAGTCCAGGAGGGCAAGCTGCCGCCTGTTCGGCGTAATAACCTGGTCTCCGCACAGCCAGCCAGCCAGCCAGTCAGTCAGTCCCATCCATTCACACTCCCCGCCTCCTCCACCTCCTCCTCCTCCTCCTCTCCACCACACATTCAGGATGGGACAGATGAACGTCCCTCTGTCGCTGCCTCAGCGCGCTGCTGTGGAGGAGCGCTCTCTGCTGCTAAACACACCAGCGACAGTCGAGATAGACGAAAAGTTAAGTGATGGATTGAATCATCCTCTGATCAGAAAACAATGACTGTCCATCAGCTGATGATCAAGTAGTGTGTTCTAGTTCATTAGTGATACCTTAAAGGGTCACTCCACTCATTTCATTCATTATTCCATTTCATTTCAGTTTTTTATTCTTGCTCGTATATAGCTAGTTTTTATTTTTCTGCATATTTTCTAAGACTTTTGAATGGCAGCAGCTGTAATGCAAGCAATTATCCCTTGGGGATCAATACAGGGTTTCTGATTCCGATTCTGATTTCACATGGGCTATGAAAGCGCGTTTGCAGTGATGTCACTCGGTGACCGCGTTACATTGTGGGTAACGTAGGCAGCATGTTTTTACAAGAACGAAGGAGTGGTGGAATAAAAAAGGTGTAATCTGTTTTGGGGTTTTGATCATTTGCTTATAAACGGCCCATAATGAGTTCAACAGTGTTTGAAGAGTGCAATGCAGAGCAGCTGATTGCTTTTCAAAAGCTGGTGCCTTCATTATCCTTCCCCTCCTTTATTGAGTATAATGTACAAACAATCAGTCACACCAGTTCAGCTTATGAGGAGCAGGGACGGAGAAAAGTAACATCAGTCAATGACAGAGTAAGACAGCAATAAATAAATGAATGCATAAACAAATAGAATAATAAAAGGCACATAATTCACAACGAATATGAGTTACTGAATCACATATCTTGTTGTTTACCAGATTAAGAGACTCAATTTAACAATCCCAGGGACAGCAGATGCAATCTAGCTGCAAGATATCGCTGGTTCAACTTCTTCTAGTTGTGTCCTGTAAAATAAAACACTGAAAAATAGGTAAATGAAAATAAGAACAATTTAAATGATGGGGATGAACTAAAGCATTTCGGTGTGCTGCCTTTATTACCCACGATGCACCATAGTCACTGGGTGACATCACTGGAGGCCATTTATCAGCTCACCTGCAGCTTCCTCTGGAGCCGCTAAAGGCTTTATGCTGCTTCTGCACCTGTGCAGTTTTATTCCACAAGACATGTTCACAAACGTTAACGTTTAAAATTGGTGGGGTTACCTTTTAAATTGCAACCAGCAATTCTAGCTTGCGGATAGTTGTGGATAATTAGATAGTTAGGAAATGATATTCTATCCTCACTACCTGTAGATGCTCTCCATCTATTTATAGTGCTGTTTTGCCTGAACTGTCTAATGTGCTCTTCAAAGGACAGATGCACAGTGTAGGTGGGCAGTGAAATACTGAGCAGCTTTCTGAGAAACATTGTTGCCCTGGAGCCTTGACTGGGGTATTCTTGCCAGAATACACACTGCGATTTTTTTCTAAGTGTAATAAAGCTATACATACTCTGATTTACATAGCATTAATAAAGTATTATCTAAGTTGCACCAATTAATGATTTTGTATTAGTACTGGGGGAAATTACTCTTGTAATGTCACCTGAACTGACTTTCCAGAGAGCATTTTAGAGTCAATATTTTGGTTTTCCTCAAGCAACTTTTCTGTTTCATCTCACTCTCACCACTCTCATCAGTGTCATCTCCAGCAGGAGCAGGCAGACGTGTTTCCAGCAAAAAAAAGATTGCTCTGAAAACACGACTGTACACAACCTAATGAGCACAAAACACAGACACGAAAGCACAGACAGCGGAGCATTTAACTGCCGAAAAGCCAGAGATTTTTTTGCAGGAGTTGTTAGATACCAAAACAACAGACATGCAGACTGAATATTGGACTTAATTCATCAGCTGACCACTGACACGTCTCCATATGTTGTGCCATTTCTTCTGGATGTATGAATAGGGAACTGTTTGCTAATGCATTTCCTGTATCAACTAAAATATCAGTGTTTACAGCTTGTTGCACTACCCCCGAGTGGCTTAAAATACTGCAGGTTTAAATGAGCTAGTATATTAACAGTATTATTAGAATGTCCTTTGCACCTATTATGTTACCTCTTAATCCTTAAGATCACAATCCATCTCTGAAAGAAACATTTGAAATCAGAATCGTTGTGACCCAGAAGAAGTTGCCTCCAGCTTTGTTGGAACATTACGAGTAACAATTTGGACATGTTGGAGATTTTCCAGTGACCACACTGGAAAGGGAAGGAAAGGAGTGCCATGCTGTTGTGGCTTCACAGCAGGCTGAACAATGGAAAAGCCCAGTAAGCCACAGAAACTGCACGAGAAAGGAAATGGGAGGGATGATACTGTCCAGTTTATTATAAAGCAGTTGAACCTAATGTCAGGGCAGCCACGAGGTGATGTTTCCTCGGCTATCTCAGCTGTGCATACACACAGAGGAGCTAATAAAAAAAAAAAAAAAATGAAAAGAAAGGGATGAGTTTTCATGTGTAGGTGAAGGGCGGCTGTTCTACTGGAGCAAAATGCTTTCTTCGAAGGCTAAATGAGCCACCCCAGGGATAGCCCCCATCCCCCTCCCCATTTGTGAGGATTTCTGCGAGCCCGTGATTAGGCTCACCCCGGTGCCATGTGTGCACCAAGTACCCCCACTCACCCCACTCACACACACACACACACATGCACACCAAATCTCTGCTTGGCCTCGGCTTCCATTGAGATTAGCTCTCTAGCTATTGTTCTGATGACACTTCCCGTAAGCATTATGATAATACGAAGACAGCGGCGCATTATTTTGTCGATTTTGCGGAATAAAATGCTTGGAGTGTTCACTGGGAATTCATTTAAACAGTGCAAATGGACACAGAAAGACATCTAGAATAAAAATTCCAGATATGATTCAAAAGAGCAGATTGTAAAGATTCTTTTAGTCGTTTTCATTTTCAATTTCAATGATGATAAGAAAAAAAGTCACGTTTAGTGAAACTGTAACACAAAATCAGAGATTTGTAGCCCAAGTTAAACATCTGAGAGTCGAGGAGCAGCTTTGTCTCTGCAGAGGGAGGAAACTATGAATTTTAAGTAAAAGGGGATTATGTTGTGCTCGTGGAACAGATGTTAACATGGAGAGGTCTACCCTCCTGAGAGCGGCCCCTGACTGACACACTGTCCCACACTCATTGGCCCACTGTCAATGTGCATCCTGTCTTCCTTGTCTTCAGTTGCAGATTGCCCCCACCCCCTTCAGCATGGATTAACTCTGCCCCCCTGCCATCAGCCCTGACCTTGATGGACTGCTAATGTCATCTTCTTTTGTGATTTGACAGACATTCACTCCTTCCAACTTTCATGCTCCCCCTTTAAAGCAAACTTTATGCACTCCTGAATGGCCACGGAGATAAACAAAGGATGGATGACAATAAATACCATCCACAATAAGTGAGCACTGACCCTCCAGCCCATCTCATCCTCTCATCGGACCTCTAAGCAGGTCAGCTGTTGTGCTGTTGTCCTCGTGCCACCAGTCTTCATTCTTCTCCTTCTTGGTCATTTCAGTGTGTCTTTAGTGTTTTCCAGGTCATGGTCGAATTAAGTAATTCTTCACTCAGCGTAAGCCCTCCCCCACATCTTCTGGAATTTATTAAGAGCATCTTCTTGAAAACTGGGGCCAGGAATACGTAGATGTCTCAAATAATCTCGACCTATGTATGTAAAGTAATAGTGTGTGATGTGTAATCACTGTAGAGGTCATGCTTAATTAAACCCTCTCTGGTCCCAGCCATTACAAGCTGTTTTTTTCAAACCTGTTTTTCTATATACATTCTGTTACTATGCCTGTCAAGCTTTCCGTTCTTGTGTGGCACATGTGCAGTTTACATTGACAGATTTTCCGCGTGGGATTTTTAGGACAGTGGGTCATTGATTTTACACAAAAGTCGACTAAAGTAAGGTTCATTTCTAGTACACAGCCATGGATTTTGTGTCTGGGTGATGACTGACACTAGTGGATTTTATCAGCCGTAGCTTGCTTCTGTTAACTCACACTAAATACCAAAACAAATGGTTGACAACTCTGTCTCACTTAGCTAATAACATGCCCCTTGCCATTGGTGGTAACGTAGGTTATTTTAATAGGTATCGATAGTTACAAAGTAATGATTAGACAGTCACTGTTAAAGGTGGGAGTTAAGTGAACAGTCAGTTGAGATGAGATTTATAATATCAATACAGTGACTTGAACAGTAACAGTAAACAGATTTGCACAGTACACAGATTCGTCTCTAGTCTGTCACTGATGTATAAAGAGCCTCAGGTCTGGGTGTCTGTTTGACCGAGGGTGGGGCTGAGCTTGACACACACATAGGCAGAGCAGGTATGAAAACAGTGGACAGGATTAAGCCTGCACTTTGGCTGCATTCACACAAAATAGGAGGTGTGGATGTCCTAGGAACATGACTGCTATGAAACCATGTGACAATATTTTTTTACTTTTTTTTTTTTGCCCATCACTAGTTTATTCCTACTAACACAGAATAAATAATGATAATGATACAAAAAAAACCATAAACACTTTTGAAAAAAAGGTATTCCAAAACAAAAGACAGTCAGTGTGTAATAATGGTTAATAGTGTAATAACGGCTCATAATGTAAAAATGTAAATGTAATAAAAGTTCATAATGTAACAATTGGCTCATAATGTAATAAAATCACAGATGCAAAACTTAAGGGCTTTGTGCATAATGTAATAATGTAATAACTTATTACATTAAGAGCCTTATTTACACAGCTCATAATGTAATGTATGTAATAATGTAATAGCTCATATAATGAGAAAAGTGTTGCATTATCATCATTTTAACTCATAAATAAAGCTGCAAGTAAAACAAAGGGCATGGGCTTCAGTGCATTAGTAAACTAAATTAGTGAAACCAAGTATTATTTAATAGTAATTGCATTCTCACATTTTATTGATGTATAAAGTTGAGCCACTAGGTGGCACCCATGAGAGTTATTTTTGGGCCTTTGAGAATGCCGTGCTCACTTCTACTGTGACTATTGCAGGTAAGCAGCACTATTTGTGACCTTTAAAGTTCAATTAATATCTTTGTTAAACCAAGCCATCCACCTTATCTGTTTAACTATTTTGTGTATTAAGATGTTTGTCAGGATAATGTTGTATGATTTAGCAAGCAGCTATTTTTTGTGTTTTAGTTAGCAGGTATTTCTTGTGTATTAAGATGGTTGTTAGAATAATGTTGTATGTTTTAGCTGCAATTGCAATTCACATGTAATTTGCCTATATATTATCATCCACCACCTACATTATTTATATTTTTCGTGTGTCAACACAAAATATTATCAGCCATTTTTGTAGTATAAAGAGCCAAATGTCTGGGATAGGGGTGACTGGCCGATGGTGGGTATACAACTTATCATCAAGCACGTTTTTTCTGCTCTACCTTTTCAGTCTGCCATCTGCCATCAACCAGCCATACCATAAAACAAAATTCACTGAATCAGTAGACACTGAGGTGGGGTATGTAAGGCATTTTTTATATTCAGCATCACTAGATTAATGTAAATATTTATTTTTAACAAATATCTTTTGTACATACATTTTAGGATGTTGTGCACCCCTACAAATAATTTGATAATAAAGAGTTTTTTCAGCCAAAAGTCCTTGATGTACCTCCACGTGTTGCTGGTCACATTGTATGTGATTTAATATACTGTAACACAGATAAGAAGAAATTCAAGCGGTATCTAGTATTGAAATCTAACACCATGATGAAAGTACTGAAAATCACATCTTACAGTTGCTGTTTTCTGACCCGGGTCAGACAGCTAGGGTTATGTTCCATTAAATTGATTGATCCTAATTTCTGTGTTTGGCATATCAAACACTTCCTGGATTTGCAGCAAGGTACTTTATGCCTAGTATCTCAAGAATGGTCACAGTTGGAAATGGTTGTGCGTCCCTGTGAGACTTTACCTTGTATAAGTGCTGAGAGGACCTCAAGTGCCCTTGCTCATCCTCATGTTGTCTTGCTCTAATTAGGTTACTGTGCAGTGGGCAACTCAAGGGCAGGCTGCACGAGGATGTGTAGGACTACTGTACTGACATTCGTAGTTTCTTGTTAACCGAGTCTCATGACTTTGACGTTTTCCTTTTGGCCGCTCGCCTTGAAACATAATGTGACCTACAGTGTGAGAGAATCAAAACCTTTACAGTGTTTGGGTTAGCAGGACACAGCTGGAAAGATGTTCGTCATCAGGAAGCTGACTGAGGATACATCACTCGTGAAAAGTGAAACCAACTAGATGACACTACAGATGTGACAACACAAGATGCTCTCTCTGACCCTTTTACTTTCACTCCTTTTAGATTGTAGAATGACTTACTTTTCTGTTCTTTTAATGATTTTGCTGTGTTCATTAAAATGCTTCTCTGTGTGCGTCTTTTCAGATAGTCTTCACAAGACACACTGAATGGACTTTTTCTCGCGTACTCTGACATGTGACACATGTTTCTATGCTTCACATAAATGCCTTAATCTCCATCAATCACCAGTTTCCTGAGGCCACCTGTCAGCAGTGAGTGACACTGCTACTGAAAGGCTGTTAAGAGTTCCACCATGTGGAGGAGATGGCTTGCGCAATCTTCAGCTTCAGGCAGCTTCTGTTTCTCTTTTTTCTCTGATCCCTTCTTCTTTCCTGATAAATGTTGTCTTTTTACTTCCCCACGCCTCTAGTAAATATCATATGAACACCTTATGAGGGAAAAAGACGCGCTTTCATTGATTTGCTTTAGATGAGAAGTCGCAAGGAGACTTCATATTCAGGGTTCTGGATTACAAGCAACAAAATCACTGTCCTCTTATATCTCATGTATATCAACAAGTATCTAAAGGAGCACTATGCAATTTTGGAGAAGAAATTTAACCTCAAAGTTTTAATATTTACAATATTAATGAGTCAATAATACAAACTCAGAAATATTTGTTTTCCAAAACTGAATAAAGAAGCTGTTCTCAGAGAAAAATAAGTATTTGAAGTAAGAGGGGTGGCAGCATGAAATTGTGTTTTCCTTTAAGTTCAGTTTGTTTATTCAGTTAATTCAGCCAATAACGATCGTTCTCCACTGATTAAAACTCCCTCCCTATAACTGCATAGTGCACCTTTAAAACCTAGTCCAGCAGAGTTTTAGCTCCTGACACTAACAGGAGACTGTTTAATGAAAGTCAGAATTAACATTATGTCAAAGACAAAATAAAGTGAATTTGACATTACATGGGGTTCTTCCCATTTGTCTTTGGCGCCCTCTGCTGAACATTTCCAGCTATAGCAATAGCTGCATGGGTGAGCCACCTTTGTGCCCTTAGAAAACCTTAGAAAAGTCACAGGGACTATATTGATAAACAAGTTGAACCCAAAACTAATATGGCCTGTGTTGTGAACCCGAACCATCACGACAGTCGAGATAAAAATCTGCCCTGGGAGAATGAATGAGATTTAGACCAACAGACAAAAAAACACACAGTTACTACTGTGGTTGACGCCTCATGTCTGTCTTTGTGTTAATGCCTATAAAATCATGATCCTACCCTATGCTATCTTTGCCCTCCATTGTGTTTACAGCAGCTTTACTACATGTAGGCCCTGAAGTCATGTTCGACTGTCAGATGAACTCTAAGATGCTCTGTCACATAAATAATACATATGCAGTGTGTAACAGGGATGGGAACATGTGGCTAACCCATATATAATTACAGAAACAATTTCATGCTCATTGGAAAGACAAAAGGAACAGCACTGTCTTACTGACGTCAGAGGCCTACACATGAATGTTGATCAATCCTGACCCCTAAAGTACACTTTGAACTCTCTGAGGTTTGACCAGTAAGCAAATGGAAGGAGGCTTGAATTTGGAGCACGGTTCTTTGTGTTTTGTCTTTTTTGAAGCTTGCTGTTGCATTCTGAACTGTCTGGGAGCACTGAAGTTTGGAAATGCAGAAATCATATGAAGGCTTTGATAGCTCCTTTCCAAGTGAAGGACACAGAATCACATGAACTGCTTGGAAACAGGCTTACGTGCTGTTCTTCCAAGAATGATACAAGTAGATGGTTATAGTATTTTCAATTTATGTTAATGACTGAGCTGCAGCCGGGAGGCTGTTAGCATTTAGCTTAGTAACATTTGGAGGTTGGGGAAAACAGCATCTTGCCCACATCTTTATGGTCACTGATTAATACATACATTAATACAATACATGAATAACTTTCCTTTGTTTAACCATTCACAAACAGAGATGAAAAATGTGAAGAAAGTGGTCTGCATTCGGTTTTAATTAACAGCACAACTGTTTTTGGTTTGCATCACTGGTGCATGGATAGGAGGTTGACCCACCTCAGCACCTTGGAGAAACTGGCCAGTGTGAAAAGATCCCTGAGTCTTTTACTAAAATGGATACATATATAACTGTGTTCGAAGGCACAGAACTCAAATCTGCACTAAAAAATACATTTTTGTCTAAAAAATGTTTTACAAAACATTCAGATTAGGAGGAGGAGAAGTGACGTGATTTGTGGCAGCAGAACCAGGTAAACTGTGATCTCTTACTAACCCTGACCAAGTGGCCTTTGTGGCAAAACATAACCTGACCATTAGAACAGCATAGCACTTAAATCTCAACTTAAAGTTGCAGCACCTCAATAACATCTGGCTGTAACGTGATAACAGGTGAACCTCTGTCAGAATGGGCTGACTTGGCTTTTAATCAAAAAGTAGCAAGTTCACAACTTGGCCAAAATAGCCAAACATCAAGCAAGTGCAACACAAGATGTCTAACTTTGCAAGCCAGGGGGCGCCCTGGTAACTCTCGTCAGCCACCAAAGGCAGACATTCCCCCACTCTCTTGACTTGCCATCTCTACACTGTCCTGTCAGTAACACTGTTACTTTTTCTCTTTTGCAGTTCTCACAAGCTCCAGTACTCTGTCCTGCCCTCTCACTGCTGTTTGTGATTGTGTTTTTATGTTGGCCAATTTATTGCTCAGAGATGAGCAGACTGACACACAGACACACCAGCTGAAACCCTCATCACATAAGACTATAGACCCGTTAACTTCAATGCTGCAGAAGAAGCAAAGTCCTGCTTTTCCAGGAACACATGAAATGCTAAATGTAATAAATTCATTGTTATTATAGTGATAGCTCGAGCACTGATTAAAATGAACCTTTTTGTGCATGTTGTGCAGTTTAGACCTTTTACACAACAACAAAAGAAAAAACTGACAAAAAATGGCAACAGACAACTGTTCCCCCCGAGTGTTTCCAAGTGGTTTGCCCTAAGACAACTCAATCATTTCCGTTTCCTCAGAGTCAAAAATAACAACAACAAATGATAAAATGTCAGTCTATTTAGTCCACAATAGAAATCTTTTTTCAGTTAACCTTCCTTTCCCAGGTGACTGTGTGCCCAGTGGCAGACAGACTTGAATCGTGTTGACGAGGTTTGTAGGGAACCAATGCAAACGCCACTGGTTTCATTATTCTTTATCCATTACATTGTGAAATCAACATCTACATCATAAATGACATGTCGAAGCAGAAAATGTATCTATTTTTTATTTGATATATGAAGAGATTTACTGCAAAGAGAATGAATTTCTCTAAGGTAGAATAAAGATCCATCCAGGATTTGTTATCTTAAAACTGTTCAATGAGTTCATGACTGTAGAGGTAAGCTGTTGACAGTACAACAGTAACAGAAGATGTTTTTTGTGTTGTTTTTTTGTGTTTGATATATTCTAATGGGAACATATAGGTGAAAAAAATGGGACCAAGTACAGAACCTTTGGGGGACCCCACGGCGAAGTGGGGCTGAGGATGAAGCCAACAGTGATCTGTGATCTCTTGTATAAGGCAAGGCAAGGCAAGGCAAGGCAAATTTATTTGTATAGCACAATTCAGACACAAGGCAACTCAAAGTGCTTTACAGGCACACACAGATTACATTAAAAGACATAAAATTTTCATTTAAAAGATATTAAAAATTGCATTAAAAAAGATAGAAAAGCTTTAAAAAAAACAAGACTCTAGAGTCAGAGTCATAATGCAGTTCAAAGACTTGAATTGCTCTAGTTAAAAGCAGTCTTCCTTTAAAAGAGGTGAGTGTTGGAGCAGACCTGCAATTTTCAGGGAGTTTGTTCCAAATATGTGGCGCATAGTAACTGAAAGCTGCTTCTCCATGTTAACTTCTGACTCTGGGGACTGAAAGCAGTACCTGACGATCTCAGAAGTCTGGATGGTTCATAACGCGGCAGCAGATCAGAAATGTATTTTGGCCCGAAACCATTCAATGCTTTATAAACCAAACAACAGGACTTTGAAGTCTATTCTTTGATAGACAGGAAGCCAGTGTAAAGATCTAAGAACTGGAGTGATGTGATCTACTTTTTTGGTTCTTGTTAGGACTCGGGCAGCAGCGTTCTGAATCAGCTGCAACTGTCTGATGGAGTTTTTAGGGAGTCCTTTAAGGACACCATGACAGTAGTCGAGTCTGCTGAAGATAAATGCGTGAACAAGTTTCTCCAAATCCTGCCGAGACATAAGCCCTCTTATCCTGGATATATTCTTAAGGTGATAGTAGGCTGACTTTGTAACTATCTTAATATGGCTGCTGAAATTCATGTCTGAGTCCATAATTACACCAAGGTTTCTGGCTTGGTCTGTAGTTTTCAACATTACAGACTGAAGCTGAGCAGAGACTTTAAGTCGTTCTTGCTTGGATCCAAAAACAATTATTTTAGTCTCATCTTTGTTTAACTGAAGAAAACTCTGACACATCCAATCATTGATTTGTTCAATGCATCTACTCAGGGTATGTATGGGATTGTAGTCCCTTGGTGATATGGTTATATAAATTTGTGTGTCATCTGCATAACTATGGTAGAGAATTTCATTGTTTTCCATTACCTGAGCTAGAGCGAGCATGTAAATGTTGAATAGTAGAGGCCCCAGAATGGAGCCCTGGGGTACTCCACTTGTCATTTTCATCCATTCAGATGTGTAATCACCAATAGACACAAAGTAATCTCTCTCATTTAGATAAGATTTAAACCACTTTAGTGTTGTACCAGAGAGTCCAACCCAGTTTTCCAGTCGGTCCAGTAGTATTATGGTCGACTGTGTGAAACGCAGCACTGAGATCCAGTAATACTAAGACTGAGATTTTTCCGCTGTCTGTGTTTGAATGAATGTCATTGAGGACCTTAACAACCGTCTCAGTGCTGTGATGTGGTCGAAATCCTGATTGGAAAACATCAAAACAGCCATTTATTATGTAAGTAATTGTTCAGCTGTTGAAAGACCGCTTTTTCAATTATTTTACTTAAAATTGGGAGGTTTGAAATGGGCCTATAGTTATTCATTACTGATGTGTCTAGAGTTCTCTTCTTTAGGAGTGGTTTAATGACTGCAGTCTTAATGGCTTGGGGAAGACACCTGAGAGAAGAGACATGTTAACAATCTGTAGCAGATCTGGAATCATGCAGTCTGAAACTTTTTTGAAGAACCTTGCTGGTAAAATATCCAGGCTGCAGGAGGAAGACTTCAAATGCTGTATAATG
>CAEMYA010001588.1:2569108-2586259 GCA_903131615.1 Diplodus sargus | reverse complement strand
CTTACCAGAGACCACCTTCACTTTAGTGGGTGCAATGGCATTCATGACATTTGTAATTTTGGAATTGAAATGAAGTACAAGGTCATTGACAGAGAACCTAGAGAGGGGTGGTGTGGAAGAGAAAGCATCAATGAATATGTCACCAGTGTTTTCAGTGATGTATCGCTTTGGGACAACCTGAGTTTGAACATTTGTGTACACAGTTATATCACTCTCAAAGAAAACACAGTAATGGTCAGAGAGAGTGTGTGTGGGCTGTGTCACATGCTGAGTGAGTCCAAAGTTATCAAGGACACAGCACAGTTCTTTAGTCCATCTGTCCTCAGGCTTGTCGACATGGATGTTAAAGTCACCAACAATTAACACACAATCAAAGTCAGTGCAGATAAGAGACAGTAACTCAACAAGGTCATCAAAGAAATATGTACAGTATTTAGGTGGCCTGTAGATGTTTAGAAATATAGCTCGAGAAGATGAGTTTACCTGAAGAGCAACATATTCAAAAGAAGTAAAACTTCCATAAAACATCTGCTTGCATTTGATGAACTCATTAAACAGAGTACTAACACCTCCTCCTTTTTAATGCATTCTAGTTTCACTAATGAAAGAGAAATTTGGAGGACTTGATTCAATGTGAACAGCTGCACTGTTATCCTAGTCTAACCACGTTTCAGTTAAAAACATAAAAGTAAGATTGTGTTTGATGATAAAATCATGTATTAAAAAAGATTTTCCTGCCAGAGATCTGATGTTTAATAGAGCTACAGCTACAGTATCAAAACCAACGGTGCAATTTTTTGCGACAGTTAGTGGCTGACGAGGAATGGGAGCTAAATTGAATGGATTGGCACATTTAGTCTGGCATTTCCTGTTTCTCAACAAATTCACAGTTTTTCTAGTACCTGTAAGCACAGGAATTGAGGAGGCTGCCTGAACTCCAGGGGGCCCTGGCTTTTCTTGGGGGAAAACAGTAGTGATATCAACTTCGTAGCCCGGACCCGGCACATATCAATAAGCGTTAATCGTACTGTCAGCGTGGACAGGATGTGCTTCGCTGTTTTCAGACTGTAGAGGCCAAAGATTATTTAGAGGGGATAGAGGGGCACGATGACATTTTGGCGATGTTGGTTTCAAGCGTGGTAGATTTGGACAGGGTGTGAGTCTGAGTCCAACATTGACCAGCTTTTTCATCTCATCCGTGAAATCGAGGAGGGGGGAAGAGGGGGAGAGGCTGAGGCTGGCTGGAGAGGGCAGAGAGTTGGTTTGGGTTGGTGGAGAGTGGATGTTCCCTCTTGTTGTGACTGGGGGGGGGACTCCTCCTTGGGGGGCGAAGATGACTCCTCCTCCTGGGACAGCTGACGTGTCTGTTCGAAGCTTATCTCAGGCACAAGTACTTCTCCTTCCAAGGGCTGTCTTATCAGTTGTTTTGTTTTGTCTTGCCTGCTGTCCTTGAAGGGAGGAACTGGTGTGTGGTGCACTGAGTAGAATATGTTGGTGGTTAACAACCTTACTCCTGACTTGTTAAGGCAGAATCCATCTGCCTTAAAGAGGTGTCTGCGTTCCCAGAAAATGTTAAAATTGTCAATAAAGTTCATCGATTGAGCGACACATGTAGCTTTAAGCCATCTGTTCAACATCAACAACCTGCTGAATCTCTCATCATCTCTACAGACAGTTGGTAGAGGGCCACTGACAAACACCACAGTATCGAGAGATCTGACTTTGTTCAACAGATCAGTGAAGTCTTGTTTCAATACCTCAGATTGTTGTTTCACAACATCACAGGCCCCTGTGTGTAAGATGAGAGATTTCGCTGTTGGATGTTCAGCAACAATGTCCAGAATTTTTTCTGAGATGTCAGAGACCATATCGTTGGTAAAACAGAGTACTTTGGTGTTCTTCTTGCTGCAAAAGCTGTTTACCTCCTACACAGCAACATCACCCACAATCAGTGTTTGTGGTCCAGTCATTAGCTCTTTCTGTGGTCTTTTACTTTTGGATTTGGTCTCATATCTCCCCTTGTTCATTGATGGAGAGCTTGCACGGTCTTGATAAAGTGGAGCAAATCTGTTCTCCAGTTGTATTTTTGTTATTTGGGTAGGTTTGCTCTTAGCCTCTTTTTGTTTTCACTGTTGTCCACGGTTGTTTCCTCTTTGGCACAGGCGTTGAGGAGGCACTCTTTTAGAGGACAGTGCAGGCCAACCAGTTGCATCACAGATCTCAGGACGCTGGGCTCTGCCTGTTACTCGTTCTCCAAAAAAATGACGTATCTTTATAAATATGAAGAATACATTTTATTCTTTTCTATTCAAGTTGTCAATGAGGGCCCACTGTGTAACTTATGAATTATAGCACAGCTGTCTTTAGCTCCACTGGTGGCTGAATGAGACAAGACACATGAAATATCAGATATTCAAGTTGCTCAAATAATATTTTTAGGTCACAGCTGGTGGTATTGTGTATATTGCTCGCTGACACACTGATGGGTAAGATAATTAGGAAAAGGAAGTATTATCTGTACTATTCTGAATTAGACCCTGCAGAACCGTTTATCCCTGGGACAGAACACACGATGTTGCTGTGAATCGTCCTATTGTGTGCAGACAACTGGCCTTGTAATGAGGCGTGTCCTTGATCATCAACCGGCAAAATTAATTTGTATGCTCCACCCAGTAATGGCGCAGAAAGACACACAGGGGAATTCTTTTCCAGTAACTACTGCATGATGCAAAACAGGTCTGACAAGCAACTCCAAACTATATTTATATGATTTCATTGCTTGTAAAAAGAAATTAAGAAAAATACCCCCATGTATGTCTGAATTAACTCATTGAGAAAGAAGATTCTTAACCCCGCGCCGGAGTTTTAATGTTGCTCAGTTTGAGGCCAGCAAGACTTGACAGAATATGTTGATGTGCTGCCTAATTAGGTATGGGACTGCTGCATTGTGAAATCCTTTGTGAGGCTATTCGACAGGGTCTCGATTCATCACGGCCGGAGGTAGGTGGTGAAACTGCGTGGAAAACAGAGCACCAAATTTAGTGCAAAGTTTCAGCATGGAAACGGTTGAATCACAGCTCATGCTTCCTGTTTTCATTGGCCGCGACAGCTGTGCTAGATTTTAAATGGTGGAAAATTCAAACCTAGGAAGGACCAACTGAAGTTAGTCCTTAGTCGTATTATCAATATGGTCCATAATTCCCATACGATGAGTCTGATCTCACTCAGTGGTTGCATGCAAACCTGAGCAAGCTGAAACCAGAAACATGAAATGTCCCACTCACTGTAAATGGGGACACTGACCCTGTGGAATAATAACACTGTTTGTTTGGTGCGTCAGCGCTGGTGTTGCCGCTGTGAAACAAACACATGTGTGAGCGCTCAGCAGACACAGAAGCAAATCCATTGATTACATTCATTGTGCCTGACATTATCAGTGCAGCAACTCTGAGGAGCGTGAGGGTTCATCACACTGATGTCACTGGAGCATAATAAGGTTATGGAGAACAATAAAATTGCTGTTTTATCAATTTAGTTCTAACTGACCTAATATACATTAATGCAAAATGGGTTTTAATGGAAGACTGGAATGTATTTGTCATTGCACAACACAGGGTTTCCATACGAAATGAAAGTATGTAAACTCCTTCATGGTGCACAAATTACAGAACATATATACAAATCCACATAGACACCCATACTTTCTTGTGAATCTGCATTAGGGTGCATGTTAGCAGCAGCGGCAAGATGGTGATGATGATGTGGTTGGCATCTTCATATCAAAACTTGGGAAACACTGTCCATTAGCTTTGACTGCATCGATGTTAGTCCACCTCGCCAAGCTTGATTATCATGCCTCTTTTTCTGGCTCACCTCTTAATCTAAAACACCTGATTTCTTCTTCAATGATGTGCATGTTTCGGCAATAAAGCTGCAAAAATGATGGTCAAGAAAACTAAAATGTTGCATAATTTGGAGGGCCTCCATCCGCTGCAGCTTGTGCATATGCCACTTAGCCATAGTAAAGCTTCAGTCAGGAGATCATTAGCTCGTTAGCACAGAGAGAAGAAGAAATTCTTATTAGCTTTCTTGCTTGGAGTTGGGTGAAAAGATACCACTCATTTCTCAATCCAGTAAACATAGCATTAAGCTTAACAAAACAGCTTGCATCTGTGGAAAGGGAAAAAGCAACACATGCTAGCTTACTGACCAAAAAGGTTGATTTCTCCCATATCAACATGACCCCTGCAGCAAACCAACAACAGATGTATCAGACCTTTGTGTGGTCGCAGTTTGGTTTAGGTCAAGGCGAGTAAACTACCCGGTTAGGTTAAGCACAAAAAAAAATTGATTAGGTTTTGGAGAACATCATGGCTTGGGATAAAATAACTTCCTTCTGCAACTTTAGTTCGGATTGTACCTACATTACATAACTGCAGTGACATTACCAGCCCAGTCGCCAGGATATCATGTTCGAAGTTAACGTTTCCACAAACAGAAATGATGATACGGCATATCAAATTCATATGATTTCAAATTAGGAGTTTGCGGGGATAGAGGAGGGCAGTGTGACAGCCAACAAGGCTGCCAAATGCCCATCCGCAGTTCAAGTCACACCAGGTACTTTTTTAAGGAGCCCTGCAGACATTTCGATCTGTTTTTCGTGTCAAAACCAGCTATAAATCATGGGAAATTGGACCGTGTCCATCTGGGATCATGGCAATCCAACACTGGTATTTTAAGCCAAAACCGTGATGTTTTTCCTCACCCCAAGAAAGTGTTTTTGTTCATAAATCTGAGCAGAGCTTAAGCACAGCATCATGACTAGAGAGAAATAGATAATTCAACCCATAAAGCAAATAAAAGCACATACCCAAGCTCTATTTCGTACTTTTGTAGGATTTATCACTTGTGGCCTTGACAGAATCTCAGATTCACATCAGCTTTCAGCATAATTCAAAAAATGTCTCCTGCCTGTCTTTCTTCAAATTGTTTACACTTTGCTCCAAATAGCCAGGGAAGAGTCATGGTCTGGCACACATGAAGACAATGTTAAGACTTTTAAGCTAAAATATCCAGCAGCGAATGAAGTTAGTGGGGCTAGATAACTGTTGCAAAATCAGAGAACTGGTCATCCTCCTACCCCAGACCAAAATACGTCCAATTAACCACAAAACCCCGGACATCTGGGACTCGTCATTGTGTCAACTTGCAAGTGAGACATTATTGTGTCACACCAGGAAGTGCTGTCACCATAAAGAGTTTTTAAAAGGACCCATTTCCTCAAACAGCAGCAGCAGCAAGTGGAGACCCTTGGATCACTGATGAACATGAAAATAAAAAGGTAAGAAACCTCATTTTCATGTGTTTTTGCCTATGAGCATTCACCCTTCCATGACTGGTGCTCTTGAGCGACTGGATCAGTGTGTCGTGCTTTAACTCTTAACAATTCCACAATTGGCAAAACATCAGCGGTGTGACCTAGCTACACATGCATGCTAATCACTTTCTGTGGCCGACCGTAGAGAATCTGCAAGGAGACAAGGGGGGTCATCGTAAATTTTTCGGTGGGACTGATGTGGCTTGAGACACATTTATGCTTGTATGTGATGTATTAACTCACTAAAGCGCAGTGTTTCAACAGGGATATAGCATGACCGACACTGGTTGTGCTGTTTGGTCAGGAAGATTTCAGTGGATGCAACAAATCTGTGTTCTGCCTCTTCTGCCAGAGGACACATGAGCAGTAAAACAGCCAACAGTAGTCTGTAGTCTGAGTCATGTGTAAGTGCAGCTAATTCATTTCACCCCAATTATTTATTTAGATTATAATTTGGATAAATATTTTGAATCCTAAGCGACAAACAAATTTCCTGATCCAGATGTGATGAACAAACTAACCACAGTGGTTATGCAGAGAGCATGACTCACCGCATTGTTCATCGCAACTTATCCTTTCTTTGCATAATTTGACTGAGACAAGAGTGTCCTCACATACATATTTGCATCCTGTGAACATAATTCATGAATAAATTTGAATCTAACACAAACTGTGTTTTTGACATCCTCAAGCCTCCTGAGATGTTCCTGTCAATAACACACAGGTGTTCTCTCTTATTTAGGCTGCTTCAAGGTTGTAGACAGGTTCAGAAATCTAATGAGGTCACTAAAAGTGTACAGTAAGAGTGGGTATATAGAGGATACTCTCATAAATATCATCCACTGTAGTCATACCATGAACAAAATCAGGATCCTAACCCAACGTTAAAACTGATGTAACTTGAACATAATAACTTGATAATAACATTTTGAAAACCACTAATAAAGCCAATATGTCAAAGTTAGCACATCTGAGTTTTGGGTTCCCTCTTAGTTTGTGCAACATGCAAAGTGAGGAAACAATGCATACAAATCTTACAAGAGTTTTGCAAACCCACAGTTACGAAATAGCACTGACCCAAGACAACATGGATGTGATTATTATGAGAATTTTGAATTTCTTAAAAATGGTGTCGCAGGTATTTTATGAGGAAGACAACAACTATCAGATAAAAAGGATTCCAGCCCAAGAGAGCTAAATAATCTTTCTAGGATCAGATCACTTAATATATTAATATATTAATGGGGATAAATTATAGCCTAGCTATTTTGCTAATACAGCTGTTGATGAGCATCAGTCAAACTAAATTTGGATCAGAATTTGACAATGTTACTTCTGATTCGGCTGATCCTTAACACACTAAAAAAATCCAACAATTTAAGACTACATAGCTATTTTTTTTATTTTATTGTTTCTTATTTGTTTATTTGTACACTCAAATATTGTTAGAATGACTGCGGCAGACCTATTCAACTGGTGGCCCATGGGCCAAATCCAGCCCCTTTAAAACCTCAGTCCAGCCCTATCATCATTTTATTCATCGGTTGGTTAGCCAATTTTTAGCTGTGTGTGTTGCTAAGCAAAAAAAACTTGGTCTGTTTAAGCAGATATAATTTTTTCGAAAATCAAACAAATGACCCGCTAGTATAAAAAGGTGCATTATTTTTTCCCTGCACTTTGTTGAAGTATATATGTTTCTTTGTCGATAGAGAAAAAATAAAAAAAAGCTGAAGAAGAAAATGTAAAAGGTCGTACAAGTCCAGCTACTTGGCACTTCATGTTTTTGGACTGTTTTAAAATCTTGCCTTTCGACAAGCCTAGGCATGAATTTAGATCTGATTACGACAGACGGTGTGAAATCATCTCTATTGATGTAAATCAGTAAATCAGTAAATTGATGGAAATGGCATTTTTCAAATTTAGCAGTTAGTTTCACAGTAGCACTTAGAACAATAGTTAACCCACTAACTCACTAACTACTGTCAGTCATGCATCTGACAACTGGGGCTGACCTCCTCATGTGTCATAGCCGTGACCAATGCTATGAGGTCAGCTGGACATGAACATTTAATGTCCTCTTTAAAAAGGGATTATTACCCATTGTTAACACATGTCCACGAGCCAGCATCAGCCTAATTTTGAAAAAAATGAAATGAGTTATTGTCTTTCACAGCCTGCCTATTGTCTCACAGGCAGGTTTAATATTTTGTAAATTCAAGTTTAGAGTTATAATAAACATTGACAATATAGGGTCCCATTAAATGTGACATTACAACATTAAAGGTCCAGTTTGTAAGAAAGTTGATTATTGAGTCTCATTCTTCCCTCAATACATACTGATGCTGTGGGTTGGTACGTCAGGCCAGCCACCAATCCTGACCAAAGCTCTGAAAACATAGTTAGTGACCCCAAATATAAGCACTGTCATGTGGGATAACATACTGCATGTTTATTTGTGTGTGAATTACTTTGTGTAAGTTTGTGTCCAAAGCAAAGGTCATTTTTCCACACGCCATACAGTCTCACAAGGTCATTTAAAGCAACAGTATGTAGAAACTGGCGTTTTGTGCAACTTGGAGCCTGAGTGCAACAACACTGTTGTGAATACAAACCCCTGGCGCGTAACAGTTTGTCAGACGTAATGTAGCAGCTAACTACAAACTAAACTCATTATGTCACAACAGTGACACACATACTGAGACAATGCAATACAACAATTGTATGTAACACTGCGATTCTTCCCTCCTGTTACATAATGTTGCTCTAAAAAGGTGCATCCATAACTGTAAACAGTGAGCACATAAAACCAATATCACTGAAACACAATGCTTAACAAATACACCGTTCACTTCTCCTCTTTAGTCCAACACAGTGATGATTTCAATTGTGTTTCAAAAGTTATTTCCTCTGAAAAAATAATCTCCTGGCCAAAGGAAAACAAGTTCACATGAACAGTCTGAGTCAGCAGTTAGAGCGGTTGGACAAACACTGAATATTACTGAAGAACTACTCAGAAAAGTACTGCTCAGATCACTTCGACACAGCTGATCACACTTTTTCCTCAGGGGCTGGGATTTTATACGATTTATATCGGTTAAATCCAGCTCGTCAACAACATCCTAAAGGTGCCGTCACAACCTTTCTGTGAAGAGTTAAGATATTCTTGGATTGAAAAGAAGATCATTGAGTTTCTCCACTAGTCCTGAAGCGCTGCCATTGACCGAGGCTGGATTTGACATGCCAGCCTAATTAGTGCGATTATCACAGGCTGAGAGGACTTGAGGTGGTTTTATCAAAAGGATCACTTTCCCAGGGAATGCCTCATCCTGACAGCGTGTGCACTGCCGGATCCATTTTGGTTTGGGATGTGCAGCTGCTGTCCGCTCAAATACGCTGCAGATTTGAAAGGGTGAACTCGGAGCGGACAGGAGGAGGGTAGTGGAAGAACAGCGCTGAGTTCTTGCTCAGTGTTTTTTTTATTGCACATGAGCACGACCGTAAAGAAATTAAATGCATTGTGTTTTGCAAAGGGCCGAGGTATTGCCTCAGGCCTCACAACAGACTAATTATTGGAAGTCTGGTGGCACACATCTTACTCCCTAAATTATTCTCTGATCTGGGGTTTGGAGGATAAACCAAATTTAGAGCTAATAATCTTACCAAACAGATTTGGCCACCAATGGTGGGCTAACGAACAGAATTAACAATTGTTGTAATGCCTCGGTTCAGCCAGGGATTTGCCTTTCCCTTCTAAGGGTAATTTGGATTTAAGGCAACTCATAAAGATTTAAAGCTGCTCTGATCAATATTTATATATACAACAATCCATCAAAAGACTGTGACTCACTGATTGTTGTCACCCAACTTTGCAGTTCCCCTCAGCTTTATGGTACAAATGTGTATTAGGGTCATTGTAGGCCAGAAGAAAAGACCTGGGGAGGGGGATAAAGGAACTATATGTAGCAGTTTTAGCTTATATCACTCAAAAACATTGGTTGCTTTCCTCCACTGGAGACAGCAAGGAGAGGGATGAAGTTTAATGCTGAACTCGCAACATTCCTTCCGAACCGATCGGTAAACCGCTGCTAAGGTTGTGTTTTTACGTGTTGACTTATATAGGTAGCTAACTGTATAACGTTACTGACAGTGATTATAAATTAAATACGTTTTTTTGTAAAGGCAAGAAAGACTTACAGGAGGGACAGCACATTTCCTTGTTCCTTACAATAGATTTCCGTTGATACTTTATTTGGATTATGAAATAGACAAGAGGCTGGGGAAAAAAACTGTTCAAAAGTTATACATTCATGAGGAAAAAGCTCAAAAAGTATCACATTTACTTGAGTTTTTTCTCTTTAATGCACAAATTGGAGATTTTTTTTTTTAATATTAGCCTCCTCCATCAGCTCAGTATTTTTTTGACCTTATACGATACATTTTGAAGCTTCGTACTTTGGATTAATCTCACGAACAGCAGCCAGCTGTTCTTCAGTGGAAGAGCTGAGAGAAACCCACTGTACAGGACCGTCCAGCATCCTGTGGCAGTTAGCTCCTAGCTGGAGTTAGCTGACAAACAAAGTGGATCATTAAGCAGCTAGCAAACCTACATTCCTTGACACAAACATCCCTACAAATTAATATTTCTCCATTTGTAAGACATATTAACTTGTTTACAGCTTGTTCCTGCCAACCCCGACCCACCCACTAACTAAAAAGTTAATGCAGCTTTAAAGAGACATGAAATACATTTTTTCTACAGAGCATTTTTTTTTGCATATATATAGAGCTGGGCAGTTCAACTTACTAAAATGTACCAGACAGCACTGTTGGTGTTTAGCACCCCTCTTTCATATTGCATAAGCTGCCTGAAACATAAATGCATCTTTCATGGGACAATAACATATTCTCCGTAAAGGAATCTCTGGCTTCCCTCTCGCTCAATCATCATATTGTCCTCCACTACAATACCTCACATTGCTCACTGACTCAGGATGGCTCAGAAAAATGCCACTGACTGTGCATATGCAGACAACGTTTTTTAGCCTGCTCTGTGTAACTACTCCCTCCTCTCTTTGCCCTTGGGTGGGCTGGGGTCCTCAGTGCTCCCCCGGTCCTGCCTGGCCTCTACAAGCGCCTCCAGAGTTCCCACCCTCCACCAGCCGTGACGTCACAGGTCCCGCTCCGAGAGCAGCCGGTGCTTGCCCATCGCCAGGGTCAAGTGTGCAGGGAAGACCGGGGAGAGACAAGGGACCTTCTGCACCACGACACCCAGCACACCTTCAGCGTCCATGTCACGCCTCCACACGATTGGCCTGCTGTGAGCCAGCCGCCCATGGAAGTTCTCAAGGTAAGCCCACCAGCCCACTGGTCTACCTGTATGAGCGGCAGCCATGATGTGGATTGTAACAATGTTCTGTAGGGCGACATGGTAATGGATACGCTCATTTGACTATTTTCCATTTCTTTAAATAACAAATGTAACGTGATTATGGACTTTGGCTCCGGGAATTCTTGCGTCTGTGTCAGCTCCTGAGACACTGTGTTAAGTCCATGGGGAGGATTATCTCTTGACAGAATTCCTGTTTCCAGACATTTGGCATTCAACACATTTAATCCTATTTGCTCCACTACACTGACATATTTTCATTCATTTCATTCCGGGTATGACCAAATGGACCATAAAAACGCGAGAATATAAAGATGAGAAAGGGATTTTTGGAGGAGAACAAACCCCCTCACATATCCTGGACATGGTTTAAAAACTCAGTAGGATATCAGTATTAGATGATTAACCCAAGCGTCTTGGCTACGTATAATATTTGTATTTTGAGACTGTCTTGTATCAGGACCAGGACAAAGCATTTAACTTTACCAAAAGTGCAAGGAGAAACCTCAACTGTCAGAAACACAACACATTACCAGCTACATGTGGTTTAGTGTTTTTCTGTTACTACAAGTAAAAAAATTAATAAAGAAAAAATATGATTTCTGCTAGTTATCACAGATATGTACGTGATATCATTAAGTCCAATATCCTCTGCAGTATAGGTGTGATGTTTTTGCCATTGAGTGGTGGAGACTTTCTCTTAAGGCCATGAATGATATCAGCTGTTGACTGGTGTGAAGAAGGGCTGACGTATGTGTGTGTTTATTGATGGAAGAGCAACATAATCCTATCCCAGCATGATAATCAAATCCTTCTGCTGTGTTGCTCAGCCTGCGTTACTATTTTCACGTGGTTGTGCTAAAGGAAAAAAAATACTTCATTGTGTCTTGCTAATATTATTTCAGAGCTGAGGTTTTGGTGGGAAGGGAAATTAATGTCTTCTCTGCCAGTTGTTGTAAAAGACGGTTTGGGTTGTGATAAAGCAGGAAAACAATTTGGGCAATTCATAGGAAATCCTTCCTCAAACTGTATAATTCTATAGAGAAAAGTCCAGACAGCGATCCCAGTTTCCTGGGCAAACTCTCCCTGACAGTTTGAACCTAACCTGTCTGTGGATTATCAAAGACCCCCCCAAATCCTTGCAGGCGAGGCAAAATTAGCTTAGAAGTACCAGGCAGAGCTGCTGGACCATGAAAGTGAAAACATAAAGCTCAGATGAGGTTGTCCAAAAGGGGAGGGGGACCCTTAATTAGCCAGGTTACCTTTAACCCCTGTGAGAATGAAGTGAAAAACCTGTTCAAGGATCAAGACAAAGGCCGGCAGAGTCTGATCACACACTAGTAAGTCAGGAACAAGTACTCTTAATTAGGTTGAAGCTAGAGCTCTCTTAAGATATATGATGAACTGGCAAACTGCAAGATAATATAAATAAATCAGATATCAGTAAAACAGGAACAGTAAGGAAATGAATATAACCTAATGCTGATAATAGCTTTATTGTATATTGTATAATTGCTTTAATATATATTCAATTTCAACACAGGAAATGTGTAAACCATTTATATACACTGGCTGTGTTACACTTCCTAAAAATGGGCATGGTAAAATTGTAGAAACCAACAAAAACAAACCGTATTTTGAGTATATGCCTGAAAAAAATCAAACAGAGCCCCTCCTCCAAAACACATGAACACAAACTGCCTGAAAACACAGACACTGACTGCCCCTCAGCTCTCGCTGGCCAGCTGGAAGATGTATTAGAGCATGAATGCTGCAAATTAGTTACTCTTAGCTTAATCCATAAATAAACACATTTCTTTAAGTAATATAAGGACAAAATGAGCAAAATAACTGTCATGATAATATCTCAATCCGAAAAGGCCACCCAGCATATGCTGTTTGCTTTGTGCTAACTGGGTTAGCATGGCTCACATCCTGTGTGCTTTGTGCTACTTTGTCGGCGGACAACAGACTGTCACCGGATTTGCAGATTGCATGTTCTTTGGCTCAGGCTGTGTGCTTAGTGCTACTGAGTTAGCTAGCTGCTTAACAAGAGGCTCAGAGGCTGTGTACTGTTAGTGCAGCAAATTGTTGTCATCTAACCCCTTAATTCCACCAGATCAGTGTTTGGTCTGTCTCCAATCTTCCCCAGGCAGTGGCTTCAGTCTCTAGACTCTTATCTATGTGTGTATTTCCACTGGCTCTGCTGTGTGATGTATCTACTCAGTTGCACCTCTGGCAGTCCAGACTCTCCTGTAGCAGGTACGCAAGGCTTCTATAATTGCAGGATGCGATATTATTGCGTTTGCTCATGACTCTGTAATTACAGTACAGCGGGACTGCCTTGTAGTGCTGCGCCTTGCTGCACTCAAAACGGAGCCGGTAGGTGTTGACGGACAAGGGAGCATGGAGCAAAACCGTAGTGGAGGCATTCCGCAACGCACATGCAACCACTGGAATTCCTGGGTAACCATACCCAACGATCTCCTGTCTTACTCACATGTGAGAAAACAATCAACATTACCATAATGATCATAAACAATGGACAGGTCTATTGTTTGTACTCACTGCGACTTGTCAATAATTGCTTATCTTTAGCAATATTTTTGCGTAGCCTTGTGGAAGACTGCGGTAATGCAGAATGAGTACATGAGCAGGTACATTGGAAGACAGACAGGCTGCCTTTCTAACCTTTTTTATATGAAATGAGATGATGGGATGGGCTCATAAGTCCGCAACAGCCACAGATGTTGGAGATTTTCTTTGACTTGTAAGAACATTTGATTTATTGAATTACAAAATGTTGCACTAATATGAGAATCAATGCTGCCAGAATAACTTAAGGTGGGGTTGGTAAGTGTTGTGTTAGTTCTGCACATTGTCAACACATAAAAGTGTTACTTTTGTCCGTTACGTGTCAGTTATATATAACCAGTGCAACCTCTTGCACATTATGTTTCAATGATGTTTAATAGAAATACTACTGGCTGCAGTGTTTTCCTTTAAACCAGAAAACATTTATTCGCCATTTTAAAAAAGACAACTTTGTTACCAGTGCACTTTTCAAACATCACATGTATTACAATACTTGGTAATACAATATTTGAACATCAAAATAACCACAGCTAAAATGTCCTTCGAACTCAGAGCTTGTCAGTGCTTAATTTGTAATACTGACAAGAGGTCTAACATCTGCATCACAAAGATAGAAATGCTCATCAAAGTACTGAACATCAAGTATTCTAATAAGAAGAAGATGAATGTCTCACCCTCGGGTATGCCATGAATATCTTACCAAATTAGCATTACCCATTCTGCTGTGTTTTTACTAGTGGTACAGACTGAGCCCTGTATGTGGCCATCTAAGGTCAGCGAATGCGTAACATAAATGATTCTATTCATTGTGAAATCTTTATCTAGGGGTTACTTTAGTTCCCCCAGTATAAAAACAGCTTTCTTTAGATAATAGGGTTGGCATTGCAGACATTAGATTTTCTTCCAAAATGGGCCACCGATGTCATTTATTTGTTGATCCTGATGTTTATTAGGGAGAGTTTTGGCCATATCTTTGAAAATGCAAACCACATGCACTTTATATCTCATTCACCATAGCTGAGAAAGAGGTCCAAACAAACAAAGTATTCTTTTGGATAGTCCATAAAGTGGTGCTTCGGAATCAGATGGCCAAACAACTTCTTTGCACAATACTGATTTTTCCTGTCAATGAAATCTCTCATTTACCAGGGTTAAACTGGCGAGAGACTCCACATTTAAGAGGCAGTTTGCCCGACAGCATTTTCGTCGGATCACAAATTGATAACACTTGCTTCATTGTTTTTGTCATCCATATCACCATAGTCTAAACCAGCAATAATCTGATACAGTAGCTCTAACATAAAAAAAGTGTTTCTTCATAAATGAAGTTACATTATATCCACACGTAAATTTACCACTACATTAACATTGAACTGTTCTAACCTGAGTTTCATTAATTACTAACTGAGCTTTGATCACATGATGATAATAGTTCTTCCTGGGGGAGTACATTATATTCATTTAACCCTGACTGTAGGCCATTTGCTACTTATCATGGACAAGCTTTTCCACATCATCACACTTGTTTTTTTCAGCCTTCTAGCTAGCAACCAACTAACGTAAATGGCTCAGTTACAACGAAAATAATCAGCAACATACCAACCGACATTACAAAAGCAAGCAGCTAAACAAATAAGCTAGCTAACTATGTAACGTTAGCTATCAAATTAATTTATTTACATCAAGTTCTTTAACTAATGTTAGCGAGCCAGCTAGCAAGCTAACATTAACCACATATTAGGAGAAGAGATCATTTAAACATAAACCTATAGTTATCTGTCATGTTTGCTAATACCTGCTAGTGTTAGGATTTTCTTTCTCTCTGATAGTCAGCAGTGAAAAGGGCAGTTCAGCAGTTTAGGATGGTGGCCGACCTGAGAAAGTGACACATTATATTAAAGAAGCCGTCAGCTGCCGTCCTTACCATTTTTGTACTCCCTACTTCCTAGCAAAATGAAAGGACAAGCTTCGCTGATGAGCCTGCCAGATGGCCAACCACAGTTAGTCACACCAGTGGATATCACTTGAAGGAGACTTGCGGTTGTTCCATGCTGACCAAAATGAGCTACTGTATTTTTCTACAGGAAGTTGGAACACCAAGTGGTTTTTGTTCCTAAGACTAGCATTAGCACAGCGTTGTGACAAGAGAGAAATAGAAGATTAGATTTAAACAGACGTAAAGTTGCAACGCAAACATGCGTCCAGTTTTAACTGTGATTTTGTAGAAACGTACTTAGCTAACATTTTTGACATTTGACATTTTTTGAAACTAATGACTTAAAGCATATGATGAACAGTGACTTTCACAATAATAAAGTGGGCTTTCTACAGACCGTAGCAAATGAAATCCTGTCACAGCACATCCCAACGAGTTTAAGTAAGACTGTACTTCTTGATTGAGATTAAAAAAGATCTTTTTCATTCTGAGACCTTCTTTGTGCTTTCTCAGTGCACCAAAGGAGAGTTTGGTGTGTCTCTCTGTGCTGCAAGTGTTGTCCTTGGAAATGAGTTGTACGTACAGGGTCAGCCACGTTCACACATTTCTAGGACATTTTCAAAATGGGGTTTTGTGTTCCTACATTTCCCTTCAATTAAAGCCCTATCCTCCCACAAGATTTTTTGGAAGCACTTTATAGTAAATGAATGAATGAATGAATGAGTAATTGGTTAGGGTTAGGGGTTAGGGTCAGGGTAAATTTATGAAAAAGTGGGAACATAGGGGCCTAATTTTGGAAAAAAAATGTCAGAAATGTGGAAACATAGGGCTGTGGGAACATAGTCACGCTCCCGTACGTACATCAGTGCCCTCTTAGATGCTATTAGTGCTGTTATAGAACAATGACTGTGGTAGAGAAAAAAAGAATCCTGAATGAGACCAATACAGGGAAAATATTAATGTAACTGTTCAAAACTGGTATAAACGATAATTTATCGTATACATTTAATATTAATGACAATGTTGTGCTCCTAGAGATTAATTTACCTGTTGTTTCATTTAAAAATGCTGCTTTCACAAAACAAAAAGTGAGCCTTAATGAGCTGTCCAATGTGAAAAACAAAGTCCAAAAGTAACAGAAGACAGAAAATGGAAAGTCCAAGGAAAAAACCTAAAGAGAAATACAAAAATGAGGACAAAACCAGAGGACTACATAACAGGTGTAAGAGACGTTTGGTCGGAAAAACATGACCAACCTGAGGTCGGCAACAAATGGACCAACAAAGAGTGAGGGAACACCACAGGCTCACATACAAACTAAACTGACGAGGGGACGTGGTGCAGGTGGTGAGACACTGGCAACAGGGCGGGGCTAACTAGGCTGATGTGACACAGGAGGGAGCCAAACCCATGACACAAACCTACAGCGTGCTGCATGCTCGACAGTTAACAGCAGACAGACACAGGTAGTGACAGGCTGGTGAACTTTAGAGCTTCACAAACAGAGTTAAAACGAGAGTGAATACTTGACTTACATTCGCCAGGTGGCAAGAAACAAGACCTTATTGCAATGGAATTATTATTATGAATAGGTCCACAAAACTGCCAGAATACCCAAAGAAGTACCCAAAACTTCTACTTGAGTTAAAGTAAAGATATCACGTTAAAACGGTAATTTGCTCAAAGTAAAAGTCACCCATACACATGGTACTGTAGTAAAAGTCTTAGAAAGAACTTAAATAACAAAAGTATTTGTCAAAGTAAATTCTACATTTATCTACATGTGTATATATATATATATATATATATATATATATATAATTTAACCTGGAGGTCAAGTCATTATCAACCTGG
>CAEMYA010001588.1:2473288-2569102 GCA_903131615.1 Diplodus sargus | reverse complement strand
TTTTTTTTTTTTACTTCAGTTACAATGTCCACTAAGGTGTTACCATCCAAAATTAAATGTTTGATGTTCATTTTTAACGCTTTCATCCAGTGTCTTGTCTTTTCCCCATGTCATCTCTGTACATTAATGACGTACAGTGCATATCCGCTCCATTCAACACTTCAATAAGTATGGCACTTTCTGGCACATTACAGTGGATTTAGGCACCTTCGCAGTTTGTCCCTGCAGACAGGTTGAAGTGAGAGTGATCAGAAATCGACTTTTTAAGTAAAGTTTAAAAAGTGAAGTGTGCTCTCCTCAATGTCGGGTGTTTGTCCCTCCAGAAGCTTCGGGCTCTGCCCACTGCTCCCCCTTCGCGCAGTTCCAACAGCTGTCTGCCGATTGACAGGGACGCTCGTTAATATGAACATGTTCATCAGTAACAGTAACAGTTAATGTGCGGTAAACAGTCAACAATCATTTCGACTGAATTCAAATGGTTAAACAATAAGTATGAAAAAGCATTTACACTGAAGACATTTTACTCTAGCTGACAGACACAGACCAAACACATACATGCTTCAGTTATCTTTTTGAACTTTGTTTTGCTGGCTAGAATGAATTATCATAAAATTGCAGCAAGCTATCGAAGCTAACAGGTGATCGTTTGTAACATTATTGCCCCTGAGACTGTTCCAGTGAGCTAATGTTAATCACACTCTGGTTCGCCAACCTGAACTTTTTAATCATTCTATCAATTCTATCAATTCTATTAACTTATCATTTATTGTCCCTGAAACAGCAGCCTCTTCTCCTGCAGGCCCAGGAGACGTCTCACAGCTGAAACTAGCTTGAGCTTCTATGACTTAGTTACCCATACTGAAACAATGTTAACCTCCATTTTAGTCATACTTTTGTGGATATTTTGGTGAAAGTAACGCAAATGTACTGCTATAAATAAGGCAGTACTCTACGCAGACAGTAATACTTCAATTACCTTATTACCTTGATTTGAAAGTACCTAGGATTATGGAATAGATTACATTTTTGAAAAACTTTGCCCAACACAGATTTATCACTGTTCCATCGTGTACAGAAAGTAACAAAGCTTCCACCTTTGACTATTGCAGCGACAGTATACCACAGTTGACTGATAATGATTCTATAGCTTCGTGTGTGATAATCTGTGGTAATGAGGGGGCTAGTGTCTTGTTTCTGTGTTCTGTATTTGTGTTTCTTATGCATATACACACAGCATTTCAGTTGAGCCCATCTTTTTGTTTTTAAGCAAGTCGTCTGTCTGTTTAGATTGGAATCGAAGACAGTTGCAGAATATTTGATGGTCTTGACTTTTAAAAATCATCAGATTCAACTCCACGTGCAGACCTCCATGGTTTACACTGACCTTTTCTTCAATCTCCAGGCAAAATGAGCGGAATAATGCTACATCTTTGTGCTCTTTCATTCTGAGGTCTTAAACTTAGCCAAAGCTGAGCTAAGAGAGCCTTTTGTTCATTAAACTCATCAGAGTATACCTAGAGCTCTGTTCTGAATTTCTAGTAGCCAGTAGATTCTTCAAGATAAGGTTTTTTTCGACAAAGAAGGACGTGTCTGAACAAGTCCCAGAAAACAATTTTCCAGCAGCCTGTTTCCAAATGTAAAATTTGCGTATTTCATTTTCTGGTGCTGCAGTCCATGATGTCGGACTGTGTGATCTTTACAAGATACTGCTTCTCCTTGAGAACAGGCGGTAACTTGTTTAAAACTTTTAACTGTTTCACTCTGTTGTAGCTTATCGTATTGCATATCCTCTAACCATGGATGAGAACGAGGCTCTGTGTGTTTATGTAGCTGCTAAATTAGGCCCCACTTGTTGGTTACTTAAGCAAGTGCATGTTCCTGATCTCATACAGACTGGACAATGTGCCTCATTCTTGGAGGAGGATGTTAGATTCTAGCTAGTGTCACCCTGCAGCCACAGGGTAAGGAGAAGAGAAGACATCTCTTTGTCTCAAGCTCCTCCTCTTGATAAAGTGGCCTGTCTCTGCTGTAGTTGTTATTTTCTAGATAGAACTGTTACTAAGGGCATTCGGCAAGAGAGCAAATCTACTTCCTCAAGGCGATGGAGGAACTCAAGTAGGCCCTCTCAAAATCCCTCTCAGCCTCGGCGTCACGTGTTGTTAACCAGCTCATTGATCTCCTAATTCCTCCTGTCTTAACACTACTCCTTCACCTACCACACTTCTTTTTGGATTCACTGACAAAATGCAAGCACTGGCTAGTGCTTGAAGTAAATTCACCCCTAGGTCGTCCTACATCATCTGTCTCTTACCCAACAAAGCACATTCTGAACGTTATTTTGTCTGCAAGTTAAACTTTAAGAGTGCATTGGCACTGATTTGTAAGAGCAGAATTAGAATTGAGTGCACAAATATGAGCGGAACAGATGATTCTAACACACAAAACAAATTGTGTAACTTTGAGCCAGCAAAATGGAATCGTCACTCCTAGTGACTAAAGCTGCTTGTTCTCACAGTCTGAATCCCCTGAACACAAATTCGAACTGAGAGCATCACTTGTTCAATTTAACTTGGAAGTGAAGAGTCATCCTGTTTGACCCTGCCTAGAGTTAGAGAGAGAGAAAAAAACAACTTTTTTCAGAGTCTTAGTAGTTTCAACCATATGGCATTCTGGCCACGTTAGCTTTGGAGTCATTGCACCATTCTCCTAAAAAAAAAAACTGGCTCCATACAGCTCATACAGGTCAGAAACTGATTTTAAAAACGTTATCTATTCCTTAATATGGATCTCAATAACTTTGCATTTTCTGTGCTTGACTCAAACTCATGCAGTAGCTCTGGTAATGTCTGCTTTCAACAGTTTATGAGCTGTAGTTTTGCAGGCAAACACACCACCCTCCTCTGCCTCTATCCTGGGGTCACTCATCCTCTGGAGCCGCTCTTCACTGACAAGAGTCTCTGGGCTTGTGAGGAGGAGCGGACCACTGGGCTGCCCTGCTGCCGCTCCACCACCCGGCCTGTCAGCTCTACCTAACGTGCCCGGGACACTGGTGCTGCTACAACCAGTCATTACTTCATCTCTAATATGATGTGTTGCGAAAAGTGATTCAGCATAGTGTCCCAGCAGAAAGTGTTTTCCATAAATGCCTGAATCAAAAGAAATACAGTAAATGAAGCACAGTAAGCCTAGATGGTAGGATGCCATCTGTTGCAAGAGTGAAACAAAGAGCCTCAGTAAATCATTTTGTCACTTCTGTGTGTTGATTCACAGAAAAAATAGCTTCGGAAGGGACATTTTTTTAAAGAACAAGCCTTAGTTTTTACAATTACATTATTTTTAGTGTTTCTAATACTCAATTGTAAAATCTGTAAATAATTAATGCCACGCAAATTAGATACTGATGAAAATATGTCCTCAGGGTTGCTTTCATCTGAACACAGTTGCCAGCCTCATGTGTCCTCCACTTACATGAGAAGAAAGCAATAGTAACTGTAGCTATTCTGGCAAAAGCTAACCATGTCATTCATTTTTACTTAACTAGTAGCTTTAATGACTAGCTCACATGTTGTAATACTACTGGTGAGTCCATGAAGACTTTTAAGTGTCTTTTGGCTGATTTACACAGCAGTATTGATGATGCTTTCCAACAGGGGAAGTCCATTCAGCAACAATATGCTCTACAAATGATGTGTCTGTTTTTATCTGATGTCTGTGCTGGAGTGGAGTAAATGAGAGCATCTACAGCAGAACTAAAAACAGCATTTTTACAAGGACAAGAAAAATGTGCTGCTGCTCTGTAAACTAAACACTGTTGCTGTTGCTGTCTGCTCGACATAGTTGTAGATGAGTGGAAAAAAAGTCCACTCAATGAAATGTTTTCCTGCTCCAGTGAGCATTTGTAATTTCTCTTAAGAATTGCTCCGCCACTAAATTAATAGAACCATGAGGTGCTGTAAATATCATCATTCATTGGCATGAATTTGAAATAAACAAAAACAAGCAAGCACTTTATTTCATGAAGTATTGCTGAAGTTTTAAAAATTGATTGCTCTCAGTTATTTATCTTACCGTTCATTGGTTTTATGGTCATGTTGTCTAAGTATCCCTCTAGTTTATATTGAGTAGATCCACTGCAACTGGATATCATATGATTCAGATCAGATGAAAATAACCAAAAACAACCAAGAGAACCCAATCTGAACCACCCTGTTCTTTGAACTTTTGTCTGGATTTTTGTTATGAAGACTAACATTGCATGTGGTGTTTACCGTTGTGTATGCACAGGCAATTTTGTGCTTGGAAACTGCATTGATTGTAGTGCAACTGACCTAACTCATCTAATGTAAAAAAAATAAAATGTCATTAAGGGTAGTGAATCCCAACTAGGGGGCGCTTCTTTCAGTTCCAAAACACTACTCTTAAAACAATATTGTAACAATATCTACTCTAGTGTTAAAAGATTAAATATCTAACATTTTCAACCTTTGTTATATATTTTGTTGAGATGTGAACTTTCATTATGCCAAATGAACGATGTTCAAGCCCAGAGAAATTTGTAATTTTATTTAAGGTAATGGTGCGTTTCATTTGGTCGCCTGTTGCCATACCTTCCAGGTAAATACTAGGTGATACTACAAGTAAGTGGGTCACATTGGCTAGATTTTCATGGTCATGGTGGCTGTTTAACAATAAAGACGACAACTCCCATGATCTATGGCGTCTTGACATCAAACTACGTATTTTGTTTTCATTGTTTTGACTGAGAGACCCCCTAGTGCCGGAAGCTGCACACATGTACGTATATACAGTATATCAACCACAGTGAACATTGTAGACTCTAAGGGAATTTAAATCATTTAATCAATGTACATATTCAACTGTTATCAAGAAAAAGAGCATATAAAATAGTTAATTAATAAATATGGCTTAATTATACGGTCTAATCAGTCTCTCATCTATCAATGCAACACCAAACACTTGTTTATTGATTGTTTTTTATGTTAATTAATATATATATATTAAAGGTCTCAGTAGTCAGTAGCTCTACTGTAACTATTCCTTTAAACTTCAAGATGCAGTAAATGTATAGGATCCTTTTTCCACTGAATGCCCCCAAGTGTGACTTGTTTCCAAGGAAGTAAGCAACAGAGCTGAGCTGGTGGCACGATCTGAATGGATCTGTTTCTTTTCAGGGGTCAAGGAGTGACGACTTTATCTCAAAATGTTACTTCTCCTCAAGGCATGAGTCTAAGACATGGACCCATGTGCTCTCCTTGAGAAGGTAATAAACCTCACAAAGACTCTAAAAATAATGTGAGAGCTTGGCTTGTTTTAGGGATAAATGAAATACATCCCTTGTTAGTAGTTCCTCCAAAACCCAAAGGTTTGGCTAAAGGAAAAGGCCACATTGCAGAGGGGAGACAAAGAAACACTCACTGTGAGTTTACAAAGAATGCTTTCTCTGTTTTATCATATAAGGCTATGTCCAGCCAGGGGGCACTTGCCCTGTGTTTGTTCACCTCTGCAGCTCTAGTGAGTTTCCAATAGTCCAGACAAAGACGTGATGCTTTGTTTCCCAGCAGCGTTACACGAGTTGCAGCGGCAGACGTATGCAAAGACTTGTCTCACGATTGGTAGTGCTTCATCACACGTGAGCATGCTGACGAGCAGCCTAATTCCTTTAATACATGTTCAATACTGGGAATAATTTACTTTCATCATGAATAAGGAATCATAAAATCAGCTTTCAATGCAATGCTTTCACTTTAGTTTACTCCGTGTGCTTTGCCTGTAATAGCATGTTCCCATCATCATCTACAGTGGCAAAATAGAAGTTGAAGTGGTGTAAATAATCAATGCTTTATTACTTTTGACTGTATGTACCTTTGTTTGTGTGCATCAAAAAATGTCAGCACCGCGACAACATACTCAAATGTTAAAACCACCAACTGTTGTTTATTCAAGGAAAACCTACTGAGCATTAACCTCTTTTACAGCAATGCCCTGAACTCACATTTACACATTCCTAAATAAATTAGAGCCCAAAATTGGAAAGAGTCTAGCATGACATTGATTTGATGGGTATTCATTACAGCTGGAAATGCAAATGAGTGTGTTGGTGGCAAAGAAACATATGCATAACTTGCAACAAATGAGGCATTATGAACAAAATAAACATTTGTATTAATCACGAGTAGACGGTGATTTTGAAATGAACATAGTCTCTTCTCCATGTACGTCCTCAAATAAGTGAGTCCTATTTTCAAAATGAATAAAGATAAAATTCTTCACTGTTTAAAATCAAACATTTCCTTCTTTCAGCAGTGGATGTCATTCACAATGTTTTGTCTTTGACCAAGACATTGTATGGTTGAACTTGGTTTACTCTTTCATTCCCATATCATTCCCAATTTGATTAGTTATTTTCATTGCATTTAAAGCTAGAGTCGATAAGTTATTATTGCATTACTTGCATTTATTGTTAAATAGAATTATATAAAAATCTCTTAATGTCCCAACATCAATCAATAAATCACATTCTCTTCAAAGAAAATAAAAACAAATCTTTGGTTGTTGCAGGCCTCTAATAAGCTCATCCAGTCATCTCATTCAGCCTGATGAAATACTTTGAACCTGTCTTTCTTCCTGTGCATGGTCTTTGCACATGACCGGAGTCTTCCACATGGCTAGGGGGATGTCTTGATAAAGCTTTTAACTAGCTAGTAGCACAAATATGGCAGAGAAGGAAACATTTCTCAATACTAACATGCTAGCTTGACAGCAATGAGTGCTAACAATGGCCATGCTTGTTGTTTATGTTCATGTCACATTATCATGTTTATGATGTATATGTGAGAAATTAAATAGTTAGATATGTTTCGCTTAACCTAATTTAAACCCACAAGCACAAAGCACACCGCCCCTGAGCATTGCGAACAGCCACTCCAGCAGCTACAGACTCATTCAGAGGCTAACCAAGTTAGCACAAAGGGAACATGCTTAACGTTACAGCAGAGAGCAGTTGCTGTTGGGCGGGTAGCCTTTTCAGTTTGAAGTAGGTTGATATTTTAGGTTGGATACGTACAAAATGTAGCTTGCTCTTCCTGGATTCTCCGTTCTTCCCAACCACAGCTTCAGTACAGCCACTGACATTGGGTATTTTATTCTTTATATGTTTATATAGTTTTCACTTGTTTGTATTTAATTGTTTGTGTGCAAGTTTACATTTACATTTATTGTTAAGGTATTCTATATCATGCTTTGGCAATGTAAACGTCTGTGTTCCATATTAATAAAGACCCACTGAACTGAAGTGAATGCATTGAAACATGCCACTACCACTGTCATGAATGTTGAATTTACCCTTGTGTAATCTTGGGTGTCATACTCAAAAAAGGATACCTAGATGTAAGCAGACACTGCAAGCCATTAAGAACAGTAGTTCAACAATGTTACGGCCAGATATGATGAACGTATTCTTAAATCCACTTTTAATAAGATGATATAATGACTTAGTGTGACAGTGGAGTTTGAGAGGATGCATGTTTCAAAGAACTAAAAAGATTTACATGCTGGTCTGTCCGGATAACTCCTGGCAACAGAAAACTAATTTCCTGCTTCATTCTTCTTTGGGGCCCCAAGCTCCTACCAAAGAAACCCAATAATAACTTACAGGGACCTTTTCTAATTTTTGCCCCTTGATTCTGAACTTGAGCTGTAGCGCTCTTCTTGTGCTGACTCTTGGAGATATATCCACAAATGTGCAAATACTGCCAAGGAAGAATCTTCTTTATGCACCACATCCATGACCTCTTATTCTTATACATGCAATATCGCCTGTCCATGTTACTAGCGAGTGTTGTTGTTTGAGTTATTTCATGTTCAGTTGCCAGTTAACTTTACATATGACCATTTGACTTATTTATTCTGCTATAAGTTGATGAAGGTTTTCAGTCACACAGGTCATGGTATTTTTGAGTGCTGTATCGTAGGAAACTGGACTTGTTTCAGTTTCTTGAAAACTTTTCACCTCTCATCCAAGAGGCTTCTTCAGTTCTACCTATCTGGAGGGGAGTTGCAGGCTTTTAAACTGTGTGTGGGAGTGTCCTTACAGAGTCGTTAAGGACACGTGTGAGCTCTGAGATTCAGAGTTGTTGGCCAAACTGGCCTTCATGTGGGTTGCTAAGGCCCTGGTATGAATAGTTGTCAAGCTGTCTGGTGAGGGAACTCAGAACAGCATTGTAGGAGCGTGATATGTAGTGTCGTAAGCCACTTCCTCTGTCCAAAGATGGTTGTTCCAGTTTGACATAGATGAACTCTTTCATACATAAAGCTATATGTTATATTCTTCTAAAACTTGTTGCGATTTTACCAACCTAGTTCTCCTCTGCTTGGTTTTACTGTTCTGTGCTCCATATCATTTGGGTCACAATCCTGCTCTGTTTCCAACAGGTCTATAGTCCGAATTCTACAGTTCACCTCTGGCCACAACATTTTTTTAAAGTCAATCATCACACCCTCCAGGCCTCCTGCAGTGCGCCATTGACTGCATGGCGCCATGATCAACTGATTCAGAAAACTAAAGGCTATGGAAAAACTCCCTTTCACTGCTGCTGTGTTAATATCCATGTTGATATTTAATGCAAAAATTGCTGACCTAGACTGGGCAACAGTTTATTTGGATAGACAAGTTCCATACGTTCCTTAGAAGAGAGTTGAGTCATTTTCCCTAAAATCAAGCTCCTCACCCTTTACCCTGCAAATGTGACTGCATGACAATTGGCAGTTAAATGTAGTTAACCTCTAAAAATCCTCAAAAAAGTGTAGCGTTGGTAAACACACCACACATTTGGATTTCATATGTCTAGTTTATAGTGAAACAGTGGTGTCAATTGTGTTCCCGGTGCTCAGAACAAATAATGTTTTATATTAGATGAGCAGAACTAAAGATTAAACGTTAGATGGCCTCAAGCAAGCTTCAGTTCGCAGACTACTGGCCAGCCAGTAAAAAGGCTTCTTTGTGAGCTGGAAGTGGTGACGTCAAATGGACCCTTTAAAGACATAAATTCATAGTTAAACTGGAACAACACAGCTGTAGGAGGATGAGTCTCAGTGTCCTCCTCCATTTCTTAACTTGCATAACTAATGAGCTTCAAGCTGTGGATATATTAAGCAGGACTAGTGAGTGCTCTCAGTTTTGCACATGCTAGCTCACAGTCCACAGTGTTGGCTAGCAAGATAAAGGGATTATAAACTGTATGTAATTCATTTTAATCAATTAAGACTCGAATAACATGCTGGAGATGCTTGAATACAGCCACTATCAGGTGAGATGGACTGATTTTTTTTCTTCAACATTAATGCAAAAGACAAAAATTTGGCGACTAAAATGGTGACTTAAGTTGAGGCTAATATTTCATTTCCTTTTGTGGTTGAATAGCATTTCATTGTGACGGAATGTCTGTGAAAGACTGTGTCATTATTCCACTAACAGTTTATCTACGCTTGCTAAACACAAGTCAGAACCGTTGGCCTAACAGAGAACAGGCAGTAGCATAGAAAAGGGAATGAATTGTCTTTAAAATGCTGCATGAACTTAAATGTATCATCATGGATCATGTGATGCAACTTCACTGCTTCACATTCCCTTCCCGTCCCTTCTGTGGACATGTCCAAATGCTGATGCTGCCAGATGCTGTCCAAATAATCTTTGCTGCACATTTGAGATCAGATCTTTGTTTTCCTTGAAATTTCGAAAAATGTAACTGTAATATTCGGAGAAAGAAATGTGTTCAAATGCAAGACTTCAAAGTCTGCTTTTAAAATGGTGTTTTCAGTTCTATTGACAAGCATAATACAATAGAGATTAGTAATTTAACTGCAACTCAACCGTACAACTTGATTCCTTTTGATTTCCTTGAAAACCAAGCTTACGATTTGGACTTAAAATGGAATTATCGAACATAAAACTGTTTACTAAGCTGCAATACAAAATGCAATAGAAGAAAAAAAAATCTAAATCCAAGGTTCTAATGTGTCTACTATGTCTTGGCTGTGAAGGTGCAGTCCCACCTGGAGAATCCCACCAAGTACCACATCCAGCAGGCTCAGAGGCAGCAGGTGAGGCAGTATCTGTCCACCACCCTGGGTGGTAAAGCCGGCAGCCAGTGCCCCAGCCAGCCCCCCGAGCACGGCATGCCACCCGGTCCCGGCAGCAGCGCCCCCAACAGTCCCATGGCCCTGCTCACCCTCAGCTCCAACTGTGAGAAAGAGGTACGCCTGCTCATTGTCTAACATGTTCATTACATTCAGATAACACGATTGTACACACTGTGATTATTGAATCAAATGTGGTTTTGTGTTTTCTAGATGGATGATGTCATTGATGATATTATTAGCTTGGAGACAAGTTACAATGACGATGTTCTCGGACTTATGGACCCGGGACTCCAAATGAACAACCAGGTCATTTTTCAAGTTAACCCAACCTTTAAAAGGATGCAATGTATAAAAAATATTACTATAAGAGGGTAGTTTATAAATAATTATTTATATACAAGGCACTTTCGTTTGAGTGACATTTCTTTAATATCCTGTAGCTCCCTGTGTCTGGTAACCTTCTCGATATGTACGGCAACCAAGGACTTCCTCTCCCGGGCCTTGCCATCAGCAACTCCTGTCCAACCAACATTAAGAGGGAATACACAGGTAAAACAAAAAAAACTACTGAAACATCTCTCACACAGCATCGGAGCTTATTGTTTTTACTGTTGATTCTCTGTACTGTACATTATTTAATTACAATTTCTAATTGTCTAAGATCTGATACAGTATTTTGGGCAATTATAGAGTAAACTATTTTGTTTTTTATGATTAGATCGTTATAAAGGAGAAAATTGACACACCTCTATTAGACTGTGAGAGCACAACTATAGGCCAGTGTCAATATTGTGTGCAATTTGGAAATGCATGAGTTACCATTAAGTCAATCGTTTGCCAAATAATTACTACAGCTCCAGGCATGAAGCAAGTACTGGACAAGCCTGGATCCTGTGGCCAGTATGAAAACTATCAAAGGCCAGAGGGCTTTCCAGTAGGTAAGCAAAGTGAAAATGACGCGGAAAGTGGAAAAGATGATGTTTTAACTGTAAAAGCTGTTTTCAGTCCGATTTTCAGAAACTGTACATAAAGCATTTTGTGTATGACTAAATCGCACACAATATGAAAGAAGTGTAATTGTAGAAAATCAGCTTTATTTACTGCTGTGATTCACATGATAATAATAATGATGTATTATTGGCTGTGGCTTTCCGGCATGACACAGTAAATTAAAATGTGTTAGTAATAACAGATTGACCGTGCATTATGTGAACTGCTAACATGTCATTCCATTCATTTCATACACTTAAAACCTTATTACCCATTAAATGAAAAGATTACACTTTCTTAAACAGGCATTCATGTTTCTCTTTGCTCTGCAGAGGCAGAAGTTCGTGCTCTTGCTAAGGAAAGACAGAAGAAGGACAACCACAACTTAAGTGAGTCAATCAAAACAGAATCATATTTTCCTTTTTGGTGTAATTCTGTGTTAAAATGGCTACTGACAGTCTGAGAGAACAGGCATTTGTTTTCTATGAAATATCAAAACAGCCATGATGCCTGAGATGACTTTTATTGAAATGTAATTTGTCACTGTTATAAGAAATGTATTAATATATTATTGTTTTTTTATTTCAATTTTATTTCCAATTTTTATTTTTTTATTTTTTCAGTTTCCCTGTATTTCCTCTTTTCAATAGATTAAAAAAAACAAAGCAGGAACATAAAAAATTGTTTTATCTGTTAAAAAGTGGATTGATTCGTATCAATTCATGTTAATTAAACCTTCAAAGGCTTCTGTACTAACTGTACGCTCTGTATGACAACGTTTTAGTTGAACGAAGACGGAGATTCAACATTAATGATCGCATCAAGGAGCTGGGAACGCTGATACCCAAGTCAAATGATCCGTAAGTGTTTTTTGTATATATCTTAATTATAAATGCATGTCTCGCCGTCAGTTTATTCATTAACGTTGTTTTCATGGCCTCCCCTTCACATGCTTCAGTGTCCTTAAAGCGTCATGACTTATTTGTTTGGAGGGGCCGTATAGGAGTCCTGTGCTGTTCTGGTCAGCAGGTCAGCTGACTCTGACTGTAAACCTTTGTCTCCTGTATACCCCAGAGACATGCGCTGGAATAAGGGCACCATTCTGAAAGCATCAGTGGACTATATCAGGAGGCTACAGCGGGACCAGCAGAGAGCCAAGGAGCTTGAGTGCAGGCAGAGGAAGCTGGAGCACGCAAACCGCCACCTGATGCTCCGTATACAGGTAGGCCCATTGATCTTTGGTGGAGCAAGCTGTGGTGCTGGGGTGTTTAAGCAATAAAGTTTTTCTTTTTTATTTCAACAACATACCCACCTCCAAGTGAAGCACGAGCCTCCTCTTGTTTTGACTTTTTCTTTCTTTTGCTTGCTCCCGATTCATATTGCCGTTTGGAGGCCATCTCTCCACCTGCATCCAACTACCGCTGATTGGTCAGATGCTACGTGCTGTCAATCATTGCGGCAATGCGTGCGGTGTCAGATTACTTGTCTCTTTTTTTTCCCTCTCTCCTGCCTCGGGCTGACTTAGTGCTCTACGTGTGCCTCACTGCAGCGATGCACATCCTTTGCGCATTTGCAGAGAAAGCCCTTGCACAAAATGGGGGCCCCCATGGATCGTGGGGCCCTACGCACAGCGCGTGCTCTGCGTGTAGGGAGGGGGGGATACTCCCATTAGTTTTATCTTAGCATTGTGTTCAGTGATAATTAGCAAATGTTAGCATTCCAATACGCTAAACTAAGACAATAAACATAGTACAAAATTCTACCCGCTGAACATCAAAGTGTGAGTAATGTCACAGTGAGTTAAAAGCAACAACTGGATATAGCTCAAAGGTCTCACAGAGCCACTGGCAAAGTGAAAAAGAATCTTTCCCAGTGTAGCATTTTTTTATTTAGTAAGATAGGAAGACAACTGAGGAAGTAAAAGTCTTGACAAAGTTTCCGTAGGTTACCCGTTGAAGGATCATTGCATGTCTCACAGCAGGCTCTTGGGTTTAATTCCCAGCTGGGGAGGAGTCTTTCTGTGTGGTGTTTATGTTCTCTGTGTGTTTGCGTGGATATCCTCAGGGTGTTCTGGCTGCTGCCATACTCAGGAACAGGTTTCACTACATTTTGCTCTGTCTGATTGCATTCTTCTTTGTATAGGAGTTGGAGATCCAGGCCCGTGCTCATGGTCTTACAGTGGTGTCATCTCCATCTGTCTGCACATCAGATCTGATGGCGCGATCCATCAAACAGGAGCCCGTTCTCGGCGACTGCCCCTCAGATCTCTACCAGCATAACTCGACTCCTGACATGTCCCCTCCCACCACACTGGACCTCAACAACGGCACGATCACCTTTGACCAGATGCCTGCGGACAGCGGGGACCCCGGCCTATATGGAAACTCCAGGACCTGTCAAATGAAGGAACTGGTAAGGGACAACATCCTGGCGCCAATTTCCCCAAATGATCCCCTGCTGTCCTCGATGTCCCCAGAAGGTTCCATCAACGTCAGCAGCCACCACAGTTCCTGCTCGAGTATGGAGGAGAAGGAACAAGGCTGTTAGCACTGTCCAATACCAGGGGCCATACTGACACTTTCTATCTCAAGCATCCCGGTCGGGGAGAGTGACTACATATTTTTTCGTATACGTTGCCCATTTAATGCTGTTCAAATTCTATTTGTTAACGTTAACGACATTTCAGTTCCTTGATTGTACACAATATTTTACGTTTAAGGTGGACCATTAAGAATCACTTGACAATCATATACAAAGTGAGCTGCCATTAAAGAATGGTCAGATCAACGACTTTACAGTTTGAGCCTGTTTATTTTTCTCTTCTTCTAAACAAGGGTTTTCATATTTACTTCTTCTAGACAGAATACTAGATAACTGACTCTTCTCTGAAACTTCTAAAGGTTTCATTGAAAGAAAATGCACAAAAATAAGTTGATATTTAAAGCAATTATTGCTACTGGCTACACTAATTACCATGGTGTATTGACACTTTGTGTGATTTGACCTCCCACCACTGTTATAATACACATCCCTGGTCTGTACACTGTAAAACTTCATAATTGATTTCAGTGGAATCAACTTTTCTTTCCCAGTTAACTTAAATAGACAAATTTTGTTTTTTTGAAGTTGATTAAACGTTATTAGTTTTTTTATTTTCAGACCACTTCTGAATTCATGAACATGACTCCTTTTAACTTGAAGTCTTCTGATTTGAAATGCTAAGTTCAATCAGCTCACACAAATAAGTTACATAAGAATTATAGAAAATTGATCAGCATAGTGGCTGATTTCCCAGCATGCATTGTTTGAGAGGTGAAACTCTCCAGAAACCTGTGTCTTTTTTATTAGTTTGAGGAAATAGATATCATGGACACTTGTTGTGCATCTTTAATATATTTCAAGATTAATCATGGTTGAAAACATGGTTGTTTTTTTTACAATAACGAAAACATTCTAACCATGATAACCATGAGGTTAATATTGAATTCAGTCTTTAGCCCATCACACTTTTACACATCTGATCAAGCCACTGCTGGTATAGTAGCTTTATGCAATGTCTATGCTGATCCTGCAACAGACAACTTCAAAAGGAGCTACAGCTGCTGCACTCAGCAATGCAGCACCGACTCCTCAAAGAAATCTTCAAACGTAACAAGATATCAAATGTATTTGTAATGATTGTCAGTGTCACTGAACTTTCATTGATTCAACTTAAAAGCTTAAATTACCTGAAGATGTATTTTCAAGTTCAGTTAACTTCAAACTGTGTTTCACAAAAAAAGACAACTTAAAAGATTTTAAACTATTATTCATGAAATATTCAATAATAACTCAAATATTTAAGGCGGCAGTTGAACTTAGACTTTTAAGTTGAAACAGCACAAAATCATTTACAGTGTAATAGAAGTAAACATGTAAAGCTGTGATCCGACCCTCTCACTGAAGTTGCATCGTGCAGAAACAAGAGCCTGAGTCACCATTCACCCCATTAAAAGACACTGTACCATCAACATAATTTTGAAGCCGTTGTTTTAAGGTTAAAAAAGTTACATAATGTTGCTTTGAATATTAAAGGATGAAATGTTGGATATTATTGCTTATTAGTAATATTTTTTAAACATATTCAAAATCGTACATTTTTTTTTCCCCTGAGTTCTGAATGTATTCTGAAGAAGTCAAGCATTGAGCAGATAAGAAGTATTGTCATTATTATTTTTTAAGGCAATATGTTATTATTATCGTTTATTTATTTTGTTTTTTCTTTGTCCTCCAAGAGCTTATTTTCTTCTGAGATTATACCGTACCAGTAGTTCAGAGAGAGGTTTCTCTGAGGAGTCTTTTAATTCATAACAGCACAACATAATAACATAGCATAATGTCAGACGTCACAACTTAATTTGTACTTTATCAATATAAGGTAATTGTATCCCATATTGTTATCACTACTTGTGATGTGAACTACAGTGTTTTATAAAATGTGGGTCAGGCACACACAATCAACTGATGACAAGAGCACTACATGTATTATACCTGGTGTTGTGGCCAAAATCAGATTACTATTGCCCAAAACATATCGATTGCTTCGTAGGCATTGATCAACCATAAATGTTATCTTTCTCTGACATGTATGCTGGGGGGAATCATCTCTTTTTTATGTATGTGGATAACATACATTTTTGTTGATGTTTGTTATCTCTTACCAGTATTTTACAACAACAACAAAAAAAACACTTTGATGCTGATAAATTGTATATAGTGTCTTTTGTAAATAAAGAAAGAAAATGAAATTAAGTTGTTGGGTGCTGTATCGTGGTGTGAAAACTACAAATGATCCATTGATAGATTTTGCCATAATTATTTACGGATCATCTGTGGGGCAGCATGCAGTACACAGGCGTGGATTGGCCGTCGGGAGCACCAGGAGAATTCCGATTGACCTGGCAATCTGATTGGCCTGGAGAGTCAGATCAGTGTTAGAAATGTTAAATGAAATTTGCAAAATTCATAAAGAAAAGACAAAGTGTCAGGGCCGGTGAAGCCGGAAAAGATTGTGGACCCAGAAGCAGACTGATAGTTAGGATATTCAATAACAAATCAAAATAACAAAAGCAGTTCAGGCCAGGCACAGGCCACAGCGGGAAAAAAAATCAAACGAGAGAATCCAAAAAAATCCAGGCAAAAGTACAGGCAGGGCTCAGACAAAAAATCCGGTGTCAAACAGACAGACAAAAGTGGTCAATAAACAGGCAGGCAGTGTTAGGCACAGCAGAGGTACAGTCAGGGTTGACGCAAAAATCCAGGAGTCAAAAAACAGGCAGAGAACAGTACACGGGCAGGTAGCGAGAACACAGGCAGCAGTACAATGGGCTTGGCTAGATTCACATGGTTGAACAGCAACAGGGTCGGCAACGGATTAGCAGACAGAGCAAAGGTTTCCAAGATCGTCAGGCAGAAATCACAGTCAAAAATAGGCTTAGGTCAGAAGGGCGAAGAAATAGCAATATATGAGCAAGACTCCAGGAAATAAACGCAGTAATCTGGTGAAGACTGTCAGTCCTGGTGTGGCTTTAAAGCCAAGGCTGACCAGGAAAGTAGAATCAGATGTGGAGCAGCAGGCACTGGTGATTGGATGCCTCACTTGTCAGTCAACCAGGAGGCAGGGCAGAGGGAAAAACCTGGCGTGGATCGTGCAGGCCAGCCAGGTCACCGACGAAGGAGGCCGGGTTCTAGGTCCCATGGTCCTCATTGGTTAAATTTAGTAACAGAAACTTGGTTCTGAAAAGATCATGCTGAGTTAAATAACTATGACCTCTCGCAACTTACGTAAGTGATGTAAGCATGTCATTTATGCACTTTAACGTACTTATGTAACATACAAACTTGACACTAATCCTGTTCTCCAGAGGGAAAGTCCTGTGAATGATACATCCAACTGCCCTCTGACTCAGACTTTCCTCACTCTTTATACTACAGCACCAGAGGAGGGCTTCAAGATGTGACACCAGACAGGTGCCTAAAGCATCAAACTTAGAAGCATTCGGGCCTCTGATCAGGCTTCTGTACTTGCCGTCCTAGGAGTGAGAATGGGCTGTCATATTACGTTCCGGTTACTAGGTTAAACCAAAGCACCAAACACTGGATATTTTAAAAGGAGACACTGGGTCATTTCTTGAAACGGGGCATTTTAAACAAGATTTAAGAACAACTGTCTGTTGTACTTTTTGACTATAGATCCAAGGAAGCAAAAACAAAGAGCTTTACTTCAGCCTTACCAAATGGCTATTGTGGTATTTGTTTAGGTAAAGACAGTCTCTGATGGCTATACGAGTTACTTGTGACGCGCCCTGTAATTTAGTGTCCAACAGCACACGGCCTCAACAAAGAGGCCTCTGTGTTACATCAAGGCCATCTACAGAGAGATCACATAGAAAACTTAAATGAGCGGTTCAAAACACAGAAAGTGAGTACATCATGTCACACGTTTGCCTTCGGTGGAATTTGAAACGTCCCTTTGGTGACTCCTGGAATAGGCTCTGTACCATAAATGCCATATGTGAAACTGCCGTGCCTAACTTATGACTGCTTCTCTGGAATAGCTAGTACTGTATACAAGGTTTCTCTTTCCTATTATGAGCCCTATTTTTGTGGGGGCGCAAGAACCAGCAAAAGCCTTACTCTGTATTATTCTTATATATTAATATATATATTTGAAAAAAAGATCCACAAGATGAACAACCAATAAAAAAGGCATTCTTTCTAGATTTTTAAGGACAAACAGTGACTTGAGTATTTGGGATCATATTTGACAAAAACTTTTGCATGAAACAACAGGACATGGGTAACTAAATCAAACTTTAATCTGAATCTAAAGCAGAGCAAGCACTGCTTTCGAAAATGAAAACATGAACTTAGAATGACTTTAATAGAGCTTTTAACAATGCAAAAGACAACCTGCCGTAAAATCAAATAGTCCATTGATATCAGCAACATTGGCCAGACATCACCAAGCTGTACAGATCACAAAACAACAGCTGATTTCAACGGGCTCTTGTCTACTCAGCATCAGTTTCTCAAATGGTCTCTCTGTTAGACAGACTGAGTCTCAAGGACCACATTCAGCGAGAACACAGTGAATATCCCCACCACTAAGAAATTAAAAACATCAGTGCCTCTAAATCTCCTTGTCCCTGTTTTGGCTAGAAGCAGAAAAAGCAAGTTATTATGAGAGCACTCTCTTCCTAAGGTAACAAACATGACAAAACACTAAAATATTCGTCTCCCAAAAAAGGAGGCAGATTAACATTCTCTGTGTGATATTTCTTAACATTCGGGTCTGCATCATATTCAATTAATAATTAAAAAAACATTATTCATGACAGGAATCGATGCAGTTGTTTTATAACTGAGACTTGACTTGAGGTCAATCATGTGGAGAGGATGCAAAAATGAATTACTGCCAACATTACATCTACTTTTCTTTAACTTGGTCTAAAGAAAAGACCCCTAAATCTTATTTTCAACATTTGACCACTGATTAAATCCTCACCATCTGCAGATCCGGATTATCCTCCTTCATCTAAATGTAGTCAAGTCAAGCTATTAAACATGAGGTCAGATATACAATGAAGAACACAAGAACATATCTATGAAACTATTTTTCCCCCAATGCTTCTCGGTTGAACTCTAACTAATATGTTGAAAAAATTACCCTCAAGCCATCACGTCCCCTCGACATTTTTCTAAAGTTGTTAGTTTGACTGACAGCAGAATTTTCTGTGTGTCTGTTATCACCTCTGGCAGTAAGCTCTTAAAATGACAAAGTGTAGCCTTTTCTAGGAAGATGAATGCCTTCGGGTGAAACTCATACCAAAGTGAAATACCTGTTACTCAAACTCTCACTCTATTATGAAAAAAATGTTAGCCTGTCTCTTGGGCCACACATAAGTCAAAATAGGATTTATGGATTTCTGACAAACATAAATTATCACAGTCCTTTCTCAAATGTGTTCAAATTACGGTGCAACCACACCCTGTGACATTTAAAGACTGAAAGGACTAACAATGGGGGGAAAAAAGTCAAACTTATTAACAAAGAGCAGAAAATATAGTGATTGATATATTTTTTCATTGCAAATGATAACTGTTTTCAGTTTTCACTTGAATTCCAGTCTCCTATCAATTAAAAAAAGAGTGTTATCATCACATAAATGCAACAGCATACTTTTCAAAGTGTACTAAGAGAGTCTATTGCATACTAAATCTAAATAAATATTAGTTACATGAAGTAAACAGACCCAATAGGCAATCATACAATACTATGACATGATCTGCCACTTGTAAACACACATGTTCTATTTAATAACAGTATTTTAAAGAGGGTGATTAAAGAACTATGTTATACTCACATTTTTGCAGCAGAGACACATTCACCTGTGTCCTTTTTGACCTCCTTTGCAAGTTTGCGCTTCCAGGTACCTTTGACCCACACCAGGCAAAACTCTGTTTTGTTTTTCTTGGTGTCTTTGTCTGCTACATTAACCTTGCCCATTCTTGCAGTGTTGGCTGTGTGTCGAGAGGCGTGAACCGAGCTATTTACTGTAAGTCTCAATTTTGAGAAGCTCCCCCACCAGGAGTCTTTAAATATTGTATAGCAGGGGTCCCCAAACTTTTTTTGCCACATCAACTTTCCTTTTTGTGATGAAGGGCTGGGGTCAGTCTATAACAGGAAATGATATGGGCCAAAGTGACAACCAGTGTTATCGTGGGGATTGTAATGATATTTTTTTTTGCAGCTGCCCTTCACTTGGCCTTGGCACCACCTGTTGGTTTGAAAAAAAGTAATAGAAAGTCATCACATGTTTATTTGAAGTACCACAGATACTTTGTAACAGGTACAGGTGAGTTAACAATTGGAAGGTATCTTGTCTTTACAGGTAGTGAAATAATGTTAATACAGAGTAATAGTAAAAATCAGGTGAAGTAGTCTTATCTAGGTGAGCTGACTTTTTATGTACAGAGTAAAGTAAAGTAAAGATGAGTTAACAACAGGTAAGTATTTTGTCTTTACAGGTTTGTTTGTTTCTTAAGGCCACATAGTGAAATAATGTTGATACAGAATAATGGTAAGAATCAGGTAGTCTTATCTTGTTGAGCTGGTTTTGTCTAACAGATATGTTTACTAAGGCTACAGTGAAATAACATTAATACAGAATAACTGTAATAAACAGGTATATAAGGTGATCGGGTTTTGTATTTACATGAATCTTAGATGAGGTTTTTGTGCTGTGGTGATGAGGATCCTGGCTTCAGGGTGGGAGCAGTCAACCACAATCTCTCCTCCTGACTTCAGGGTGTGGCAGATATAAAACACAAGCAGCCCATCAGCAGATGACATGTTGCAGTCTCATTTTGTCTGTGACATCACTGTTCAAGAAACATGTTGCCTATAAAAAGAGCATTACTATACTGACATTTTTTCATATTCATACTTATTGAAATCAGCAGGCTTACCATATCAGTGTGGGTTGTGTGCTTGCTTCTGCTGAGGAGATTGATTTCAGGTTCCATTCCAGTTACAGCCAGTCTCAGAGACTGATGCACGTGTTGATCTGAGAGTCTTGATTTCCTCAGATTTTTTATCAGCTTCATGCGTGAAAAGTGCTCCCAAAAACTATGGACATCTTCATTGCGTGCTTTCTTATGTTGGGGTAGGTCTCGTTTGGGAGAGAAACATAGTACTCTATGAGATAGTTGGGGTTGAATGCGTCTTTCAGCACATTGCAGGTCTGCAACCACGGTTGGACTGGGACAAAAAATCAGCCCTGGCATTTTTGGCTTAGACCGGCCCCTCATAATTAGTGGAGCACAACCGACTAGTTATTTATGTACATATTCCCCAAAGAAATGTATTTTATTATCATCCCAAACCCAACTCTAGTTATAGTGGTGAGGTGTGCATATGTTTACTCACTTGACTGGAAAAAAACGCTCACAAACCCTTTCAGTCCTATGAACAACTATGTTACGCCCCTGCTGACTTTAGAAGTCTATCAAATAATCATTGTGGGAAGCAAATAAGTACATTTACTCAACACGTAGTTCTACCTCCTTAGGTATATTCTATTTCAAGCATAATGCATCATCAGCATCCTAAATATCAGAGGTTTAGCATCTATTGTTAACTCTACCACTTTTGTCTGCTCTGTGTAGTTCCGTTGATTATTTTATCCTTTTTATGAAAATCATCTCTAATATGTATTTTCTGAATTTCCCTGATATAGCAGCAGTTCTAATTCTTCAGGTTAAAAGGTGCTCCCTCCTTAAAAAAACTGTAACGTGCATTTGCATCAGGCTAAAGGCTAAAATCAGGCTACTTTATGAACTCATGCAAAGCAACTATGTCTTAAAAGCATTGCTTTCTCTTACTCTTATTCAATGTGGGCATACCTTTTGCTAATAATACTTTTATACTTTTTTTACACTTACTTTAGTAATGCTTAAATTGCAAAGTTTTTACTTATCATTAAGCAGTTTTAAAATCAGTTTTTTAAAACACATTTAACCACAGCATAGAGGGTTGATAAACATTCAAACTACTATGCAGCCTTTCAACACACCTTTAACATAGATATCTAAAATGCCATGATGGAGCCTAAAATGGACACTTGCTGCTCATCCAACACTTCTCAGCCTTGACCGTTTGCTATTTTATCAGAATAAGGTGACGTGTTTGCCAGATTTTGGGAAGTATGCAACACCAATTAATATTGATACTAATCAATCGCCAATGCTCATCATTCTCATGTAATTAGAGTTCTCAATGGGCCTGAAAATAACAACCCGATGCGGCCCGCAGGTTTTTAAGCCCGAACCCGGCTGTACTACACTTTCCCTGTCAGTCAGCAGCATCTCTGGCTGCTCCTCTCCTGCCCGCTGCTGCTGTCTTCACCTTTGACCTGCTGTTGCTGGAGCATTGCTGTCTCAGAGGACGTGGAGGCTACAGCAGCCCCTCCAGCGCCGCCAGCGTCGATTAAAATGATTCATACTTTTTTGATTAAAATGAGAGCCCTGCGTCAGCCCGCCGGACATTGCCCGGTACGCCAGATGGCTAGTCCATGCCTGTCTGCAACTCAGCCAGTTCAAATTGAAGAGAAGGCAGGGTGTCATTAATGTCTGGAATATTCACATTTCTTTAACGTGGGCATGAAGCTGACAGAACCGCACACTGAACTCTGCTCACAGCGTTTCCAGTGCGTTCTTGCACTTCTTGGTTGGAAACAGTACTGCTGGTTTCTCAGCTGAGAGGCTTCGAGTAGCAGGAAGATAGGTGAGGTCCTGTTTTTGCACTTGTCCAACCAGCAGCGCCAGTTTAACCTCAAATGCTCGGACGTGTGAATACATGTCACAGATTAATTTTCCCTTGCCTTGGAGCTGTAAATTGAGGTAAATTGTCACATCTGTTAGAAAGGCGAGGTCCCGTTTCCATTCTGTGTCGATCAGCTCTGGGACAGTTTTTCCCTTTGTCAAGAGAAAGGCGTTGATTTCCGGAAGCAGCTCGTAAAAGCGCTTCAAAACTCTGCCCCGGCTTAACCATCTGACTTCAGTGTGGTAAAGCACGTCTCCATGGGCAGACTCCAGCTTGGATAGAAAAGCTTGGAACTTGCTTTGATGAAGTTTATGCAAGACACAACCACCTGGTGAATCAGGCAGTGGACTTGTAGTTGGGGAGTGAGACCTCATTCCTCCATTTCTCTTTTTATGCGCACCACTAGTCCCCGCGACGCACCAGTCATACTTGGAGCACCGTCCTTTGTGACGCTAGCCAGCTTAGACTAGTCTTAATCCAACTCTTCCAAAGTTTGGTGTACTTTACAAAAAATATCCTCTCCTGACTTAGTTTCCGTGAGACTTTATAGAGCTGCCAGATCCTCGGAAACTTCATAAATTGAATTAACTCCCCGAATAAAAATCAGCAGTTGTTCTGTGTCCTACACGTCATTGCTCTCATCCATTGTCAATGCAAAACACTCAAAATCTTTAACTTTCTCTTTCAGCTGGAAATGTACATTATGCCCCATTTGTTCAATTCGCCTGCTAACTGTAGATGCGGACAGACTCACTGTGTTCAGGGCATCTTTCTTGTCTGGACACACCTCCTCCGCAACAGCGCTCAAACACTTCTTAACAAACTCCCCATCACTGAATGACTTTCCACAGCTTGCAATCAGTTTAGCTACCTTGAAGCTGGCCCGAGCATTGTACTCTGTTGGGCAGCAAATCCACTTTTTAGCCTAGCCACCTTGTCTCTCCTCACTTGGCCCAGCAAGCTAGCCTACTGCCCTCCACGGCGGGTTTCATAGCGTTGGCGGATGTTAAATTCTTTGAACACTGCCACTGTCTCTTTGCAGATTAGACAAACTGCCTTTTCCTTGCACTGGACAAAAAAAACAGTCATCTGTCCACTGTTTAAAAACTCTGCACATTTTCCATTTTCCAAACAGCTTCAACATTTTGTTGTCTGGCTTTCTTCCATTCTCCTCGCCTATGCACATTTGATGCTTGATCATGCCCGACACTGTGGCGCGAATGCGATGATGTCTCGTTGCCAAGCTCTATAGGAAAATGCAATTTCAAAAAATAGGCCATGTTTAGAGGGACTGTTTGGGATCGCTAAGCAGACCACTCCAGCTGTTTAGGCGGGCCGGATGTGGCCCGGGGGCCATAGATTGGGGACCCCTGCTGTATAGTATTAAGAGGATGCCCCTGAGACAAGGGAGCAGCATTTGCTTTCGGAGGCAAAAACTTGGCACATTTAACCGTATGTCGGGCTTTGAATGCATATGTAATTCTTGTTGAAGAAGACCCATTGAGTAGGATTTAAGGGATTCATGTACAACCTCAGCATTAGCGTAATGTATCAGTATGTTAATTACCCCAAACTGTTAGCTAGCTAATACTGATAATAATGATAACATTACTGTGGTTTCAATGACAGGTTTACCTCTCCACGGTCCTCTCAACCCGAGATAAACCAGAGCCGCTTCTCCCACTGCATGAAAAGTGGGATTTTCATCAGTATGCGGCACTGTAGATTGCCGTGGAAGTTCAGGTTACTTCAGGCAACACCGAAAAACTGAATTGTCGGAAATTGACGTGGGCCTTGCTTGGCAGTTGTCTCCCCATGACCCCTCTCCCCCTAATTCTAGGAGAGGCTTTAACATGCAAATGAAAATGCTGTGAGCTATAGAAAAATGCAAATCAGGGTAGCAGGGTGAGTTTTACCCCTGGTGACATTTTTCTAAAAGGTACTGATTTCATTTTAAGAAAATCTCTGGTATAAATAGATCAGGCCCAGTATAGCCTAATTATAGGGTTAGGGTTAGTCGAAGTATTTCAATTTGGCGTATTTTGTAGTAAAAATGTAAGTGTGACTGCCCTCTATGGGTCGAAACCCGGTTATTACAATCGAATTTTCCTATTGGCTGAGATGGAGGCAGATGACGTTTTGGAGGCAGCATTCGTCACGGTCCACTACAGTTAGCTCCGCCCCCTCCTATAAAAACAAACAAAAAAAAAACAGAAAAAAAACACTTTTTTTTTCTGCGCGTGTGAGTGTGGTGACGGTTAGGGGGGAGGGGGAGGGGGGAATCGGAGAGTACTCCTGGAGCCCCGCCCAGAATCAAGGCATTTTTTGAATTTCCAGCTTAGAGCACGTCATCCAAAACTGAGGGGTTTAGTTGCTCTTTAAGTTTTAGCTTGAATTGATTTATCTGATGAAAGTATGCGAGACTAATTACTGTGTATGTAATTAGCAATGGTCAATGTTGTGTAAAAAAGATACACACAATTTTTTATTTTATTTTTTCTCTCCTGGGACCAAGTTAAAGATAAAACGCCAGTTGTTAAGAAGTTAAAATTTGCATGAAATATTTTGAGGTAAGTAAGATATTAAAATGCATTAACAATGACTGTTTAAAATGTGTGACTTTAAAATCTAATTTCATGGGTTCTGAATGTTTAAAAGAAGTTAAAGTAATTCTTATTACGTGTGAGAGTTCATGACCTTTAAGAGTTTTACACTCCCGGGTTGACCGCAGCGTCAGTGACGAGGAAGAAGAAGCGGAGATTTAATGGCGTCAAGCAGCTAACAGTGGACTGTGTATGTCGTTAGTGTCGTGTTTTATCACTAACGGACTGTGAACTGTTGTCGGACGACGTGCTATGAGTGTGTGAGTTGGACTCTCCATCGCAGTCGAAGTGTTTATTTTATTGGACACGAAGCAAGTTCGGCTAAGCTAGCTAACAGGAGCTAAGCTAGCAGGAGCTAGGCTAGCAGGAGCTAGGCTATCGGCAGGGCCATTGTCAAGACTAGGCCTGCGCTGACCAGAGGAGCTTTGCTGGGTGGCCACGGAGAGTGTCGCCGACGGAGGCGCTTCGCTGCCACAGAGGGACACAGGTCGCTGCGGGTATTTTGTTTTCACAGACTAACCTCGCCTCATAGCCAGGCCGTTACCTCCTATTTGCTCGGAGCTATGTCTGCAAGTCCAGATTTACATGATGCCGATAATGATGCCATCGTGTGTAAGTAACGTTTACTGTTTTCTCCTTCCTTGTTTAATTTTACTGTGACTTAGGTTTTTTTTATTCATACCACTCTCATTTACTTGTTTTCCAGATGCCTGTAAAACACACTACGAGGCAGTACGCAGGAGCTTCAGGTACAATCAACCAGATCTTCCATCGCAGGCTAAAGCTGTGAAAGTGTGAAGAGCTGTGAAGAGTTCAATTTGGTCAATGTGATAATTTTTCAGGTGCATTAATAGATGTGTTGTGTCCATACGCAGTGCAGCGCGCAGTACTGACTGTATTGATTGTTTTTACAGCTGCTGGAAGCGAGACAGAGTGCTAGCTGAGGATGAGGTGGACCTTTGGAAGTGCGCCACCATGGACCTGATGTCTGAAGAGGAAGACGGCGGGGTGTCTGGATGGAGCCGGGAGCTCACAGAGCTATGTGCCACACAGCAGTCGAGATTAGAGGCGATTCCGAAGTACAGGGCAACGAACCACAGACATCTGCAAAACGGACCGAATTCAGACAGAATGCCACCAGTTACCTACAGCTCCGAGGCGGCAAACAGACACTTCACGGTGCTGCAGGATTTGGGGCTTCTCGTGAACTTCCCGTTGTTGTGTGGGCAGATTATGCTTTGTACATGCTGTGTGTTTGCATTTGTGCTAATAAAGCTTTCTTTATATAAACTTCCTGGCAAATGTTCCTTTCCTCAATAAATTCATTAATGTCTTTGATGATATCATAAATCAATATAAATGTAAATATATATATATATGTAAATATGTATGTGTGTGTACATATATATGTATATATATATATATATATATATATATATATATATATATATATGGTAGTTGGTGACTTGTCATCGTAAAATTTGCGTCCAAATGCACTATTACATTGGCTTGGTTGACAGCCTTGCGGGCAACGAGGTGAGTGCCAGATTTCTCAGAAGAATCCGATGGACCACTCAAAAATACTTGAAAGAACTGTTGCAGCTCAACTAAACAACCATCTGTCTCACTACAACCTCTTTGAACAATTTCAGTCTGGCTTTCGTGCCCATCATAGCACTGAGACAGCCCTCGTGAAAATCACAAATGACCTTTTGATGGTATCTGACTCTGGCTTACTCTCCATCCTGGTTCCCCTCAACCTCAGCGCAGCCTTCGACACTGTCTCACATGACATCCTCCTGGACAGGCTGGCCTCCATTGGAATCACTGACATCCCTCTGGCTTGGCCGAAATCCTATCTCACTGGTCGCACACAATTTGTCCAACTCAAGAACCTAAGATCTTCCTCCTCTCCAGTCTCCAGCGGTGTTCCCCAGGGCTCTGTCCTTGGCCCCCTCCTGTTCACTATTTACCTTCTGCCCCTTGGACACGTTCTCAGGAAATGCCATATTCAATTCCACTGCTATGCTGACGATACACAGCTTTATATCCCCACCAAGCCTACTTCCACTCTACCACCCTCAGCTCTATCCAACTGCCTACTGGAGATTAAATCATGGTTCTAACTCAACTTCCTTAAACTGAACAGTGACAAAACCGAGGTCCTCCTCGTTGGCACCAGATCCACCCTGGCAAAGCACAACCCCTTCTCCATGTCCATCGACAATTCCATTGTCTCACCATCACCCCAGGTAAGGAGCCTGGGTGTCATCCTGGACGGCACCTTAACCTATGAAGCCCACATCAATAATGTTACCCGGCCTGCATACTTCCATCTACGCAACATCAACCGCCTCCGTCCCTCACTCACACCAGCCTGCACTGCTATTCTCGTAAACACCCTGGTTACATCTCGTCTGGACTACTGTAATTCTCTCCTCCATGGTCTTCCTCGGAAATCACTCCATTAACTTCAACTGGTCCAGAACGCAGCTGCGCGTATCATCACCAGAACTCCCTTTACTAAACACATCACCCCAGCCCTGCAGCAACTCCATTGGCTCCCTATCAAATCCTGCGTCGATTTCAAGATTCTACTCCTCACTTTCAAGATCCTTCATAACATGGCACCATCATATCTTGCTGAACTGACCCACACCCACACACCCTACTGCACCCTCCGATTCTCTTCTACCATCCAGCTCTTTACCCCATCTGCCAACCTAATCACCATGGGGTCAAGAGCTTTCAGCCGATCTGCCCCCGGCCTCTGGAACTCACCCACTAGACATCCGCACTTCTGACACTGTCTCTACTTTTAAATCTCGCCTGAAAACACACTTATTCCGCGTGGCTTACTCTATATCAGCCTAATCATATAATCACACTCCTGGCTATTCTCCATTCCACACTATGGCACTATTCTCACCCTGGAAGCTCAACCCCTGCCTAACCCTGCCCGGTTGACTTCCTGTATGGTGAGGACTGCAGAGTCTGAACCCTGCACACACTCTTTCCCATTCTCTATTCCACTCTATGGCACTATTCTCACTTGGAAGCTCAGCTCTGCCTAACCCGGCCCGGTTGACTTCCTGTATGGTGAGGACTGCGGAATCTGAATCCTGCACACACTCTTCCCTATTCTTATCTATTGCACTATTCTCACCCCAGAAGCTCAGCCCTGCCTAACCCAGCCCGGTTGACTTCCTGTATGGTGAGGACTGCAGAGTCTGAATTCTGTGCCAAGACGGCATCATGTAATTGCATCCACTTACTTATCTATTCATTTGCACTAAATTGTCCTGTACTTGTACTGTCTTTTGTTGTACTGTTCTTCAAATAAAATGCATTATTGTTATTATTATTATCACTGACAGTAAAAAAACATCTTTTCCATTTAAGGAAAAGGATGAGGCATCTTTCCCACAGAGTGATGTGCTGAAGAAGCTGCCTCAACCTCAAAAGGCTGGAGGAACCGCAAGGAAGGAGCAACCGTTCATATTCCCCTTCAACCTTGACAGTTAGAATATTGAATAGTTGTTTTGATTAAATGGTTTAATGGTTTTGAAACTAACTGGTGGTTTGTCCTCACAAGTTCAAAACTGTTAACACTCTTTGTTAGCACAATATGCTCAGGTTTACATTTTAAAACTCAGATGGTCAGTTTACCCCCAGATGTGTCAACTTACCCACTGACTTCGTTCAATTTACCCCTAACCTGGGGCAAGTTGAGCCACAAGAGCACTTTTTTTTTGAGAAGTCATTATTTTGGGCAGCTTTGTCAGAGATGTAGTCTGATAATTTCATTTGATAGGAGACATCCTGAAATAAATATATATGTTTTCATTCTGTTTCTGTGTCATTTTTCCTTACCTCCAGGACAACATAAGTAAAAAGTGGCTCATCTTACCCCACTCTCCCCTATTGGATTTGGAGGCATTCTCTTGTCAGACAGTAACAGATTTTGTGTAATTATATACACATTTCATTCAACACACAGATTGACCCAGTTACATTCACACTGAACAAAGCAGCTCCGGTGTAAAGCCACACCTGTGTGTCAATTCATAGAGCAAGCCAACGCTGCAGGTCCAAAAGAGGAGTGACGGTACACATCTTTACGCTGACTTTTTATAATCATATGGATGCTGTTATGTGTTGTGATTGAGATCCTGACCCACAATGCATCCTGCAAAGTGACAAAGTTATGTTTTTCGCTCTAAACTACACGTTAACATAATTGGCATCAGTAAACAGCAGTCACACAGGGTGACTCTCACTCACAAGGAGGGATGCTGTTTTCTGAACTCTCAGTCAGGAGGGCTGACTGTCGTAGTGATTTTTTTCTGTGTAAGTTGCCAGAGACAGTTACTGCAATGACACAGTAGTGGAAGGAAACAAAGTTAAAGTTTATTGCTCTGAATCATGTCATTTATCACTTCCATAATCACTACCGCTTGGCTCTGCTGTCGGGGACAAATGCAGTTTTGCAGGCGGAAATGTGACGACGAGTCAGTAGGACAGACAGGATGACAGACACAGTATTTCTTTCCTCATGTAAGTTGCGAAAGACACAACCAGTTGCCAAATTACTGTTGTTTGTTCATGTAACGTTGCTTTGTGGGTCATTTCTTTTATATTTGATGAGTGAGGAATCTGTTAAGTTATCAGACTGTGGGCACCATCAGGTTGAAACATGCCTGATCTGCGCCTCCGTCTTTTCCATTCAGACAGATCAGAGCCGCAGCATCTTTGCCTCCTCTCCACATCTGAAACTTTCACGCACTTTTACTCTTTGAAAGTCTTACATTTTCACCCTGAAAGGGCAGAGTGGATGGGGCTATCTTTTGAAGGTTAAGGTCATTGACCAAGCTGCCATATATGAAGTTGGTTAGGAATGAGAACATGTTATTCAATATCTTAGAATGAGCCTTTTATATTTACAGAGGAGTGAGTCCTCTGCCACGGAGTCCACCATGTTGCACCGTCATGTTTCAGAAGTAGGCCAGGATGGCAACTGCAGTGTTTAGTGTCAACCAAAGGGAAGAGTAAGATGGCGATTGTTTAGACAGTTGCAATTTGCAACCTTGCCACTAGATGTAATCAAAATCTATACACTGGACATCCTACAATATTTTTATTGATGGCGTTGATCTTTTAACTGCTGTTAAAAAGCGCCCTGATGAGGTTTCTTGTAAACAGTCCAAATTATACTTACACGTTGAGTCATTGTTGAGGCCTTACAAAGTTGTTGAAAGCATTCACTTCCTTATCAAACATGCAAATATATAAAGTGAATTATTTAAAGTTTAAATTATTAAAGTCTTGAAAATTAAGCGACTGAAATATAATAGCTCAAAAATACTATTCTCTGAATTACAGCTGCGGAATACTTTCACGCTCTAGTGCAGTCTTGAGTGTGCTCAGAATTAAAAATACAAAGAAGTAAATACAGATTTTAAGACAAATGCCACCATCAACCAGTGTCAATATTGTGTGCAATTTGGAAATGCACGAGATACCATTAAATCAATCGTTTGTCAAACAATTACTGGACAAGCCTGGATCCTGTGGCCAGTATGAAAACTAACAAAGGCTAGAGGGCTTTCCAGTGGCTAAGCAAAGAGAAAATGATGCAAGTGAAAAAGACAATGTTTTGTTAACTGTAAGAGCTGTTGTCAGTCAGATTTTTTAGAAACTGTACATAAAGCATTTGTGTATGACATTGCCAGATATAGCCCACTGCTTGCTGGACCCCAAGTCCAAACCAGGAGCCCCTTCACACCTGGTGATTGTCAAGGTCCATCACTTTCAGGTTAAACAGCGCATCCTTAGGCTTGCGAGGGAGAGAGCTCCGCTGCTCTTCCGTGGACATCAGGTGCGCATTTTCCCGGATTTCACCATGGACGTTGCTAAACAGAAGCAGAAACACCGAGCTGCTGAGGTCAGATATGGCCTCTTGTTTCCCGCACAGCTGCAGCTCACATTTAACAAATGAGAAGCACTATTCAACACCCCAGAGGCTGCCTAAAAAAACTACAAGGAAAATATTGTCCCAGCCCGGCCACCGGAGACGGGTTCTGCCCCAAATGGTTAAGTTTCTTCCGGGTCTCCTTATCTCTCCACTCAGGGCACATTACACCACAGCCCTTTGCTTCAGGGTGAGTCACATCTTTAAACGTTGCAGGCTTTGCGAATTTGAAACAATTTGGCTCCACAAACTGTTTGCTACGCCATATGATGTTTGGGACTGTAGCGGCTGTATATGTTACACGGCAGCCTAGATTTGTGCTTTCACTGCTGTGTAGTGGGCCACAGTTTATTTGTTGTTTTATTTCTGTCTTTTTTTAATAAGCCTGATGAGACAATTTATACTGCTTGAAACCTGTCATCCCAATCTGTTCGAGGTGTCACCAAGGTGGCCTGGCGGGATATTGTTTCTCAAATTTGTTTTTATTTTTTACAGTTAAATTACATGTGTTAAAATTATCCCAACAATTGTAGTTTTGCTTATGCACATATACACATTTGGAGTACTGGTCTAGTGCACAGTTTAGATGCACAGTTGTAGTTTAGGATTTTGGTGCTTCGTTTGGGGAAGTACTGGGGGGATGGGGCAGGTTGTATTATTAGGGGGCCAAGCCCGAGGGGCCGAGACATACGCGCAAGCATACGCGTTTCCTAGGACCAGCGGTGCTAGGAACCCTATTGTAATTGTAAAGATTTTTATTTGTATTTTTCTCCAGCTAAAAGTGATGCTGCAGGCTAAACCGTGCAAGGGAGGGCGGTGCAATTTTGAAGGGTTGGTCCAGACTCCTGCACGTACCTCAGACACAAAAAAGTACATATATCTGCCTGCAGGGGGCGCTATAACCTCGGCCAATGCGTTTTTGCCTATAACTCCCACACCGTATATCGCACATTCAAAAATCCCCACATTCCCTGAATGGAGCTGAATCGCTTTGCCATTGGCCATGCCCGCTTCCGCCTAGAATTTTTTGCAAATTTTTCCGCAAAATCGCTAAAACTGAAAAAAACTACTTTTCGAACTCCTCCTTGGCATTTTTTCCGATCTGCGTGAAACTTGGCACGTACACTCTTCAGCTGGACCTCATCTAAAGTAATCAAAAGAATTTTGCTCGGTCAAAAAATGCGCAAATTATTAACAAACACATTTCTGTAGCTAGCTATAAACATGTAAACTGTTTGATATCTCGGTCAAATTAAATGCTATTAACACCATCCGCCGAATTTGGCGGATTTTGGCCACTAGGGGGCGCTAAAAATATGGGAAGTTTATATCTCTTGATATCGCTTAAGCAGTTTGTGGGGGCCAAGCGTTTTTTTGTTTCTTGATTGTTTAATCTCAAGCACTTTTTTCAGATTGAAATTGGGGGTAAAAATATTTCTGTGACTGTCTCAGGCATGCATTTGTCTACTCGAAATTTGCTCGATTATGGTTGATAACTCAACAATTAAACTTTGCTCAAGGAATGTACACGGGATCCAGAACCCTGTTAAACGGGAGACAGTTCTTAACTTTTTAAAGAGGGAAAAGATGCAAATAGCTTAAATAACTTTTTGAAGGGCAGGGGCGAAAATACAGCACGTTCTCGCCACTGAAGAGGGCAGTTTAGCTTTGGCTCAGCTTTGGGCAGTTTATCATATTCTAACCAGCCAAGGGGGCAGTGTAGTGTGTTTTGCCAACCAAGAGGGCACTTTAGCACGCGTTTCGGCTCCCAAGAGGGCACTTTAGCACACGTGTTTTTGACACCCAAGAGGGCAGTTTAGTATGTTTTGCCAACCAAGAGGGCACTTTAGCGCACATTTTGGCTCTCAAGAGGGCACTTTAGCGCTCACTTTGGGTGCTGTTTCATGGTGTGAAAACTACAAAAGATCCATTGATAGATTTTGCCTTAATTATTAACGGATCATCTACAGGGCAACATGCAGTACACAGGCGTGGATTGAAATTAATAAATGAAATTTGCAAAATTCATAAAAGAAAAGAAACGAAAGGCAGCTACACTGTAAAAAAATTAAAAAATGATAATCGCTTTACTGTTCAATCAGTGTTTTTACACGTTCTAAACATATACATTACAATACTAACAAAAAATAACATTAAACACAAAAATGAACAAACTGCTTAGCACAGTGCATGATGGGAAAATTGGTCTTCAATGCCAATAATCCCAGCACTGTCTTATACTCAAGTTGGTAAAGGCACATTATGTTTTTATCAAAGTTTATGTTGTGAAAACCCCCATAATTATACAAGATATCTGTCAATTAACCTCTTTGTAACTACACAATGCTTGTTAACAGTAGGTGATTTGTTAATTTTTAACAGAGGGGATGGCCCAATGGGAGCACCATCCTGCCCTGATACACCTATGTACACCTCCCAAAGGACATTGTTACAGGACACCTTAACCATAACTGTAACATTTCTAATTCTACAGTTTCATTTTATTCAGTTATCTTCCTTCTCTACCTACTAGAATTGTCTTTTTATAACTGAATTAAAGTATTGAGTAATTACACCTGTAAATTGTAGCAGTGGACTGAGTTTATTCAGGCAGGTTTTTCTCATGTTTCTCACAATGCATGGAGATAAAGAATGGGAACTGGATGAGTGTGTGAGTGAGTGTGATAGTGTGAGAGATGAACCACAAAAGGCAGAACAAAGACCAGGAAGGGAAACTCCAATTTAATACTGTTTGGCACGGCCCTCATTCATGTCTGCACCTGAACAGGTTTCGGCTGAACACCATAATGAGTCCCTGTATATATGTCTGTTAGAGAATGTAATTAAAGATACAAGACCTGATTGAATTGTTGTCTAATTATTCACACACACCATCAGAATGGGGAAATAAAGAGACTACACCGAAACTGCATATTTATCCATCTAACAACGCTAACACTACAGCACAGCAAGCTAGGAACACCAGTCACGCTTCATGACAGAGAAACAGATGTTTGAGTTAAATTGACATGACTGAGTCTAGTCTGAACGGTAAATCGTTAATTCACTGACGTCTACATGCTATCATTGCTTCTCAGACACTAGCTAGCTGTTCGTTACATATTTGCAAATTTTTAACAGGGGGGACGGCCCAATGGGAGCATCATCCTGCCCTGATACACCTATGTACACCTCCCAAAGGACATTGTTGCAGGACACCTTAACTGTGACATTTCTAATTCTACAGTTCTATTTTAACCAGTTATCTTCCTTCTCTACCTACTACAATTGTCTTTTTATAGCTGAATTAATACACCTTTAAATTGTAGCAGTGGACTGAGTTTATTCAGGCTTTTCTCATGTTTCTCACAATACGCTTCAAGCAGGTTCATTTTAAGTTACATGACCCCTTGGAATTTGTTGCCATCTAAATTCCTTGAAGGGAGAACAATGAACATTGTGCAAAATAGTGAAGCTCGATAGTCAAAAGTAAACCAGGCAGCCAGAACCCAAAGCAGCCCAGTTTGACTCCACAGCACACGGAGCTGATCGCGGCCACTTGTGATTCCTAACTCAATATCTGCTGCTAGCGGGTGGAGAGTGATGGCAGTTTAACAAAGGGGATGCTTTTTGGTAATTTTGCTAACAAGGGGGACGGCATCCCCCCTCAAATCGCCTACTGCTATATACCTACAGAACCAATACCTCTTGTTGTTGTTGTGAGTTGTGAGAAACTTTGGGTGAAATAAACAGAGTCCAATGGTGCCATATTTGTGGATTAACCCGGATGTTAGGTGCAGTGCTCCCACAAAATTCTCTTATGTGTCCGATAAATTCAGAAAAGTTAGGATCGGGGAAAACAATAATGGAAAATATGTTCTTTTGGATGAACAGTAGTTCTTGCTGTTTTCATTTAGGTTTGTGTTGAGAATGTTAGCTTAGACTGATGAAAAATTTATCCTTGCTGATTTAACTTACAGGTTTAACTTTCGTCTGTGTGTAGTGGTGTTGCCCTGTTGTTCAAAAGTTAGAATTACTACACATACCTTTAGAAAATATGTCAATGAAAGTAAGGAGAGTGCTCACAATGTTTGATAAACAGTAACAAAATGTAATGTTGCAAACTAGTAATTATTTTACAGACATAACAAGAAACCAGTTAGCCAGCTGCCTGTTACATGACTGGCTAGTTAATGCTATACATGCATGATTATAAAAAACACAACAGGGGTATCAAATGGCAAAAAAGAGAGCAGATTTTCTAATTTGATATGTTGTACAACCTTTAATATTCATTTAGAACACAAACACTATCTGATTTTGTCATAAGAATAAGGGATTGTAAGAAAAATAAAGCAGTAGGCAATAGGGTTACCTCCTATTCAACATCTGAAAAGTCAAAAGCGAGAGTACATTCATAAAAAATTTAAACATATCATCATGAGAACAGACTGAACTGAAACAGTTGTAGATCTGCAGGTTAAGGGTCACAGTTGCTGCCAGAAGAGATGCTCAGCTCATCACACCATTTTTCATAAGCTCTATGCAGGATCTCACAAGATGTGTTATTAAAGATTTCTGCAATGGAAGAAAAGAGCAAAAAGAACATTCGTTAATTATACTGTCTTTTACACGAAGTCTGAATAACAGCACATACAACACATCTTACAGGGAAAGGAAGTTCCCTGTCAGTGCATTAAAAAAGACCCATGTGAGTTAACCTGGTGCATTTGTAACAGAAACAAAACATTTTGGTATTTTATTTTATTTCATCATAATTAATTTCACCAAAATCCATCACATGGTGTGTTTTAGTTTTCGTTTTACTTGAAAGATGGATTATTCAAATTTTTGTGGTTTTATTTTTAATTTCCTTCATTTTTACAAACCCAAGCTTTTATTTTGAAAGTCTGCAGATATGATGCGTGTAGCCCCCTTTCCCGGTCAGTCTGCCCTTTCGAAAAGTTATGCTTTTGAGTTTTAAAGCTAATTTAGCGAATGAATGTTAATGTAATACTGTTTTGAGATGTGTTTATGCTGTTTCCTGTTGTGTAGCTTGATTGTGGGAGCTGTTTCGAGCAAGAGAACGAAAGTTATTTGCCGCAATTTCTCCCTGTGTGTATGTGTGTGTGTGGTGAGTGTGTGCGCGAGTGAGTGAGCTTGGGTGTGTGTATGGTGTACATGTGCTAATGCGCTCTCCATGTAATAGCCTACATGCTAAATGGATTTTATTTTTTTTGAGTTAGGCATTTTGTGGAGAGGATGACTGTTTCACTCACATCCATGTTGTTTAATGTCGCCATCATACAGGAATACCCAGAGGAAAATTTTACTGCTCAAAGCTTGCTCCTTATGGCTATGGAGCCGTAAAGGAGCTCAATGGAAGTTCTCATTTCAGACTCGTTGTCATCTTTTTTGGTCTCAAACATTCCTCATTTGTTTTTCCTAAAATTCCTTAGGAGCAATAGGTGAGACTTGAGACTTTACCGCTTAAACCTTGCTCCTTTCCAGCACTGGGGAGACATTCTGAAACTTCATTGAGAGCTTGATGAGATCTCCTTTGAAACTTACAGGGAGCCCAAGTTGAGATCTTCTACAACTGTTTCTCAGGAGAAACACTTGAGAAACAGGAGAAATCAGCCACAGCCTCACTTTGGTCTCACATAGATCTCATAGTTGTCTAGGAGAAATGAATGAGACACTACTGAGATCTCTTTTCCAATTTTCGTTTCCTCTGGGTAAAGCTTCAGTGTGAAACCACCCCTGCGTCCCCCACAACGCAGTGTAGTCAGGGCCTGCAGACCGGTCCGGCCACACATTCATTTATAGGATAGACATTTTTCTTTGGTCAAGTTGGAAGTTTTATTTATTTTACAGACGACTATTTAATCAGTCTCTTTTACACACAGCTACACACTCTCTGTGCAGACAGCAACATCTATTTTCATTTCCAATGTAATGGCAGTGCCAGCTCCCTTTTCCACATGCTGTACTACAGCAGAGTTGCCAGAAAGAATATGTCCATTCTACATTTCTGCTTATCCATGGATATGTTAAATTTGTACGCTTTCATATATCATCATCTCTACAATGTCAAATCCAACACATTGTCACTCCCAACTCGTAAAATACTTGGTCAATGGCCTTAAGCTCCAAATTATGACACTCTACGTACACCTCGAGCATCAGTCTTGAACATGAAGGGCTCCACGGTCAAATTAGCAATGATATGCAGAAACATCTGGCTAGACTTTCAAAATAAAGCTTGCTTTTCACATGCAGTATATGATATATCATGACGTCTTTATAAAATGTCTTTTTTATGACTTTTGGACTGTAACTAACATTGTCAAATGGTCACCCATTGGTTAGGGTTTAGACACAGAAACTGCTTGGTTCGGAATAGATCATACTTGCGTAAGTGACGTAAGCATGTCATTTATGTACTTTTACTCTCTTATGTAAGATAAAAACTAATCACTATTGACTCTTAGTCATGAACATGACAATCCTGTTCTCCAGAGGGAAAGTCCTGTGAATGATACATCCAACTGCTTTCTGGCTCAGACTTTTTTCACTCGTTTAAGATGTGACACCAGACAGGTACCTAAAGCATCAAACTGGATATTTTAAAGGAGACACTCGGTCATTTCCTGAAATGGGGCATTTTTAATAAGATTTAAGGACAATTGCCAGTCGTGCTTTTAGTGACAGATCCAGGGAAGCAAAAACAAAGAGCTTTTATTCAGCCTTACCAAATGGCTATTGTGGAATTTGTTTAGGTAAAGACAGTCTCATTCAAGTGATTCTCACCTGCTTGCCCAAGACCAACAGGCAGAGGCATTCGGACCAGGCCTCCGGAGTGCTTCAGTCTGTCCTGCAGAGACCTCTGGATGAGCTCCATGGTGAAGTCCTCATGCCAGACAGGCAGCTCCAGGCCCACCATGCAGCTGATGATCCTTTGCTTTTCCTCCTCTGTCAATAGACCACTCTCTTTGGATACGTAAACCATGTAGGACATGTCGATATTCACTGCCTCACCATGCAGCAGGGATGGGAGAACTTTCTGAATGACGAGGAAAAAGTGAGATAATGTGAGGACAAAGGATAGAACATGTGGAAGTCTTAGACCCCATCCATATCAATTGTAGGCTCATGTAGAACAAATGTGTACCAGGTACAATATATTGTAAACATATAATATCATCAGCCATGACAGATCCATTACCATCTCTAATGCTGGGCTGATCAGGTGGCCAAAGTCCACGAGTCTGTTAAGGTCATCCTCCCAAAGGTTTGGGGCGAGCTCCTCCAGCATTGTCGTGATGGCTATACGAGTTATTTGTGACGCGCCCTGTAATTTAGTGTCCAACAGCACACGGCCATGTTTCTCAAGAAGCTCAAAGAGGCCTCTGTGTTTCATCAAGGCCATCTACAGAGAGAACACATAGAAAACTTAAATGAGCGGTTCAAAACACAGAAAGTGAGTACATCATGTCACATGTTTGTCTTTGGTGGAATTTAAAACGTCCCTTTGGTGACTCCTGGAATAGGCTCTGTACTATAAATGCCATATGTGAAACTGGGGTACCTAACCTATGACTGCCTCTCCAGAATAACTAGTACTGTATACAAGGTTTCTCTTTACTATTAGGTAATATGAGCGCTATTTTTGTGGGGGTGCAACAACCAGCAAAAGCATTACTCTGTATTAAGACTGTTTCTTTGTTTGGTATCTTCACCTCTGATTTATATTCACATAGCTCTGTTGCACACACATGAACCAAAATAGCAGCCACATTTGGACCTACCACTCTGCATTTACTAAACCGAAACGAGGCCCTATAACAATAATATTTTTATTGTTATGAAGCAAGTAGCCCTGCATGATATGAGGAAAATCTGCGATGTGCGATAACACTGTTCAATATCGCGATGACAATATAACTTGCAATAAATAAGCAAATATTGAAGTTTGCATATTATTAACTATACAGTGAATGATGCTAAGGTTAGTTTTAAATTGTTTGTGTAGGTCTTTATGGTTGTATTGCAGGTGGTGATGGAGGTTGGTTGTATTTTCAAGTTGCAACAACTGCTCGGCATGTTTTACACAGTACCTGTGTTTGTAACACGTCACCTCTCCTGAATCCAAAATAGGTCCATATAGCAGAAGTGCTGTTTCTTTTCACCACAAGGTCCTCGTCGACCACATTTTCATGTCTTTTCTCTCCCCCCTCACTATCATAACCTGGCAATCACCACCAAACTGATGCTGATTTTGTATTTTGTCAGGGTAGCTAACAGCTAGCTGGGGCTTCATCTTATTGGCCCTTGTTTCCAGGGCTCCGTCTGATTGGCTAAATGTTGGCATGCTCAAGGTACATGCATGGCGCATGTAAGCAAAATGAGTTTTCTTATTCAGCGGGGGTCAGGCAGTCTTTTGCGAAGTGTTTATTGCACATGTTCATATCGCGATGACGATGAAAATTCGAATTATTGGGCAGCCCTAGAAGCAGTCCGTCGTATTAGTGGTTGATCATGCTGATATTAGGATTCATCATCATCATTTGCAATATGCATCAGATTAAAGTTAAATGCACAATATGCAAAGTCTGCCACTAGGGTTCTCTCAATCAAGGCAAACAAAAGAATAAGTAGCATGGGATTGTGGGAGCTATTGTATTCACTGATGACATTGTTGACCATTGCTGATGAAAATCAGTGTACGAGGCAATGTATTACATTTTTATTCATGTTATGTTTGGTTATTTCGTCCTGACTTCCAGACTCTCCCGGAGGTGAGAGGGTAAGGCAACCAAGTGAAATGCACCATTGCTTCGGGTTAATCTATAGAGTTCTCTGGATTTCTCTGACCAGGGCTCAGCAGCCTCTGTGGACATTATGATAGAAGTCAGAAGACTAAAGCAGAATATGATGAAGAAGCCAAAAGGAACGAAAAGAATGTGACAGAGCAAGAGACAAGTGTAAATCTCAGTATGGCTTTTAGACCGCAGACAGCTTCCGTAACATGAGCTGGACTTCTGCTGTTGGGCTAGTAAATGATATAGCTGGCTTTCAGCTGGCTTGTGTTTGTGTATTTGCTTGATGTTTGGCTGGTGTGAGTTTCGTGCAATGCCTATGCAAACTTTGACTATCTTCTGGTAAAAATACTTGAGAATGCATGTTTACCTCAAGTTTTTAAGACATATCATTGTTATGAAGTACATTACCTCTAATAACTTGTTACAGAAGTGTTGTTTAATGCAAAAATATTACATTTTACATAATTTAAATAGTCCACGTACCTTTAACATCTCTGCCAGCCCGTTGGAGATGTGTCTTCGTGGAACAGTCTCTATAAAGGTCAGGTCCAGGAAGGCAGCGACAGGTGGAATGTAGGCGCCCAGCTTGTTCTTGCAATTTGCAAAGTTAACCCCCGTCTTTGCCCCCACGCTGGCATCGACGTAAGATAGCAGTGTGGTTGGTACCCTGATGTAAGGGGTGCGCCTTCTGTACAGCGAGGCAGCCAGGCCCACGATATCCAGGCACACCCCTCCACCGATGGCAATGATGGGCTCGGTGCGGCGGTCAATTGAGAAGTTGTTGACCTCTTCCAGGATCTTCAAGGCCATCTCCATGGATTTGTTCTCCTCGGTGGTGGGTAGAGCCAAGATCTTGAACTGGACATTGTTGGCCTCCATATATTCAGTCAGCTTGGCACCATAGATTTTGTGAACTTCTTGGTCAACGACCACAAAGCGTTTGATTGGCTTGTTTGATTTCTTAACATCCTCCAGCTGCTGGGCGTCGGTGATGTGGCCCAGTAGAAGTGTGTTGTTGGCTGGGTCCAGCAGGTCCTGTGTCTCAGTTACCTGATAAGTAAAGACAATGGGGCTGACCACTGTCCAAGTGGTGCCCTTTTCTGTGGTGTTCTCATAGCTGCCACACAAAACACATGAAGACATAGTCATTATAATGGAATGGGTACCAATTATTGTGTTTTATGGTGCTTTCTCTGTTTTTCTCAAGTGTTCAACCCACTTAATTTGATATACTATATTTGCAAAAAAGATCCACAAGATGAACAACCAATAAAAAAGGCATTCTTTCTAGAGTTTTAAGGACAAACAGTGACTTGAGTATTTGGGATCATATTTGACAAAAACTTTTGCATGAAACAACAGGACATGGGTAACTAAATCAAACTTTAATCTGAATCTAAAGCAGAGCAAGCACTGCTTTCGAAAATGAAAACATGAACTTAGAATGACTTTAATAGAGCTTTCAACAATGCAAAAGACAACCTGCCGTAAAATCAAATAGTCCATTGATATCAGCAACATTGGCTAGACATCACCAAGCTGTACAGATCATAAAACAACAGCTGATTTCAACGGGCTCTTGTCTACTCAGCATCAGTTTCTCAAATGGTCTCTCTGTTAGACAGACTGAGTCTCAAGGACCACATTCAGCGAGAACACAGTGAATATCCCCACCACTAAGAAATTAAAAACATCAGTGCCTCTAAATCTCCTTGTCCCTGTTTTGGCTAGAAGCAGAAAAAGCAAGTTATTATGAGAAGACTCTCTTCCTAAGGTAACAAACATGACAAAACACTAAAATATTTGTCTCCAAAACTCACAAAGGAGGCAGATTAACATTCTCTGTGTGATATTTCTTAACATTCGGGTCTGCATTATATTCTATTAAGAATTAAAAAAAACATTATTCATGACAGGAATCGATGCAGTTGTTTTATAACTGAATCTTATTTTCAACATTTGACCATTGATTTAATCCTCACCATCTGCAGATCTGCATTATCCTCCTTCATCTAAATGTAGTCAAGTCAAACTATTAAACATGAGGTCAGATATACAATGAAGAACACAAGAACATACATATGAAACTATTTTCCCACAACACTTATCTGTTTAACTGTAACTAATATGTTGGGGAAAAAAATAGCTTCAGGCCATCACATGCTCCCTCAAAATTGTTCTGAAGGTGTTAGGTTGATTGACAGCAGAAACTGCTGTGTGTGTGTTAACACCTCTGGCAGTACGCTATTAAAATGACTAAGTGTAGTCTTTGCTGGGAAGGTGAATAACCTGTTGAAAGTGAAATACCTGTAACACAAACTCTCACACTATTATGAAAAAAATGTTAGCCTGTCTCTTCGGCCACACATAAGTCAAAATAGGATTTATGGATTACTGACAAACATTAAATATCACAGTCCTATGTCTGCAGAATCTTGTTTCAGTTTGGTGAACAGCTTAATCAAAGTGACCACTTTCATCAGAAGGAGACAGCATGTATGTTTATTCAAATGTCAAGAGGACTAACCATATGTTGACCTCTTGAACATGTGCAAACTTTGCTAGGTGCAAAACCTCTTTGGTTTGGAGTTTACAGGGTTCACACATCATGTGACACTGACATTTGAGACTGCTGTTCTAATCTTATCTCCTACAGCAGTCAACCTGAGGTTTAACTTTTCCTCACTATGACCACAACATTTCTCATCTTGAACCAAGCAGCTGAATCCTAGTGTGGCTACTTCCCCCCAACCTCGCCCTGGGACAGATAGATTTAAGATTTTTCTACTGAAGCAAGGAGGATGAAAAAGTCAGTAACCTTGCATCCTGACTGGCCAATGATTCCTGAAATACAATGGCAACAATACATTCCCATCCCATCCCAATGCTGCCTCCACACTAGAATGGATATAATCTCAACATTGACATTTGACATTTTTGTTTTTACTGAAATTTTTGCAATATCAATCCAATCGCCAAATCCAAATATGGAGCTTATTTTTGCTTGTGTAACACAGATAAGTAAATACTAACTACTGCATAATGATGCATAGATGATAAATGCATGATCTAGATTTTAGACTATGTGGCCATCTGTCAGTGTTACCATCACATAAATGCAACAGCATACTTTTTCAAAATGTACTAAAACAGTCAGAGATAGCATAAACTATTGCATACTAAATCTGAATTTAGTTACATGAAGTAAACAGACCCAATAGGTAATCATACAGTATTATGACACGATCTGCACACGTTCAATTTATGAACAGAATTTTAAAGAGGGTGATTAAAGAATTATGTTATACTCACATTTTTGCAGCAGAGACACATTCACCTGTGTCATTTTTGACCTCCTTTGCAAGTTTGCGCTTCCAGGTGCCTTTGACCCGCACCAGGCAAAACTCTGTTTTGTTTTTCTTGGTGTCTTTGTCTGCTACATTAACCTTTCCCATTCTTGCAGTGATGGCTGTTTGCCAAGAGGCGTGAACAGAGCTATTTACTGTAAGTCTGAATTTTGAAAAGCTCCCTCACCAGGAGTCTTTAAATACTGTATAGTATAAGGAGGATGCCCCTGAGACAAGGGAGGAGCATTTGCTTTCACCCTGTTTCACATGTCATGACATGACACGTGTTAGTTACTTACACAACTGTGAGGTAACACCTGCTGTTTAATGACTGTTTTCTGCATCCGTTGAAAGCATTACATAGCCGTATAATTTATAGGTCATTTATTAAAGTAACTGTGAGAATCAAGAGAATCACATAATGTTTCATTTTCATTCATTTCATTCATTCATTAAACAGGTTTTTAACAACAGCGGAGGCAAAAACATTGTTTTCAATATTCTATTTTTATGAGTGTGTAATCCAGCCCATTCTCACTCCCAACATGTCAAAAATAGTCTGAATATTATATTAACACAAAGCAGTTTTTTTTTCTCCTAAATCTAACCAAGTAGCCTAACCAAACCCCCAACTGTGCAACAGATATGTCGTTGTCAGTGATGCCAGACTACTTTTTTCAGTAGCGAGTAATGCGTTAATATTTCAAAACCAGTAATCAGATTAAAGTTACATTATTAGTTACATTCAGCCCCTACTGAATGTAACTAATAAAGTTACTTGTAATCTATCTTAGTTACTATTAAAAACAAGTAATCAGTAAAGTAACTAAGTTTCTTTTCAAAGGAGTAATCAGTAATCAGATTACTTTTTCAAGGTTACTGTGGCAACACTGGTCGTTATATGGTAAAAGTTTGTCAGCAAGCTTCATTTTGAAAGCCTAACTGGCCATTGAATTTTGATATTATTGCTAACTTGATCGCAGAGCCCTTCACGCGCAAATGCACGCTGGAGGGGTAGGTAGAGCATCAGAAGCCCTTTTCACACAGAGACTCAGCAGAGGAGGACTGTACATATCATTATGATGACATTTGTGTGTTTTTTTCAGCGTGTGTTACCCAGTGTCTACCTGGTAATCTAAACATGAGCCCGCTGACTTTTTATAATCATATAGATGCTGTTATAATGTGTTGTGATTAAGATCCTGACCCACAATGCATCCTGGAAAGTGACAAGGTTATTACATGTTAACATAATTGGCATCAGTAAACAGCAGCCACACAGGGTGACTCTCACTCACGAGGAGGGATGCTGTTTTCTGAAGGGAAGGCTTTCTGAACTCTCAGTCAGGAGGGCTGACCCTTGTAGTGATTTGTTTCTGTGTAAGTTGCCAGAGACAGTTACTGCAATGACACAGTAGTGGAAGGAGACAAAGTTAAAGTTTATTGCTCTGAATCACGTCATTTATCACTTCCATAATCACTTCCACTTGGCTCTGCTGTCGGGGACAGATGCAGTTTTGCAGGCAGAAATGTGACGACGAGTCAGTAGGACAGACAGGATGACAGACACAGTATTTTTTTCCTCATGTGAAATGCCAAAGACACAACCAGTTGCCAAATTACTGTTGTTTGTTCATGTAATGTTGCTTTATGGGTCATTTCTTTTATATTTGATGAGTGAGGGATCTGTTAAGTTATCAGACTGTGAGCACCATCAGATCAAAACATGCCTGATCTGCGCCTCCGTCTTTTCCATTCAGACAGATCAGAGCCGCAGCATCTTTGCCCCCTCTCCACATCTGAAACTTTCACACACTTTTACTCTTTGTAAGTCTTACATTTTCACCCTGAAAGGGCAGAGTGGATGGGGCTATCTTTTGAAGGTTAAGGCCATTGACCAAGCTGCCATATATGAAGGGGTTAGGAATGAGAACATGTTATTCATTATCTTAGAATGAGCCTTTTATATTTACAGAGGGGGTGAGTCCTCTGCCACGGAGTCCACCATGTTGCACCGTCATGTTTCAAAAGTAGGCCAGGATGGACAAATTAAATCAGAGGAACTTATGAGGAACTGCAGTGTTTAGTGTCAACCAAAGGGAAGAGTAAGATGGCGATTGTTCAGTTGGTTGCAATTTGCAACCTTGCCACTAGATGTAATTAAAATCTACAAACTGGACATCCTACAATATTTTCATTGATGTGTTGATCTGTTTTCCACTCATGGTTTAACTGCTGTTAAAAAGCGCCTTGATGAGGTTTCTTGTAAACAGTCCAAATTATACTTACACGTTGAGTGCATTGTTGAGGCCTTACAAAGTTGTTGAAAATGAAGCAACTGAAATATAATAGCTCAAAAATACTTTTATAATGGAACATAAAATATTAATGTGATCATCTTAATAATTTGTATTGTACTAGTATTGATGTTGTCTTCATCCTTTGTTTCGGCCTCTAGCTCCTTGAACACTGTACTTAATTACAGCTCGGGTATACTTTTACGCTACAGTGCAGTCTTGAGAGTGCACAGAATTAAAAATACCAAGAAGTAAATACAGATTTTAAGACAAATGACAAAGAAATGAAAAGGTATACTTTAGTAAATCCTGCAAATGTAATGGAGCTCTGGAACTTTTTGATGGTCAACAATATTATCGCTAAAAAAAAATCTGAGACCAGGTGAAGTATAATTATCCTATAATTTATCTTTATAGGGCTAAAATGGGACATATATCCATTGGTTTACATGGTATAATTTCCTATAACATTCCTTTTTACTTACTGTCTCTTTGAAAGGCCTCTAATCCACCTTGTATTCCCACCTGAATTGACCAGTAGACCTTTTGTAGTGGTCAGAGACCGTTTTCTGTAAATCACCTTGGAAATGGAACCTTGAGAGAACAGTGGGGAGTGGTTGGTTGGAAAGACTAACATCTGCTCACTATCTTTTCCACCATTTGTTGAATTTGCATTTTAATTACAACTTACAGTTTAATACAATATTATTTAAAATTACCAACAACTATGGTTCACTGCACGGGAGTTGAATTTTGACACTGTGACTGCCCAGACAGACGAGGAATTTTCCCCTCAGTTCTTGAACAAAGGTGACTGAGTATGTGGCCCATTTTGTTTTCTTGAACACTGAGCATTACGTGCATGTGGAAGGTTACTGGTGCAATACTGGCCTGAGGTGGAATCCCTATGCAATGTAGCTGTAACCATACACAATTGAATGACAGGTTAAGAGGCTCTCCACATTCCAATTATTGTAAAAATGCTTGCCATTTACCTTAAATTAATTTCACTTCCATTGATAACCAATCAAACTATCCTGGTAAATATTAAATGTGCCTTTGATAGCAGTTGTCTATTTGTATCTGTTGGGGTAGCATGTAGTATAGAAATTTACACATTTCCATATATGATACAACTAGTCTGATCACAACCAGCAAAGCTAAAAGACAATCACAAAAAACAAACACAAGCAGCAGACAATGATCAACACCAAAACCTTAAACTCCACATGTGGACCCCTTGGCATCTGTGTATAAATTCAACTTAACACAAATATGGACAGATCATCACATTCACACGTTTGGGGAAGTTTAAAGAGGTCAAATGAAAAGTCAACTCACAGACTTTTCCTGTTTAATTATTTTATTGAACATTGATATAAAAAGTTGCTCTTGGTCTTTGTTCGGCTACAAACACAGCCTGACAGTTTTGTTGGTCTACTATTATCACACTCACGAGCGTGATTACGACCCTTTGGTTTACCGTCCGTACGCCTCTTGGTAAATATTGAATTTAACATGCATCCCGTAATTCTTGATTTAACATGAACACAATCTCTTAGATATTAAGACTATGGTGGCAAAAGTAGCCAAGGACAGCCGTTGTTATAAAGAAGGGGAGTTAAAAAAATCCCTTTACTTTTTAGCAGGACCCAGCTGGCGCAGGGTGCTCGGTGCCTGCAAGGTCTTCAATCAAATGTTAGATAAAAAAATGCAGCAACACAGTCAGACATGAAAACAGCTCCCTTTGACCCAGTATGGTGAGATTAGCCAAAATATACCACTGCCTGTTCCCTATCATGCCCTGTCTCTCCTCAGCCCCTCTCTAGAACATTCTTGCTGTCTTCTGGCTAAAGTGCCACTTAGTAAGTATTTATTTATCTGTTTTAATGAAATGAGGCACTAAGGCAACCTTGTAATGTGGATTGAGTCAAAGCAGTCAAACATACAGAGTCTTTATTGGCTCTGGGAAAATTACTGTCTAAGCTACCTGCCCGGCATGATGCAAAAACCTCCTCCTTCATCAGTCAGGTTGTCATCTAACACTGGATTTTTATTTGTTCCACTACACAATGGACATTAGCAGGAAATCACAGGTGTAGCCAATCAAATTTAGGACGGCTCTGTCCCAGTGAGAGTCCAGCCAGCAGTACAGCACTGACACTGACACACCTGGATGGAATGCAGCCTTTTTAAAGCTACATATGTGTGAGTTTTGGTGCCTTTTAACGTTATTTTAATGGAGTAGTCAAACAAACAACGCAGTCTAAACCTTTGCTTGAACTCCTCCAACATTTCATAGGCCTTGTGGCTCAGACTGAAACGAAACCCGTCAGTCTTGCCAGGGGGCAGGTTTGATAACACTGTCAGCACCTGGCTCTGTCATAACGTCGTCGGTTATGGAATGTATTCAGTTATGAAAAATGAGCGCTGTTGAATAATGCGACTGATCGACTGTTACGAAAGCCACCGGCCACTCCCCCCTCGCTAACGATCTGCATAGTTGCGGTGATATAACAGAAAGTCACCAGCGCGTCTGCAGGTAGCACCGCCGCGCCCGAGAGCTGCCCGCACCGACCCGCCCATAAACGCACCATGCCAACCGAAAAAGGTAAGAGCCGCGCTTCATTCACGGTGTGGTGGGGTCATAGTAAATAAGAGTGTCTTAACTCCAGGGACCAGGACGATGTGCGTATCTGTGCCTCATTTAAGAGAGCAACCAGCCCCACGTGTTGCCACAGACAGCCTGCCTTTACTAGCTGTCAGCTGTGTGATTTTAGTTGCTGCTTTTCTTTGCAATTTGTGAAAATTACGAGAATACATTGAAGTTTGGTGGACAAAGCATGCCATTGGAACGTGGGTAATTCCAATTATTTATGGACTTTTTTTCTTTTTTTTCTCACTTCAAATATTCATTCAATAGCCTCACTGAGACAATCACTGTCAGATAACTGGATAATGAAGATAATCCACAGATGCAGCAACAGTGGTGATAGTGCACCTTTTCAGGAACAGATGTTTTAAAGTACTTCATAAAAGAAATAAAGAAACACATGTGACAGACATTAAAGGCAGACCACCGGCTAAAAAAAAAAGAGGCAAAAGTTAAAGTGTAGAGGCTACTTGTTCAAAAGCACAGTCTCCTTTCACCTGGAGTGAGGAACAGATAACAGACCTTGAATCAGAGGAACTTGGAGTCCCACTTGATAATTTGATAATCAGCCAGCAGGCTAAAGAAAGTCATTGAGTACTGTACACTACTTTTTTTCCCCCCCAGTTCCTGACACCCCTGTGGAAGTCCTTGTGGATCTCCTAACAAAAGCCAAGGAGATCGCTGCAGCGAGTGCTAACGTGCCTGAAGAGTTGAAATGTCACCTACAGAGGGCGGTGGACATAGCCAGCGGCCTGGACGACTACCTGGAGAAAATGACCACGCAGGAAAGTGAACCTCTGGCAGAGCTTTATAAGTATGTCATGGCTCAGCACACATAATCAAACATAACTCAAAACACTTATATGTGAGGTTAATATTTTCATTCATACTGTAGGAAAACAGTTTCCCATGACTGGGATCAGGTGCACAAGGATGGCAAAACCATGTTCAGGCTTCCCAAGGAGTGCATCACCGGCCATGTTGAAGGTTGGACAGTGTCACGTGTTCCATTGTCAGTGCTGCCATTAGACGTACAGGCTGTATGATGATAGGTTACTCTCTGAGGTGTGTTTTGCAGGCCAGACCCTGAAGATGCTAATCCACATGAGTCAAGCTAAGAAGGTGTTGGAGATCGGAATGTTCACCGGCTACGGCGCGCTGTCCATGGCCGAGGGGCTTCCTGAGGGTGGCTGCATAGTCGCCTGCGAGTTAGAGCCATACCTCAAAGACTTCGCCCAGCCCATTTTTGACAAGTCTCCACACGGCAAGAAGATTAATGTCAGGACAGGATCTGCCATGGACACCCTGAAGGTGTGAAACCTGTCAATGTTGAAGGGCTGTCAGAGGGGGTCATATGTACTGTTTCACAAACTACTGCACTGTACAGTTGTGTCACACTTCATCTTTTGATATTTATATAATTACTGTGAGTTCAAGGCAAAGGTTAACACTGTCTCTTGTATTTTTGGTGTTAATAAGTTAACCAACTGTGGGGCACATGGCCAATTTGCTAATAACTTGCTGTCCCTTCCAGGAATTGGCTGCTGCAGGCGAGCAGTTTGACATGGTTTTCATTGATGCTGATAAGAACAATTACATCAACTACTACAACTTCATTCTGGACAACAACCTGCTGAGGTTGCAAGGGGTCATATGTGTAGATAACTCCCTTTTCAAGGCCAGAGTGTATCTGAAAGACACAACAGATGTCAACGGGCTGGCGCTCCGGGAGTTCAACCAGTTCGTCGCAGATGATCCTCGTGTGGAGCAGGTGAGTTTCGAACCTGCTAGTACTCTGTGTGATTGGCAGGTGTAATGTTTTTATTTTCACAGTGTTCTTCTTGTTTTAAAGGTCATTATCCCACTAAGAGATGGCATCAGCGTTATCCGCCGGGTATCTGTGACCTCTGACTGCTCACTGACACAGGTACTGTTTAGTTAACCTCTGTCCTTTGAGGCCTCAGTGAGCCAGCAGTCATCGTACCATCGCTGAGGACTTTCTCTTACAAAAGCACCATTCTCTTTGTTTGTGTCAGAGTGAAGTAACGGATGACGAAGTTTTCCGGGGGGTCAAGGGCCTCACCATCCTCGATCGGATGCGTCTTGATGGAAAGGTGGCCTATGTGACGGGCGCCGGGCAGGGCATAGGCCGAGCATTTGCTCATGCTCTGGGTGAGGCCGGTGCAAAGGTGGCCGTTGTAGACCTGGATCAAGACAAAGCCGAGGCTGTTGCTAAAGAGCTCTTTCTTAAAGGTAAGCGGGGTTAAACACGACAAATGTAGATATGCTCGTGAGACTCAGGCTGTCTGAGGGGAAATACAAAGGGCAGCAGCCAGTTGCAGTGGGGCACCAGCACACAGAAAGTCACAATGTGTTTATGTGACTCAGATTTACTGTATAAACACCTCTATAATAACAGTGAGAACTATGAACTGCTGAACCATTTAGAGGCACTTCGTTACATTTCCTCCACTAGAAGGGCACGCTAAAAAGCACTGCATCCAGTTTCCTGTCACATTGGGCCACCGTAAAGGGCATGTTATCATGTTCTATCTGCTATAGGGGCATGTGAGGCAGCAATTTTGTGGCTTTTTTTTGTTGTTAGTGTTGTTGTAGCTGTTCAACATGGGGGCATCAGGGTGAACAATTGCCTTGCCCCTCCACCAATATGGATATCCTCATCCTCTCATTTCTTACTTGGTAGGAACAAGATTGAAGTCAATTCACAGCGTCCCAACAAGCATTAACTCTGTTTTTGATGATATTGGCATCATTTTGCACAGGCTGGCCAGTTGAACATGTCAAAATATTCACTTGGCCTCAGTCCTCAGCTCCCATCACACCAGGCCCTGCAATGAGCCAACATTTTCAGTTTTACTGCCACACAGTTGCACTAGTTTTCATATGGCTGCACAAAGTTAGGTTTTTCAATAATTGACTAATCTGCAATTTATTTAACGATGAATCGAAGGTCCTCAGTCATGGTAAATCTTAATGCTCTATCGTAGGAAGCTGGACGTGTTTGAGTTTCTTGAAGATGTTTAACCTCTCATCCAAGAGGCTTCTTCAGTTCTAACTAACAGGAGGGGCGTTGGCAGGCTAAAAACCAAACTCCGCTCCAGTTAGGTTTAACTGAGGAAGTCTCTTGGCTGAGAGGTGAAACGTCAATAATATCATATCAATAATAAACATTTTTTTATAAAAAACAGTCCAACACTTAGTTGTTCATTTTACAGTAATGTTAGGGAAGGCAAAATCAGCAAATGGTCACATTTGAAATGCTGGACATATAAAATATTTGTTAATGTTAATGAAATAATCACTTGGCAGTTAATCATCAAAATAATTGCCAATTGCTTTTTGTTGTGAATACTGCTACTTAGTCAACACATGGAGATACATTTAATTTGGAGTATTCCATGGCCTAAGTGTATTTTTGTTCTTATTTAAGATGTGTTGGAGAAATTAAGCCAGTGCTGAACATTAGCTTCTTTTAAATTGAACAACAATAATGAGAATTTCATTTAATACAAACTTTTTGCATATCAAAGGTTAGTGGATTACTACTGCTCTGTAAATCTCCTTTAACTGAAATGTATTTTTACAACATAATCCTCACATCACCCTCTAAGTTGTAATGGTCACAAACTGAGTGGATTTTTTGCAGATGGATTTTGTTTTTTAGGCTGAAAATGAACAGAAACATATTGTCTGTTGTTAGTGGAAATTCAGAAAGTTAAACAAAACTGTTAATACCTCAAGACTCCAGTATCAAAATGAGACAATTTTATCACTGCATTATGTCGATCCTCATGTAGAATACTGATCGTAATTACTCAAGTGTCTTCCACCAGCAAGCTTATCCATTCAAACTGGCTTTGTGCACTTGCTTCATGTCATGGGTTGTCAGACAGGTCAGCTTTTGGTTGTTGACCAGCAGATGGCAGCATACTACAGCATAAGTTGTACTGTGTCAGGTTATACATGTTCCTCTGAACCTCTGTGTGAGGGATGTTCCCTCACATCTCTTAATAAAGAATTAAACTCACTAGAAATAAAGAGAAAATTTAAATCTTAGTATTTTTCATATCTTCCTCTTCTTGATGTTTAAAATTTTTGCACATCTCAAACCAATTTTACATCTCAAACTTCTGAATGTTAAAGGATAGAAGTTGCTGGTACCATGCGTGATGTGCAACATGTGCAAAGGCATTGTAACAGACTCTCGTGTCTTTTTTAACAGGTATCAGTGCCATGTCAATCACAGCTGACATCAGCAAACCAGACGACGTCCAGAGGATGGCCGACAAGATCGTCTCCAAATGGGGGGCGATCCACATCGCCTGCAACAACGCCGGCATCAACATGAACTCAGCCAGTGAAGACACCAGCTTAGAGGAGTGGGATCAAACCTTTAACGTCAACCTGAGGGGGACTTTCATGTGCTGTCAGGTGTGTGTGTGTGTGTGTGTTTGGTCATTACTGAGACGGGTTATTTTGCTCCACTATGGCACTCAGTGTGATATGAAACAAAAAAACTAAAAAAATAGAAGAAAAGTAATTTTACTTACAGCTATGAAAATTAGATGCGGCTCCAAACAACAGAAACACTTCCCTGTTGCTTTGACAAAAACTTTCCATTGGAACAACTGATAAAAATATATTGGAGAGAAAAATGAAACTATAAAATTCAAAGAAAAGGCTTCTGAATGTTGTGAAAGAACAATTAACTAATCATTCATGGATTCTTTTAATATGAAGGTGTCTCTCGTATGTATTTGCAAAGTACTTTACAGAATCAGACTTAACTTTGATCTTCAACAAAAAAATAAAGAGCAACGCATGATGGAACAAATCAGGTAAAAATGCTATATTCATTTGCTATAGATCCCATTAACTTTTGATGGGAGAGTGGTTCATATTAATCACGAGGCAATGCAATACATTTTTTTTAATTATATTATTTTAACCCTCAAGTAACACTCAATCCTCTGTTTTAATCTTAAAAGTTCTAAATTGTCAAATTTGGAGCTACAGTTACATAGAGAGTGTTGTATGATGCAGAGGTGAAGTGCTACACCATTTACCTCTGCAACAAATTCCACTTTGAAAATTAATGAATAGAGAATTTGTATACCAGTTACAAAATATAAGAATAATAATAATGATGTAATTCTGCCACTAAGAAGCTCAACCCAAAGAACCAAATTGTTTCTTGATCGTCCTTCAGTAATTTATCCGTCAAAACTGGTTAGAGTATGACCCAATTACTGATGGTCCAACCAGCCTCAGCTTCCCTCTAGTTACTAAAATTAGTCCTAAATGATCTGCTGCTGTCAGATATCGATGTATACATGCCCTACCACCCTTTATGTGCAGCTTTAAAAATCCAACCAAGTGCCCTGAATGTTGTTTAACCACTATATCTGTCTCAGAGGATAAACTACATGTTTTTGTGTTGATCCGTGCTTTGGCTTTTGGTAACATATCAGCGCCATAATAAGGTGTTTAATGTGCCTCTTTCCCTCTGAATCCTCGCCTTAGGCGGCAGGTCGAGTGATGTTGAAGCAAGGATACGGCAAGATTATCAACACAGCCTCCATGGCCAGTCTAATAGGTGAGTGATGATTCTATTCCCCCACCTTCTCTCTGGAGCCCCTCCATGTCTGCTTTTAATCTCTCCATTTGGCGTGGAGAGTTTGGCTCGAGAGGAGGAGGAGGAGGGGGAGGAAGGGAGAGTTAAATACAGATATGTGCAGGAGTGCACATCACATGAAATAGTTGTTATCATCGGACAGAAAGTCGTCCTATCTGACTTTAGATTATTACAAAAAGTCCATGTGCAGTTTAAGTGTTTGAGGACCTCAGAGTGAACCTGCACATTTAAAAGCGGATTAGCCGGCTTCTTTCCCCCCTCTGCAACTTTTTACCCCAGTTTAACAGTTCTATAGAGATGCATCCACCCCTGCATGCAGTAAGCAGAGCAGGAGAAAGTGTTGTGATTGCGTCTCGCGGAGGCAGTTTTGCATCATAATAAACATCCCCTCTCTGCGGAGCTGTCTGGAGGATGTGGAAGGCAACCTGAGGTCCAAATTGGGAGGGGAGGGTTCCTGTGCAGCGGCAAAACCCCGGCCTGTGCCAGCAGCCTTGTTTGAACAGCGGAAGACACTTTTAGAGTTTAGTGAGAGCCTAGTAAAAGCCTTGTAATTCGCAGCGCCGGTGTAATGTTCCTCCTCCAACAGGTTCCTCCAGAGGAACAGCAACACTTCATCAGCAGTATAGTCAAATCGCCAGTAAACCGCTGTGCCATATGGGCCCCAGTCCCGACTGCAGGGGCAATCTGTAAAACAGGAGCATGCTGGTAAATAGAGGCCGGCATAAAAAAAATGATCAATTACTCACATTACGTACAGTCCTTCAGGAATTTACTTTATTGGTCTGGACATCTGTTATAATATTGTCATAATGTGTAATCAGATGGGACCTGTTCTCGCCAAGTGGAAGCCCAAAAAGCAGCCGTAAATGCCCAATTAAAATGCACAATGACAGCTTTTTGTCCATCTGCTGAATAGAACGTGTGTGTGCGTGGAGGGGGTGTTAGCAGGCACACACACACGCAGTGTCCCATCAAGCACCATTTTTATTTTTTTTCCCCTCAATAATGGCCAGCAGCTCAAAGACTCCCAGACAGGAAATATCCCGGTTGATGTGGTCACACTCAGTTTTTTTGGCTGCACGGTGACCTTACTGAGGGATTTGCGAGTCACACCTGCAGATCTCAGCTGCATAGTAATGTACATTACAACAGCCTTGCCATTCTGGGAAAGAAGAGTGCATCATTTGAACTCTGAAGAATCAGAGATGTAAAGGCGAGCCTGATAAAGAGCATGTTTTCTCCCACTTGAAATGGGCAATAGGTAGCAGGGTGAATGTTAAAGAGGGCTTTGGAGAATGCTCTCCTTCTACCTCCTTTTCCCTTCTCTGGGGATTACTGCTCTTTAAGACGGCGAAAAACATCAATGCAGGTTTATTTAAAGGATGAAGGCATTTTCTGAATGGTATTTTGGGGCCGTATCATCAGGTCTTGAGCGAGGATTAGTGCTGTTAGGCATTTTGAGCTGTGTTTCCTGTCCTGATAAGTCGGATTTCACCTTCAATCTGCGTGTAAGCCCTGGGCTCTGCTCCTCCTCGCCTGCTCCTCTGAGGTCCTAGCCTACCCCTTATCCAGCCCAGCCCAGCCCAATCTTACCTTCCCTCTGCTATCTCGCCACACTCTGCACAATCCCACTCAACCACACTCACATCTACGGCGCTGTTGTCCCAGCGTGTACGTATTATTCCTTTAACTTTTCCCTCTATCCTGCACATTTTTATGCAAGCAACTTACGCAGGATGCTTCGGCCCCCCCTTTTTTTTTTTTTTTCTCCTCAGGACCGGCCGCTGCCTCTCTGCAGCTGGCCGGTATTTATCATCCCGGTCTCACACTGAAGCCATTTGGCAGTCAGATCGGCGGGTGACGAGGTTAACTACTAAAGTTGTATGTAACTTGGAGCCTTCCTTGTGATGATTAATCAGCCGGCAGAAAATGAGCCCCTGTCCCGGCATCCCATGCAGTGTGCAGCATCTGTGATGGTCAAGGCAAACAAATGGCTCCCTGTCTTTGTTGCTGAGGACAGAGCATAACTGGACATTATAAGCAATTAATTTTACATGGCTTCATCCGCAGAGTCCCCAGCAGCTAATGGAAGAGCTTTTTATGTTGCGTCCACAAGAAACCGCATGAGCTGCAGCATAAAATGTATGTGTTGTCAGCTTTTGTGAGAAAGAAACAGCCTTTTTTTTCTCTTTTAAAGAAATGATCCATAAACTGAACGATTTCTCAATATTAACCTGAGAATGTCCATTATTAACGGCGCAGGAAATGTTATATTTCATTAAACGTCTTGTTGTGTCCATTTTGGGTAACTGATTTTTCTTCGTACCCCACAGTTCCTCATCCCCAGAAGCAGCTTTCCTACAACACGTCCAAGGCCGGAGTGGTCAAACTGACTCAAACTCTGGGCAGTGAGTGGATTGACAGAGGAGTACGCGTCAACTGCATCTCGCCGTAAGTCTTACCGTCTATTCTCGGCCTCCTTCCCTTTACCGCTCGGTGCCAAAACGTACCGGTCCACCTTGAGTGTTGTGAGGGACCGAGCTGCGAGAGGAAGTGGTGATTAGTGTGTTTGCTTTCATATGAAGAGCCCCATTTGAGAATGATGCACTAATTTAAGTCCTCAAACAATACATCAGCGCTTAATTAGATGACGTCTTGAGGGATGAATCAACCAAACACTTGCTCTAATTGTTCTATTCAATTAGGGAATCAAATTTGCAACCTCACTCCAACAATGGCGCCTTGTTTGTATCTATTTGTCTGTGAAGCTGAGCATGGTGGGGGGGGGAGGAAGAAAAGACGAGAACACAGGAAAGGCTGTGCATGTGTGTGGGGGGGTTTCCTTGTGTGTTTGTTAAGTGGAGCATCCCTTAGCCCCAGCCATCCCTGAGCAAATCCATCCGGTGGCACCGGGCAAGCCAGGCCCAGTCACAGCCCCAGAACAAAGCCCTCACACACGCGCCTCGCTCAGCTTTATTTATCGGCAGCTTGTTTGCTAATTTTAATTTGCAAAGAAGCAATTCTCTCTCCCCCGCGCTAACTGGGTGTCTCAATGGGCCGCTGATTTCTTTGAAGTGACAGTCGGTAAATATGCATAAAAAAGGGACACAATTAGCGCTCGCGAGGTTGACTGGAGCCTGATTCCATTGGCAACTTTAGCCGCAGCGGTGATAAGCTGCATTATCTAGAAAATTGGCTGAGGGAAAACAGTACCTCTGATTGCCAGCAAAGGTTCCAGATAACAGGGCAGCTGAAGAGAAATATAATTGAGGTGGAATATGTTAACCAAGGTGTCACACGCTCCTTGGAAGTGCTAATTTATCCAATGTTGGAATTCCATATCAAGGCACTGGGATACATCGAACAATGATTCAGGCCTGACGTTTTTTTAGTCACTGTCACGTCAATTGTGCGGAAAGTCAGAAGTCGCCACGTATTAGGCGCAGGCAGCCGAGTTGACATATTTATTCAAATGTTACTCTGTGATATTTAACTGTAGAGAGCGGAGAGAACTGCATTTGTTGTGACTGAGATATTAGACGCCAGCGCCACGTGAAACCAAGAGCAGCACCTTTTTTTTAAATGTCTTTTTTCTTATAAATTCCACCTCAACATAGTCTCATTTCAGAGCAGGAATGTGTTGCCTATCATAAGCGCTTAACCAAAGGCTTTGAGCAAATTATGCCAGACGTCCCCTCATACCCGGGGGGGTCCTCCTGAGACGTGCCAGTCATTTAAGTGCCACGGGTCCCACAGTAAACATCATCAGAGATGCCACGCCGTGCCCTTTCTTCAAAGGATAATTGGGTTTATTTTTGTCACCAAAGTGGTGGCTCTGAAATGACGCTGTCACTCCTGCCTCTGAGCTGTGATGCCTTCTGATTTCATTGTGTTTTTTTTTTTTTTTCTCCCCCCCCTCCCCTCTTTCTCGCTCACTTTCTCCGTCTCTCTTTTCAGGGGGATTGTTGACACCCCTCTCATCCACTCGGAGAGTCTGAGGCCTCTGGTGCAGCGCTGGCTGTCAGATATCCCTGCTGGTAGACTGGCTCAAGTGACAGACCTGCAAGCTGCAGTGGTCTACTTGGCATCTGACGCCTCCGACTACATGACAGGGCATAACTTAGTCATAGAGGGTGGGCAAAGTCTGTGGTAGAGGGGGTAGATGAAGAGATGAAAACTTTTTTTATTTTTTATTTTGTCTCTCCCCCTCACTCTCCTGGGATTAGTTTCTGAAATAGGTGCCGTTCACATTATCTCCCTTTGACACGTTCACGGCACTGTTAGTTTAAATCTTTGCTGGTGTTTAACTTTTGGTCAGTTAACATCTGTTTCATGGTGTGATGAGATGACTGGTAGCTTTTTTGTCCTCTGTGTGTCCCGTACAGGTTCAGTCTGCTGTCATGTGTGTTATGACTGTTCACTGACACTGAGCGTTTGAGTGGACGGAAAACACTGTAACGTGTTAAATACCGAAAAAGAGGTAAAGCAGCTGACCGTCCTCTTGTCACACAATGGAAATTTGTGAACATGCCCGAGAAAATAACTGTATAAGAAAGTAGAGGAAAGCTGTTACTACTGCGTGCCTTCAAACCAGTCACAATGTCCGCTGTATGTTTTCTTGACATTATTTTATACATCGATGCTCTCTAAACACACAATTTTGATAAATATGGTTGTTAGATGCCACTGAAAGAAACTGCTTGTTTCATTGTGTCTCTGGCAAAAGTCTGAGTGTACTTGAAAGGTTTAGTTTATTTTTATAGCACTTTTTTACACAAATTCAGCTCAAGGTTCTCTAAAATAAAGTGACAGTTTTGTACGGCAATGAACAAAGGGCTGCTTCTGTGCATGAGCACACGTGTTAGTGGAAAGTAACTAAGTACATCTTAAGTACTGTATTTAGGTACTAGAACAATACTTAACTATTTTCATTTCTTGCTTGTTGTTTTCCATTTTATATTACAACTATTATATATTTTCCACTACATTTTTCTGACATGTTAAGTTGCTAGTTACTTTGCAGGCTTAGCACAATAATATAAAATATTATCAACAGATTATGATGTCATATTTTAGATTAAGATAAAACTTTATTGATTCCTCAGAAGAAATTCTCAAGCTGGCCTGCAGTGAAAGTATACAAACTAGTTAGAACACCTTTACTGGCTTCAACATTAAAGTGAAGAGCAAATGAATGAAATTCTGAAACATGTACTTTAAATGATGTTTAATGCTAATACTTTTGATCTTCTACTTAAGTACTACAGTAAACAAATACTCTAACGAGTAAAAGTCATACATTATTTTTTTTTGTACAAGACTTAAATACTTCTCCCATTTCTTAGTACAAAGTATGAAAAGTGCACTACTGCCTGCATCTAAGCTTCAGTATTTGCTACAGGGGTAGCATTTTTTAATAGCCACCATTAATCAAAAGTACATTTATATTGAATTAAACTTGAGTTAAAAGTTATTTAACAGTTATCAATGAAATGCTTTATAAACCATTTCTTTTTAAGCAGTTATTTTAAAGATGCAACTGATGTTTGCAACACTCTGTATGGTACCGTAATGGTTAATAAACACTCTTTACGATATGCCGTTTAAAAAGTTGCAAATAACCACTAATGATGGTTGATATGAAGTGTAACCGCTTATTTTACAATACAAGTCGGCACCTAATAAAACGTCTTTCTTCTAAAATACACATTGAGAGCCTGATGTAGAAGGACTGGTTCAGTGACAACCAGTTTACACCAGAATAGGATGCCTGTGAGTTGTACGGTGCACCTTGACTTACCACTCCCTCTGGTCCAAGACTCTTGTGTACCACATGCAGGATTACAGCCTCCCCAGTCGGCCTCTCTCCAGCTCCTCCTTGCCAAATGGTCCCCACAAGTGGCACTTGTGAGCGCCATCTTAATTGCTCCATTAACTGTTTGTGTGCTGAAAAACAATACTTAAAGGAGAGGTTAGCCGAGGACGTGACCTCAGCCGCTGCAATTATATGAAAAGTAGCGGCCAATTAGCGCTACGTGCAATGTGACACTGTTGGTGTTTATGTGGGCAACTTCAACTTCTCACTGTTAGTGACCGTTCTCTGATTTACATAATTGGGGGATTGGTCATTAATGGGAATTGCGTGTGAGAGGATCCCATTAAGATATGGAGTGAGATCTGATCATCTCCTCTGCTCTCTGCTATTTATCTCCAGCTGCATTGGCACATTAGAAATTATTGGGATTCTTATCCTCATATTTTATGGTGAAATGTTGAAGTCTGCCACAGTGTGCGTGAACACAAGGTCTTTCAGAATTGGTTCACATGAAGGGGAGCTGTCTTTTAGTCGGCCATTTCGCTGTTTTGCCACTGAGGGGCAGTATAAAGACAGGCAGCCGCACCGACACAAGGACACAAAGTTACAACAAGAGGTTATCACATTATTTGCTATCATCTAAAAGTAATAACAGCGAACTCTTGTCTTACGCGTGTGTGATAGATTAAGAACACCTCTCCAATTCTAATCTGCAAACAGCTCAACACGAGGGAGAGTCAGAGAAATCCTGAATAAATACTCATATTTTCTATTAAATGTGGTTTGATAGTGGACAGTTGCATTCCGAATGCATTAAAAATGTAATTATATCTGTCATTTTTCAAAGGAGAGATTGGAGTAGTCGTTTAAAGTGCAGAGACAATGAAGAGCAAATATGAATCAGTAACACGAGATGATAAAGGGGAGTGTCCATTAGCATCTACGGACCAAATCTTCACTGAAGACAAATAGGATTTCTGCTGTTTTTCATTTATATTTTTGTTCAAGGAGAGTAAAGGTGAAGTTGGGACACACACTGTACGTAGTTTCGACACCCACTGCAAATGAAAGCGATTGTTCGCTCCTCAAGTCTGCCAGAAGGGATGCAAATGAACATCCGACGTTCTCTTACCCACAGTCCTCCTGTTTCCAGCTGTCATCATCCAGCGACGGTGTCTAAACTGTTGTTTTGCCGTCGTGTTTTGCACCATATTAAACTCTTTTCGAAGCCCTCTTGGAGAGGTCTTGTTTTCCTTTACAATTGCAGCCAGAAGAGCCAAATCTATAATTTGAGCAGCAAAATGTGATATCCCCTCGTATGCCGTAGCCTGCTTCATGAGGTGTAAGTGATCTTGAATCCATTATTTATGACCCCCTTTTGCTACCATTACAGTGAAGAGTGGGACCCTGTTGTACAGAGCGCTGTTGTGCTAAACAGTTCTCCAGCAGAAAAAGGCACTTGCGCCCTCACACTGAAAATCAACTTTGATTAATGCTCCGCTCTGTCACGGCATGCAACGTTTTACAGCAGCAGCCGTTCACAGGGAGACCCGGGTCGATGGCGAACAACACGACGAGGCTGTACGTGTTGCTGAGGAGGCTGTGTCCTGCTGACAAGAGGACCCAAGGGTTTATGGATGACATATTAACATTTGACAATATCAATACACTTTTATTGATGGATTATAGCGTCCTGTTACCTAGCCACTCAGTGAGGTGTTTGAGGATGAAATGTTACCCCCTTATAAATTGAGCTGAGCCCCTGACACTTTCATCAGAGGTAGGAGGACTGTGAAACAGCAAAAGGGAAATGTCAACATTTATCTTCTAATAATGACTGGTAGTAGTGTCTGAACTTCAAATTTAATGACTTGAGAAGCTTTAATTTGACTAATTACCTGGAGGAAAATTTAAATTTTCAGCCAAAAACAGAGTTGCAATGCTTCAAAATACATGTAAAACTTAAACTTTTAACTTTTTTAAAAGCTCATTCATTTGAAGAACATGTCTCTAGATTCATGATTTGTGGAAATGATTTCTTGCGTCCCATTTTTCATTTTCACTGAAATAAAAATAATTCAAATCAAGATGATGCGACATTTGTTGGGGTCATCTGGGAGGAATAAGATTTGTAGACCAGGGCCTCTCTGCAGCACTGCAGTACTTAGTTATAATCTTGTTTTGTCACACATCTTACATGTGTCAAAAGAAATGCTGATTCTTGCAGTTTGGATATTGCACTTAACCATATTGCTGTATCAAGATTTGGATTATATTTTGATTTACTGCAAAAGATAAATGCACTTGTCACTGTATTTTGCAGCTATTAGGGCATTTCAGAGACCTTAAACAAAACTTTAAAGGTGCAAAACTGCATGTAAGAATAAGCCCACTGTCAAATTCATACTCCAAGCCAATAGAGGGCAGCATGTCACCAGAGTATTGCTGCTAACTGTAGCTTCTGTGAGCTAGCTAGCTCAGTTGGCCGTGCTGCTAGCGGCCCTATTAGCTGACTCTGCCTGAGCTTATCAGACGTCACATCTTGAGGTAAAGTGGTATTTTAAGACAGGACTGAGCAGGGCGAGCTGGTGAGCATGCTTACTTCAGTTGACATCACTGCAAGACATAAACATCTTTGACATAGATTCAGCACTGTTGTTTCTTATCCTTCTATTCATTGTTTTTTTCTTACATATTGCACCTTTTAAAAATATCACTGTGTTAAAAAAATAATCATTATTGACAAGGTATGCTGTATTTGTGTGCGAATGAATAGTCTGGACCCATGTCCTTGTTGTGTTTTGCCCTGCCTTTCCATGAACACTTCACACTTAAAAAATGAAATAAATATACAGCGTCTGGTTTCAAAATAAAGGCACCTATGGGTATATGCAGAATGAGGTCGTGCTTTAGCCTCAAAACATCTACTTCTTTAAAACACTCACCGTCGACTATTGGCTCTACACGGGACTCCAACCCTGATCTCCTGGGTTAAAGTCATGTGATTGATTGGACCAATCCACGCTTCGTAACTATTTCCTTACATGGGCTCTTTGGCTGTTTTTACTATGTTCATTCTTCGCTTCAGTCCGTACCGCCCCCTGCTGGTAGTGCACATTCATGCAAATGATAGAGCGGCCCATCAGCCTGAAATTTGAGGCGATAATCAGAGATAATCATTGGAGGTATGGGTAGACGTTTTTTGTTACCTCTGCACATGCTCCCCCTGCTTCCAGTCTTTTTGCTCAACTAAGCTAACTGACTGCTTGAACCAACTTGGGTATGCAGACGAGAGAGTGCTGTTGATCTACTCATGTAACTCTCGGCAAGAAAACAAAAAGGTGTATCTCACACCATCGTACGCTGTTTCATGTTGATCACAAGAGGTTGTATCAAATTAAATTAGCCTTTCGTGTTCATGCGATGCTCTGTGTGTGTGTGTGTGTGTGTGTGTGTGTGTGTGTGTGTGTGTGTGTGTGTGTGTGTGTGTGTGTGTGCGTGCTTGACTCGCTGAAGGCACTGGATCATTGTCTATGTTTGTTATCTCATGTGTTATTCATCGAAAAGCTGTTTTGCTGTTTGCTCTCCTCATGCTACCTGCTGACTTCACATGGGGTGACTTTAACTGGCTGCTGTGTGTACTCAGATGGATTGCCAATAAATAAAAGAGTGAAGACTTTGTCAAGCAGCAGTTTTGATCGCATTCCGTTCGAATGCCTGTGCGGTGACTCGCACAGGCAGGCTTCATGAAGAACTTCTCACCCAAATCATGTTTCACACCCTCGTTGTTTGGCTCCCCTTTAAGTTTCTTGGCTTCAAAACACAGGATTTTACATAATCAAATCAAGTGTTTCGTAATTAAATCAAAACATACCTTACATGTTTTCTTTCGTTATTTGCGCCGGCTGCAATAACACAGATTTGTCCCGGCTGCTTTATCAGTTGCAGGATTGGACTGTATTCTTTGTTCGTATGGGTTTGATACTAATTCATTTACCAGACGTGATTATGATTGTTGTTTTTCAAAGATCCCTCCTATGACATCTCAAGAGGTGTCTGAAAAACAATTCAAGTGTCCGCATCCTGTATCCACATTGTAAATGTATCAGGCTTTAATTCCACATTAATACTGAACCGGGGAAACATTGCACTCCGAGTTCTCTAATTACAATGCAGCTAATGTGTTATTTCCTCCCCATGTGGGATTACTTTCATCTTTCCCATTAAGATGCACATTTTGTTTGGATACTCAAATTACAAACCCCATATTAAATCTGACTGTGCAAAAGGCATTGATCATAGCCCCGATAGCTGCACTCCAACTTTGATTTAATTTGCACTTCCATTAATATCTATGAGACGTCCGATTGTCGTCTTGGGCATATTGATGGTATTGTAAGCCCTGCCTTCATATAATGTTCCCCAGCGGCAATGAGGAAATGTTACAGAGAATTAGGCCGAGAAGCAGGCTCAGTGGAACTGGCACTGCAGTCGGAAATTCATTACCCTAATAAATAGAGGGGGGGGGGAAAGCGAGAATCTTAAGAGAAATTTCTCTCTTCCTCGCTCTCGCTCTCTCACTCTCACCACAGAAACACAAAAAAAGCCTTCACTTTGGCCTGAGAGTGGATGACTGTAACTTAGGCGCTTCTCATTATCGCTGCCCATGCACCCAAGGGTCTGCTTGGGACCCTGAGAAGTCTTTAAAATGCGCCTGATGATTCAATAGAAAAGCAGTCACTTGCCGCCTGTCCATCATGAAGCCCTATGTCTACATACTTGGATATCTGTGGCCGCATCTCTTTGATTGTTACATTAATGAAAATGCAGCCTTAAATCTCGTTAAAATCTTCCGAATGGAATGAGAGAAAACACAATACAGTAGTAGGTTCATTGTGTGCTAGATAAGTGTCAAGCCATTCTGATTCCTCGTGTTGATTAATGAAGTGCCAAGTGGGTATATGTACTGTTGCCTTCCTTTGTTGAAGCCTTGACATGCTGTTTTCTGTGGGGAAAACACGAGTGGAGCCAGGAGACGTGAGTTATGCTGTAATTAATGCAATCATGAAGATGAAAATAGCTGTTGTTGCGGCTGGAAAACGACAATGAAGAGCATGTGAACCAGGCGGCAGGAAGATTCATTGTTAGGTGACTGCGTTCAGAGACCGTGCCGTCCTCTGAGGCCCTCTCCGAGGCTCGGCAGTGTACCTTTCGGTAAGCAGCGTCTCTGAAACAAATATGTTTTACTGCGTCCCCTCACTTCCTGTAGAGCGCCGCTTTCATCCCAGACATCTTGCGAGCTGTTTCAGTGGATGGCACAATTTCCCTTTTTTGTTTTTCAAAAAGGGGGAGGGCTCCGCTTCTCTTACGATTCTGCCAGAGTGATTCATTTGCAGGTCATTAAAAAACTCGTCTTTTGAAAGCGTTAGGCTGCTCAGGTGGCGAAGCCTGTGCAGGGGAGACATGTCGTAAATAAAGGCAGCTACATTTCAAATGCCATAAATAGGGGACACCTAAGGACCTTGCATGATTGCAGACATCTAATCATTTAATTTATGCGTGTCTAAAGGAGCCCTCATTAACATTCAAGTAGCACTCATCTGTCTAGCGGGATCATTCCGAAGGCTGCATCACTCTCCGATGGAACGTATCTATTTGGGCAACACAGCATGGCTACACACTCAGCAAGCACCTTCTCACTTTCCCCCCTCAATGTCATGAGAGACACAGCATGCAACTCTCATAACTTACAGTGTGTGATTTGTGATCCAGTGATTGTGTTGCTGTTAATGCGGAGAACCTTTGACAAAGTTAAAGTCATATTCTCGAGGTCACAGTACATGGTCGGGCCTGACACTCCTGACTGTGTTGCAGCGAATCATTTAACCTTTTCACAAAGCGTTCTGGACAAAGGGAGCATCTTGGGCTGTATTTGCAGACGATCATCAGCAGCCTTTTGATGAAGACAAGTGAAGCCTGTGATGTTTATTTTTGAAAACTGTCTGAAGTCTTTGTTAGCACCGTGGTACTGTAACACACCTCAGTGTCTGCACAGCAGATGCATGCATGACAGAAACTCAATAATAATTGGCGTGGATTGCTTTTGACACGTGCTGGTTGCTGACAGCTGCTTTGTTCTATGGTCAGATTTCATATTTAACACATCAAAGAGTTGGGATACTTCACACTCGGCTAAGGACTGATAGCAAGTCTGACACTTTGCTGTTAAGACAGGAGAGAGTTGGTCTTTCTCTGGCGGAGAATGAAGTCAAGTTGCATTCAGTGTTGCTTTTTTCACTTTCCTGCCATATGAATAAAGTTATGCTCAGGCAGGCTTTTTACAAAGACCCCGGTAAACATCGTGGAGGAAGTGTCATGTTTACAGTGATAATGAAAGAATTATTGGCAGGAAATTCCTCCAGCATGACAGCATACCTACAACCTGCCGTGTACATGTGGATTCCATAACTGTGAACATGACATTCTCTGGGGGTGACACGGAGGAAGTGTCTGTACGGCAAGAATGGCTTTCCAGTTAGATGGTTTACACCAGTGGGACGGTAAAAAGGGAAACAGTTGACCCTTCACTAAACCCCAATCAAAACAGCAATCATCCAGTCATAGCTTTTCAACCAAAACTAGGCACAGCGAGCCTGTCAAGCTTTGGACATCTCCATGACAAAGCTGCATGGTGCTCATCGGGCTTTAATAAGATCGATACCAGGCATTCAGGGAGATTGAAAGGTGGTGTTTTTTTTTCTCTTTCCAAACCGAAAAGGAGCTAAAGCTTATCTGCAGTACAGCGAGCTGCAATTGTTAGCGTGTCCAGGTAACTAGCTAACTAACCTGACATGTCCATTAAAGAGGCTCTGTGGAACCTACCTGTTGTGCTGGAAGCCGGTCATTAGTTTATGTTAGCGGATTCGATTTGTAATCTAGCGTTTGCTACTGAGGCACTGAGACGAGGCACCCGAGAATGTGCATAAAATCACATCCTTTGGACTGTTGTGGAAGATCCGATCCGAGTTGTCACAAAGAAATCAACAGCCCGGCAGCGTTAAACACCTTAAACAAACTGTCCACAGGCTTTTATAGGAGACGGGGGAGGTCTCATTTTTCACATCATGTTACAATCTGCTCACATATGGTCAATAGGAAAGTGATTAATATAAAATTGCTACAAATTGCTACATAGAGCCCCTTTAAGCTGTCTTTAGCTGTGGTGATTTCGCTCGCAAAACAGTGGTAATCCTGGTGTTGTCATGATCTGATGGAGATAGAAAAACATGGACGCTGGCAATTCGCCACAACTTCATGCTATCAATCACGTCATCCCAGAGAAAAGAAAACTACCATCATTACCTGGCCGCTAGTGGTGCTTCAGAGGTTAACATTAGAAACCTGTGCTATCCTGCCACTCTGCCCTGATATTAAAGGAACAGTACCAAGGGCAGCAACTTCACTGCTGGACCTCAGTTCAGTTTTGGGTGCCATATATTATCAAAAGGCAGGAATGCAACATGAAAAACATCTAAATGCTGGACTGTCCTGCACAAATCAGCCACAACAATGTAACATTAGCTAGCTAGCCCAAACACTTCGCTGAATGGCCAATGTTACAGATGATAGTGCTACGTTTGCTTAACAACAAAAGGAAATGTGTAGCGTAAAAATATGAAAAAGTCCATTAGCAACTGAGCTGGTTTATGTTAGAAGTACATATGCATCTTATCTTAGATCTTCCCTGACCTTACTTAACTTACTGGGACTAACCAACTACACTGCAATGCAAGATGCCATTTCTTCATTTCCATGTCATCCACAAGGATTATCAACTGCTCGGTGAGGTGACTGATTTGGTGGCTTTACCTTCAGTCTTTCAGCACCATGTTCAGTATCCTTTGCACGGGTTGTCACAGGTTTGGAGTCAACCAGAGGAATTAAAAGTCAGGAGAGGCGTCCGACGTTAGCTGAATTTGCACCGTTGCGTACCTCCAAAATCTGCCAGCAACGGTTGTCAACGTCTGCAAAATCAACAGTTTCAATCGAGAGCCCATTGTTTCAAAAAATATGTATGAATATTGAGGGGTATATCTGTCACCATAATCATTGTAAATGAACAGAGACAATGGAAAGCGTGTACAGGTGTAGGCTAGTGAACAGTCAATTATAGCTTACACGTCAGCAGCACGAGCCTGAGTCAATGTAGCTCTCATTAGGTTTTAGTATAAACCCACAGGGCCTGGAGAAAAGTGGACGTATTTAAGTGTAATGTGATAAGTCCCCTCATCAGCCCAGAAGACCTGCAACACCCCCACTTTATAAGGTAAGGCAAAGCAAGGCGGGGGCCTTTTAATGGCCCCGAGTTACACACCCCACTTTAACCGATGCGCAAGGAGTGAGAGAGGCATGCACTTCTCTATAGGCAGTATCCAGCAGCATTTTGATGTCTCTAACAAGAACACAATAAATTGTTCCTCATTATTCAGTAATTAACTCCAATGCGCCGGGTCCCCATCCCCCTGCGCCACGCTCTAAATCACCACCCTCCTCCCCTCTTCTCCTCCTGCTACACAGCTCTTTAATTTCCTCTATGCTGTGGGGGGTGGGGGCAAGAGAGGGTGGAAGGGGGGGCACGCACAGCTTGATGCACTCCATCATCCCCTTGCCACCCTCCTGTCACCCCTTCGCCTTATCCGAGCCACACCCTCCTCCTCCTCCAACCCTCCCGTCCCCACGCCAGCTCCCCGACAAAGTGTGCTCTCCCCGCAGGATGCCACCTGGTTAAAAGGAGGGAGAGGTCACCTGAGCCGGGACGACGGGCTCCAGTCACGTTCGGCACGGTGAGATTACACCCTGTACTATCAAGGCATCAAAACTCGCCCCCCGGCCCTGTTCGCTGTCTTTTCGCGGGGCTTTCCCCTTCCTCCTCTGCTCTTAATTGTTAAAATGAGGTCATTAATTGGAGAGTGAGTCAAATCACCTGTCATTTCAGCTGGGAATCATCCGCTGATTGAAAGGTATCATAAAAACCTGCCCAGGGCCTGGTTTTCGCCGTGCCTGCTGGGAGCTCCCTTTGTGCCTTGACAATCTCCGCCCATGGGCACACAACTCACTTTACTTTTTCTCTGGCGGAGATTAGGCGAGTAGTCTTGGGTGACACACATCCACGCGCGTGGCCCAAATATAGATTCAAGAGAGTCAGTAGTGTCAGGCGCAATTCCTGGAGGATGTTGCGGGGAGTGTTCGCTTTCCACTGTACTATTAACGCCCCTGACCTAATTGAGGATGATGCTCACACACACTGCTTCCCTATATGAGAGTGAGGTCAGGTTCATTTGAGGGGGTAATTGTGAAATTGGCATGTAAACTAGGACAATAGAACAAATGACAAAAAATGAGGACAGATGACAAAATTCTTGATAGATTTTTCATAAATGAAGACATGTCCTGCTGCAGTCAGAGATGGAGTTTGGTAGTCCGGCAATGACAGCGAATACTACTGCTTGAAATGACGTCAAGGCAACTGAAATTTTAAACGTTTACCCTCTTCTAATGTCTTAATTTGGTCGAGCCGAATGTTATTTTCTTGGACGTCACGCTCTGACAGTGTTCTGCACCACAGGTGTAGCTGCAGAGGGGGCCTTACGAGAAACACATTCATCCGATATTTGAAGTGACGTCAACCTAAATGTGCCCAAACATTCCTCACCTTGTGACAGCTACATTGCACGCCGCAAGATACAGAAAGCAGTACTCCCAGCCACTTAAAAATGCTCCATTTACTTAAGGAAAATCACAGTGAAAATGTTGGCAATATTAACACAGAAAGACCATTAGAAAAACAGGCCTAAATTATTCTGCAGGCACGACGCTACACAAAGCTTCGGGACCCCATTTTCCACATGGACCTAATCTTGAGGAACACTACATAAGATGCTGACAAACCCGCTGTTTGAAATGAAAAACCCTCTAAACACATGGCATTAATATTTAATGGTGCTGCTTCCTCGGGAGGCCACTCCGGGCTGCAGCGCTGTGTCTGAAGGGAGACAGTATTAGTGCTGTGTGCTCTGGAGGAAGAGCAGCTTCACACTAATGAAGCGATCAGGGCCTGAACTCTGAAGAAACCTCATATCCGATTAGTGAGCAGAGATGCATGTAAACATGGTGAAGCAGCACGCGATTAGATCACTTTGTTAATGCGAGTCTTGTGTCGCTAAACACAACAGCGGAGCGGCGTGCGGCGTTTTCAAGTGTTTTCGCTTGCAACAACACATTTCACATTTAATCACTTCAGCATTACGGTTTCTTTTTGACCCTCCACACAAGTGTTTTGAATTAAGCCAAAAACTAGTGGAGCGTAGTATAGGCGAGCTAATGGGCTAACACTATCCTCTGAGCAACCATTAAGGTGCATGCATGTGTTGTGCAGCAGTGAAAACCACCTGACCTTGTCCACATCCGCTCGGGCCCGGGATGGGACAGCATTTGAACCTGGCCAGTAAAGGACAGGCCATTTGGATGTTATTAAAAAACATTAGAGTTCCTGAAGCCCCGTGCTGCTCCCAAAGCCATCAGGTAATTTGAAAGAGATCCAGCCAGTTTAAGATGTGCAGATGTTTTCGCTTTAAAACTGGCATCTGTTTATGCAGACACACTTTATGTTCGAAAAACCACAAAGGACCTCCAATAGGTTTTATGGAGCAGTATCAGCCAGAGCACTCAGCTTTGTAATTGTGCTGCACCAGGTAATGAGAAAATTGGTCACAAGCAGTGTTCCCTGTAGATGTAACCCGCAACATGCAATTTTGCACAGCATGTGCAGTATCTACGTTTATTTTTTCTAGTCTGTGCAGTGCTGTCTGAGCTCCTGTGCCTCTTTCAGGAGGTCTAACACTGTCACAGTTAGAGCCTAATTCATACACTGTAAGAGGACTAATACTATGGAAAAATACATGCGCACACGCAACAGTTTTCATTAACTTCTTACAATACCTATAAAACAGAACACAGTACATCAAAAGTTACCGTCAGATATTCAGTAGGGATAGATAAACAATAAAGCAAGACAATTCTCCATTCCCTCTCCTGCTTCCTTTGTGTATTCCGCAAGCTTCAGAGTAAATATAAACTGTCGGCAATGTTTAAATGCTTTGAATTCCATGAATGTGGAGCATTTCCAAAGTATTTCAGTCTGGTTTTCATAAAATAACAGAACTGAAACGGCCTCTCTCAGAGTCGCTGATGATTTCCTGATGAATGCAGACTAATCCTCGTTTGTGCTGTGTGACTAAACTGCAACTTTCCACACAACTGATCAAAGTATGATAATTAAAAGATGGAGGATTTGGTTTATCATCTCTGCAGCTGCTCGAGCCTGGTTTTAATATGACCTGTCCAACAACCTTCAGCCTCTATTAGAAAATACTGCATATGCAAAATACTACATAAATGTGACTGGATCCAGTTCTCAGGCCAGTACTGCCAAATATGTCATGGTAATACAGAATACTAATACATTCACACGTTCAAGGTTACCACCTCGACATACAGACCATGTAAAAAACATAAAGAAACATACTGTAATCAACTACATAACAAATAGGACAATATGTTCATATAGTCCTCCACACGCTGCTGTTATATATGATCTTTATTTTCATCAAAATTTCCATTCAATTTCCTTCATCTCCTATGTCATCATAGACAAACCAACATGTTCAACAGATAGTAACAGACATTAGTTGTGTCCCAATTCAGGGGCAGCATCCTTCAAGAGAGACCTGCAGGCCATGTCATCCATTGTGAAACGGGACAGTCTAGCCTTCCGAGCATTTCCCGGTTGCGTCATCAGATGTTACCGCCCCTACCCGTACGTCACTATTTATGCAGCCCAGTTCCGCAAAAGTGACAAGAAGAGTAAAGTTTGACTGTCAGATATGTTTGAGCTACAGGAATTCCTGATTTCCTTTTTAATCCTCCTGCTTGTGGAGGAAGAGGAGAAGCAGCTCTGGTTTATCTCGGGTTGAGAGAGGACAGTGGAGAGGTAAACCTGTTACTGAACCCACAGTAATGTTCATCATTATTATCATAATTAGCTAGCTAACAGTTTGGGGTAAATAACATAACGATACATTACGTTAATGCTGACATACAACTGTTGATTGCCACATATGGTTTTATTTTGATTTTAAAGGCATTATTCCTATTTAAAATGTAGATAGGTTTGTTTGTTGTAATGAGTTATTATTATTATAATTGTATTATGAAATTACCTCTTTCTTAAGAAATTCTTAGTGACATGGCAGCAGTCAATCGAGTCAGAACTGCAGACCCAGTTGATGGACGATGTGGTCGACAAAGGAGACTGGACCCCCAAACACCCTGAGTACCGACCCAGATGATGTCCCACTGACACCAGGGTCTTTAGAGAGGAACCTCTCCATCCTCTCTGCAGCCTCATGTCCTCCTTCATCCTCCCTCCTCCTCTTCCTCCCCGGCCCTGGCTGGCTCTCCTCCTCCTCATCGTCGTCATCCTCCCCCTCCTGGTCACTTGGTCCTGGTGTGTCTTCAGGGATGGAGGCATTTCGGACAGGGGGGGCACAGAAAGGCCTCTGTCCTAACACTTCATTCATGATGACAAACCAGCACCCAGTAGCAGCGCTGGGCCTCCCGCTTACCCTCTCCTGTCCCTGGATATTAGCAATCCTAAGGCAGTGGAAATCAATCACGTCAGCAAAGTATTTATTAACTTGCATGGGTAAAACAAATATAATTTAGTCATCATTCAAACCTGCAGCTACTTTGTACTTATTCTTTAAATGGTCCCATTTGTTTCTGGCCTGCTGGGCTGGACCTTTCCCTGCAGGTCCATTGTTTACAGAACTGTTCTGAACACAGAGAAGCAAGAGAAAAGGTAAACACAAGATCACATTAACAGAGGGATGCAAAGATTTACAAAAATTGACATCAGGACTGACAAATCGGCTATTTATTATTTATTATTTATTATTTATTACTACCTTACTTCCATCCAGCTGTGGCTGAACGTTTCGCCCTGTGAACAAATGTTCGTTCTGACCTGGGACAGTGATGAAGCGCTCTGTTTGCTCCCTAAAACAAAATTAAATGTAAAAGATGTTTTGTGTTACGTCAAGAGACAAAAGAGTTCTAATACAGCAAAAAAATATAATCATCATAAGGATAATCCTAAACTTAGATCTTTATTCAAACGTTTAACTAGACTTTGCAGGGATCACAGCCTGATCTAAGTCTGTTCATCTTGGTCCATTTATGTATATGAAGTAAAACGAGTCTATAACATCTCCACAGTCACAATAAGATATAAGTCAACCTCTGAACGTCAAACATTTGAAAGTGAAGGCTTTTAAGGCTTTACTTTCAAAGGCATAAAGCTGAGCGTCACCAACATATTTGAACCGAAATGCTGAGGTTGTAATGTCCCTTGAAGTTTAACATATCTGGAGTTGGATGTTCAAATGAGTAAAAACCGAGTATAGACCCACTACTTACATTTAAATGCGAGATCTGCGCCACTTGAGGTCGCCATTATTTCTTTCTTTCTTTCTTTCGCGCAATGAATCTTGGGCAATTTATAGTCGCAAAGGATAGTGGCGGTGCGTCCCCCAGGAAGAGGGAAAAGCAGGCAGCATTTGTGGGCTGCATTTGGAGCAGCCTTTGAATTGGGACAGCCTTTGTGCGGCGTTGTGACGTAATTGCACTTCAAATGCGCACTCCGAAGGATGCTGCCCCTGAATTGGGACACAACCATTGTTTTATGGAGACTTCCTTAATTGTGAACTTTTGCCATGTAGAAAAAGGCTGAGAAATAACAGTTACTCTTTGATGCTCACAATATGTTGTTGTACTTAGATTGTATTGGTTTTGTCTCTTGCAATTTTTTGTGACTGATGCAATTTCAGAGAGGACATATTCTATTTTTTTTTCCTCTTCTGAAGTCTGTTGGTTGCCTGAAAACACAGATAAAGTGTTGATTGTCACGCTCACTTTCACATGTTAGTTAGCAGTGATGTTAACTGGCTAACTCTGTCGTGTTTGTACTAGGCCACTAAGCCTATTCATGCACAAAACATATCTCTTTTCTGTTATCCTCATGTGTAACCCTGTGATCCCAACAAATTGAACAAATTCACATAATTCTCTTAATTTTAATTCAGTGTTCTATCAAATAATTTGGCAACATGTCCTCATACCTTGCTGACGTAATAGGTTATTTACTTATGACTCCCAAAATGACATGACTTAAGTAGCATATGAATGTGACTGAAGTACAGTATGTTATGTTAGTTGCGAAACAATCGCAGCAACAAAACTGTGCCTGACTTCCTCCTTTGCACCCATCATTATAAATACGGCCAGTAGAGGTCACTGCCTCTGTTAAACCCCCTTAAACTATCAGATTTGACACTTATCTTTTGCTTCATTTTAAACTGTATGCACAAGAATATTGCACAATTGTATTTTACTCTTAATAAAAAAGCCACGTAGGGTCACACAGTCCATGTTGGAATGCACGGTCCGTTTAAAAAATCACACAACTTTCCGTGTTATTTGGTTTCTGTAAACTGTCTGTAGTGAAACTCACTTTAGAAATACAATGTATAATGCTAATTGTTACATACTTGACATAACCGTAGTCTTTCATTGTGACACACTACACATAGTTTGTGGAGAAAATGTAAGCCAGTGGTTGCCTTTATGTTATTTTCAAACGCTAAATAATTAGGTGAAACACATAATTAAGACCTCAGAAATACAGTGAAATCAAAGGGAAGCGGCACTGATACTGGCTGCTAATTAACTCCTCTGCTGCAGTACAACACAACCCTTTCTTTTTCAGTGCTAAACATACGATCTTCAATTGGTGCATGGACACTGTAGTTATTGAGCAGGAACATATTTCTGTGCTACAGAGTGAAAACAAATGAATGATAACTCACAATATATCTGCTTTACACATAAAAGTGCATTTCCATAGCACAGGCTTTCATACAGTGTGTCTCTGGACTGCTCCAATACAGCATTACCATCACAGTGTGTAACTGTAACAGCAGGAGTGCTTCTCACAACTGCGCTATAATAGTCTCCTTGTTTGTACAGTCAGATTCCTCTCTTGGTCTTCATATGTAATAGCAGAAAACAAATGTTTGGTAATTGAAGATGATCCAGTAACACTGTGTTGTGCGCTTCGGCTCTCACACTGACCTCTCTTGGAAACAGATGATGCTCAAGAACAATGTTGTCCTGTATACCGTTCTCACACTGACATAGCAGCGCCTTTTCCCATTATGTGACAAGGACATATTTCAGACTGAAGTGATCCAAACAGTGATCTACCACTTGAGGGAACTGTCTTTGAGAACAGAGGTCGAGGGGAGCGACAAGGACGAGTGTCCTACAAATGCCATATCCAACAGCTCCTGTGTTTCCAGTGGCACTTGAACTGAAATAGACACGCTCAACAGGGGACAGGCTTCAAGATCTTTTTTTCCACACTTCAGAAAGACTATCATGTTGAAGCTGGAGTGCTTGTTGGTGTGTCAGTGTGTGTATCAACAGCGCAGCGATGGAATTTCGCAGGCCTCAAGGCCAGCGTATTGTTTGTGATGACAGTGCTCCCTTGTTGCATAGTGATTTGGTACTGTACAATTGAAATTCAAGACGCTACATTAGTCAGACTGTTAAGGTATTCATTCATTCAGTATCTGCAATAAATGGTGTCTCTTCAAGCTGTGATGCGAGTGTTTGCAACAACCAAGAACGAGGAGGTTAGAGATAAAGAAGTATTTATTTAGTAGGACGGTTTGCATCAATCAGTTATCAACTATCAATCCTTTAAGCTGCATAAAATCTTCAATCTGAATACTGATTCAGGCTCTATTTTTTAAAGGAAATTTAACACAAGGAGACATGCGTACACTGATAATAATGTATTGCATATAATGTGTTTATTTTTTTATTTCAATATCACAAATGTTGCATATTTCAGCTTAATTTTATTGTCATTGTATTTATTTGTATTTTAGCCCTTACAAATCACTTCAGTTCATTTCACATGCGACAGTCCAACCCATCCTCATCAGGAAAACGACCACATAGGTCAAGTGTGGTAGCAGCTTATTACGACTTGGATTTAGATTTGTCGTAAGCAAAGGAGGAAGTCAGATGACTTGGTATAAAGAGCAACAAAGACTGCGATAGGAAGAGGCTGGGGCGGATGGTTAGAAGAGACACAGGACTTTCACCCAGGAGACTGCTATTAATGTCTTCTGGGAAAACAAAAGTCAACGGCGAATTATTTTAACTTTGCAATGCAGTTAATACATACATAGCGGCAACTTCCAGGGCTTAAAAAGAAAGTGAAGGCAGACGTACTAAAAAAACGTAAAAACTCTAACCCTTGCCATGTATAGAGCCTTGAACACGTAACAGTTTCGGTCTCCATAGCTAATTTTCCCCCTCATGACAACTGTATAGGGAGTGGTCCTTTAAACAACTCACTTGTTTAAATTGTATTATGGCTTAAAGTTATGCTTGATTAAGGTAACAGCTAGCTGTCTTCTGGGCTATGGGAGAGATGTGGACAGAGCCTGAAGCTTCTGGAGGATGAGAATCCAGAGTCAAGGAGAGCACAGAGTTTGTTTTAAACTTTGGGATCATAAAGTTGATTTATTCTCAATCTCACCTCTCAACCTGGCAGCAGCGAGCACCAAGCTTAAACTGCAGCACGGAGGGCAAATAATTCGACATTGTGTCGAATAAACACAATGATTCTGCGATCAAAGTCAAAAAGATAATGTGAGATTAAAATCACTTTTCTTTATGTGTGAACATAGATAGCTTGTTAGCCTTAGCTAGCTATGTAGCTTCAAGCTCTACTGATGCTCCGCCTCTTTGCCCCTCTGATTAGCCAGCTGTTGGGGTGAATCAGGAACGGCCAAGATTGAGATTTTACCACACAATCTGAGCTTCACATTGGCTCATCGGAAACCTATGGGTACCGTCACAGGGGCTTTGTCCACTAATTCCATAAATACATATGTTAAGTTACCTAAGTAATGTATGTATTTCATCCCAAACCACAGTCTCTTCCTAACCCCTACAAAGTAGTTTTCTATCCTAAACCCAACCAAACTGCAACAGTACAGCAAAGGTTCCTGTATGCCTGCCGCTGGTACACTGCAACAGTCATATTGCTTTGGGAATGGCAATATATTTTGTTTTAAGGAGTCATTGGCAATCGTCCTATTTAGTCGTTTAAGTACGAGGATGTGTTGGACAGTCTGATCTTTTGATATGCTAGTGATAGCATATCTCAGAAAGCTCCATAGCCAGCTCCAGGCATTCACTTGTATCTTGACAGGAGCTGAGCAGACCACAGTCCCAGTCCACGCAAGAGTCTTCATTACTGCTGGGTGTAGACTCCATGACTTGTTTGTAGTCGGGGCAGCAGCGTTTGGCAACTCTCTCGCAGGATTCGGGAAGCATGAGGAACAAATCGTAGAACCGGCAGAAGAGACATTTCAGGACAATTCCTGCACAGTCAACTGAGGGAGAAACACACAGTCAGGAGGGACATTTAAAAAGTGGTTTGCGTCATTGTATTTATTGAACAATAAAGTCAGCAAAATCATTTTGCTTTTGTCGCTTAAAAAGATGCCTCTCCCCTTCACACATTTGCATTGACCTCTTTGAGATAATGTGTGATGAAATGTCTTTAAACCATATCTTGGGACATAAATCATCTGAGCTACTCTTCACTTACATCTTGTAACATTTTAAAAGCCTCGTTTCCTTCCTTTACACATGCATAATTTAAGAAATCAGGCCTTGATCCCTCGCAGAGAGACAAACAAGAAAGCTGTTTGGAGACATAATCAATTACCAGAAGTCTCTTCTGTATACCTTGCCAAGAGCGTTTCTAAGTTGTGTTGTGGTTGCAGTGAAACAATGTGCAATGCAATATGTCTTCCCAGCAGCCTTTGCCAAAAGGTGGCCCCATGGGTGCTATAAAGCATGAGATCATCAAATGACACTGACCATGAACAGACAGTTACTCACCAAAGAAAGTCGTAGGAAAAGTCCTTATCGTTTATGCTGCAAAGAATTTAGAACCTTTTAATCTGCACCGGGATCAAGATGGATGCTGACGACGGTACATCTGTCCCTGCATCTGTCCATGCGTTGATGCCTAAAGATATTTGCATGTATCCCACTACATCCAGTCTTGATACTAAGGTAGGCAAACTACATCCTGACTCAAACTCCTGTTTAATGTACCTACAAGAAATTAACATCAATTTACCAATGTCTTGGAAATAAAGCGAACAAGAGTATTCCCTAAAATGCGTAACTATTCCTTTAATCCACATTAGTTATCATTATTATATTACGGGTTTATTTGATCATTAATTTCATAAAAGAGCATAAGAACATAAACAGTCTGTGGTGTAATCACTTATGTGGCTGCATCTACAGTAGCAAGTCTACTTTGGTTGGCATTTTTTTTGCATTAGTCTTCCTCTGTTTTTGCTGTAGTTTCAGTCTGTGAATTATTCACACATTTACATAATTGATTATATGAACTGTATTTAAGCATTCTCACAGCATGGTGAGGCATAAAGCTCGCAATTTGTCAAATTTTTTATTCTGTCTGTGTTCTGTGGCATTATTATGCTGCATATTAATCATCATTTATGTCATCAGTAGAAAAGCTATGAAGGAAAAATTAATTCCATAACACTTTTACTGAGGACTCAATACAAGATGTTTTTCCTTTAATTATTCCAGGGTGTGTTTATCTTGGCAGCAGACCACAACAGCTGTGTGTGCAGCTAGGGGTCATCAGACGGGTGGTGTGCTGGTGTCACTAACCTCCCACGTTGCTCTGCTGAGAAGACAGGGAGTCTATGGTGGAGGAGGATGCAGAGGAAGATCTCCTTTGGTACGTCTTCAAAGAGAACAGAGGGGATGAAGGGATGTCGCACTCTCTCGTCCGCTGAGCGTCCGTGTCTTTGCTTGTCTCGCCAGGTTCAGTTTCTGCAGGCGCACCAAGTCTCCAGTCACTGGCTTCAGCATCATTTTGTGTCCTTTCTGCCCAAGAGAGGAAATGTTAAAAGACTGAATACACAAAACTGAGCGACGGGTACAATTTGATTATTTGTCAAGTATGACTTGAGTATTTAAAGACCACAACCGCAGCATACGTTGGTGGAAGTGCATATTGGCCTTGAGATTGGTCACTGGTTAAAGTGGCCAGAGTTGCTGATAATTCTGCACTACAGCTGCTGTTGTGATATGAACCGACACAACACACCCTGATACGACATGATGCAAGAGGACATGATTAAAAATCTATACAACTGGACATGACAGTACAGCACAACACAAATTGATACAGTGGGTGAAGTCACAATAAGAAACAAATTGACACTTATCAATGCAATGGGACATGACAAAATAGGATACCAAAATGATAAAACAGATCACTACATTGAAACATAACACAACGTGATACAACACAAACCAATAAGAAGGACATACCACGATACAGTATGACAGTGATCAATACGAACGACATGACACGATATGATATAACGCTAATCGATATAAAAAGGTCAAGAAACAATTACACAATATGATGCGACGCTAGTCGATAAGAAGGACACGACACGATACGAAATTACACGGAATGATACAAAACTACCCAGTCAGCCATGACACATTATGATGTGACAAGATATGAAAGAATCAATATGACGCGGAATGACACAAGTCAATACCGCAGGGCATGATACGGAATCATAGGAAATGACAGGACATGTCTGATAAACCTCACAGGATTCATATCTGCAACATATCAAAATCGCTACTGGTCAGATATACAGTTTATTGGCAAGTGTTATATTTATACACTCTGCAAATTAGTTTCAACTTCTACAAGCCTAAGTAGCAGTAGTTACGCTTGAAAGTCAACAGTCTGGAAGATTCATTGCTTGGAAATTACTGACTGACACAAACTTAACAACTCTCCACTATCACCTGATCTATGAGATCCTTACACTGATAGACACTTCATAGACACACAGATCACTGAAGCTTGTTAAGTTTCACGATGTGTAATAACCGAAATGTGTGGTCTGATTTTCTGATGAAGGGTCTTTCCACAAAACAAATGACGCAAGTAGCAGGGTGATCATGGGAGTCGTTGTCTTCTCGGTTCATCACCAATGCTGATATAAATCTAACTACGCAACACAAAGGAAAATGTCTGCCAAGGAGGTAACGTTTTAGAGTTTTATTAGTTTATGTTTTGTCACCAACTTCCTTTCTCACTCTTAGACTCTCTCCTGGAAGTACTAGTGACAAACGACCAAGTGAAATGCATCGTTACCTCGGAAAAAATTACGCATTTCCCCTGGGTTTGAACGTTGCTGGAAACATTTGGGTTAATGTGCACAACTCAACAACAAAAATCTCCATTTTCATGCAGAAATGGTACACGTTCCATCTGTCAGTGGTGTCGTGTCTCTAGCTCCTGAAATGGCTGATGAAAAGTAAAACCGTTCACCCTGCAAAACGTACAATCCGCGTTGGTCTGATTTCCAGAAAATCAGACAACAGGATGTGAAATTGCTGCAGTGAAAAGCGGGAAAAGATCTGTTTGTTAACATCTGATTTAAATAGATATTAATGAATAATTGCGCTGGCTGCAGACTGTTTATTTTTTCACCACCTATTCGAAATGAATTATTCACCGTTCCTTTCTCTGTATTATTTAACATTTAATGTCCGATGATTTATTCACAGTCTGGAAACATTTTTGAAAGTCCAATAAACTGCATTTGTTGTCTTACCTACATTTTTGCCGCAGAGATACAAATGGACGTTGCTCAGGGCTGTATTGACCATTTTTAAGATTTTATTCCCTGTTTTTGAAGTATGAAAAAAAAACAGGTTTAGTGAATACATAGCACGGTTTCCCACTGCTATCACCTTTTTGTCAGATTGCATTTTCCTCTTGTGTCTTACGAGGGCTGTCCGTGTTTTTAACTGTCATTTGTAATTGATTGAATGAGAAGTGAAGAAGGCAGGGATTGGGTATTTGAAGTTAAAACGAACTTTCAAATCAGTGCCGCTGTCTGGGCGTCTGTTTGAGCCGAGAAGCTGCGCAATGCTCCCAGGTTATCTAATGAATTAAGTAAGAAGTAAAGCTGGTCCATGCCCATGACCATTAGCTGATAGAGAAATAAGGCCTGCAGGCATACTATGCATTTTTCAGGTTTTGTTCCAGTGTTTCGGCAGAGCCACGCTCACTCATTAGGCGCTGGTGCGGTGGATCTGACGATAATTTCACTTCATGTTTTAAAAATCAGAATGCGGACTCGGATTTGCAGCACATCAAAACCGCGGAAAAGAAATCATCGACACAGCTTAAAGAATGCATTGAATCACGCGGCTGATTTGTTGGGGGGAGGGGGAATTGTTCTGAAACTGCAACTTTTCAAATTTCTCAAGTAAAGCACAGGATAGTGGTTACTAAGGTTAAGTTGTGAAATTGCCAGAGACAGGAAGGATGACTGTTGCACACTATCATAACAAAGCTTTACAAGAAGCACGGTGACTCAATAGTGATGCTCAGATTTTCTCCACAGACCTGAGTCACATTAACTTACCTCCTCTCGCCCACGTAGAGCTCTCCTCTGCAGTGTTTACTCTCCCTTTGTCTTTCTCATCGGCTCTCAGAGTCATTTCATCTGCCATCTGGTCCATTGCATCACAAATAAAAAATGCACTTCGAATGACAAACCTGATTACCCCAAGCCAAAAATATGGGGCTGCGCACAACTGAGGCCAAACGTGAGTTAATGTCTAACACAGTGCTCGCACAGCTCGCTGTCCTCACACACTCGGGATTAGGTTCTCATGCAGCGGGCTGAGACATGGTCCTCTCCTCCTCGCTGTGGAGGCAGCTGTTTACCCCGGCCACGCAGAGAGCATCCAGCACAAATTATCCTTTACATTGCACAGGGTCCATTTGGCCTGCTGCCTGCTGTACTGTAAGCCTCTCCAATGTTCCAATGACGTTGGCAAAAACACTGGAGATCCGCTCCTAATAAAACATCACCGGGACAAAGTCAGCAACATTTTATTAGTTTGACTTAGTTCCCTCTATGAAGTGATAATGAAGCCAAAAAGCAAATGTAGAGCATCACATAATAAAAGGAAATATCACATTAAAAACGCAATTCCCTGTACAAATGCATTATTAAGCAATCAGGACGCACGATAAAGAGACTCCATGATGGTACAGTAATGTGATTTCTGCAGACTGTATGAAAATATTTGGCATATACCGATTCATTTTACAGAAAAGACAACACAGTACGCATTTAGACACACACTGTGTCATGCACACACTACATCTCACTCCCTCCGCCAAGGCTGCGATGTCTGCTCAACATATGCATGAGGCGAGCCGGTGCCAGTTTGTTTGTTGGGGCGAAACACGCAGTGAAACATGAATAGCGAGCTGCATTCAAATTCCTCCGAATACAAGCCAACCAATTTACTCTAATTAGGCTCAACACTAGAGTTGCATTTTAATAGATGCCCCGCTGTGTTTGCATATGTTTAGAGAACAAGAGCCATGCTAATTGAAAAATTAAGATGTGAGAGTATTTGTCTACTGAGCTCCCACTATGCTGCACTCAGTGTAAATATAACTCCTGAAGAGAACTTCCACAGAGTTTCTAGTGCTTCCTTTCTTCTCCACCTCCACCTCCAGCTTTCATTTTATTTGTGTCGTGATGGTGATACAGTGTGATGGAGGGGAGACAAATCAAGACTGTGCTTCTTGTGTGCTTCAGAAGGCCTCCAGTGACGATGTGACAACACCGTATTCGCGCTCTGCGGTCTTGTTGTTTCTCACTGACACAGCAGGTTTTGCTTTATTGGTCAACGTCAATCACGCAGTCAGGCAGGTTCAGCGGGTTGCGTGGATAATTTGGCTCCCGTGGAAATGTTCTCCCTGTGAAATGAGCCGCGTGGCCCTGCGTCTGCAGAAAAGTCACAGTGGCTGACATTCCGTTCCATTAGGGCCTTCCTAACGTAGAGGGAAGTGACAGCCCGAGATCAAGTTCAGGTACAAATTACACGACACGTAAGTGAAAGCTTTCTGACCCCCTTCGCTGTACTTACTGTCCACTCCATTATTTACAGCTGTAAACAGGTTCAGACCCGCACGTCATGCTTCTAACTTCAGACACGCTGCGTTAATGTGCTGTTTGTGGCTCAGCAGTGAATCTGTTACTCAGCCAGCTCCATCTTAATTTCCCATCAAATGAACTTCCCTCTTTAAGAATTGTGCTTTTTGTTGTGCTTATTAAGGGATGATAATTTGGCCACAACTGCACATCAGAATCCATTAGCACAGGCCTCAAAAACAAGACAGAGAAAACAATCACCAACCTATTTTTTTGTGGGAGTCGCAACCCAAAAAGAGAGAATCACTGCATTGCATATGTATAGACCTTAACAAGAGTTCTGTTGGTGTTTTGAGTCTGCTTGCGCTAAAAAAAAACAGTCAGAAGACGAACCAAAGTGTTGTTGAAGCAACATAGCCACATTGGTGGTAGAACTACTAAGTTTAGCAAACAAGGCCTTACTGTAGCTAAAAAACATTGGTAATACAACTTGCATTAAATGATTTATACATTTATCAGTATGAAAAACAATGGAATAACTTATATTTTCTCAAAAGAGCTTTCAACCTCTATATGTTACACAGCTAGCATGCAAACAATGTTGACTGAAAATGCAGCCAAACTTTTTTCTCATATAAATGTTTATGTGTGTGTGTGTGTGTGTGTGTGTATGTGTGTGTGTGTGTGTACATATATATCTATATGTATACTAAATTCCTCAATCAGTTAGCTGCTTATTTTTCTACCAACTTCCTGTGGCAACCAGTGCAGTCCGTCTGAAATCCACCGCAAAAGTGGAAGAGTAGCTGTGCAAACACAGCAGAGATCACGGAGGTTTCCACTGGAGTGAAAGGACTTGAAGTTTACTTGCATACGTACAGAGAGATCTAAGTGGTAGTTGTTATGGTAGTCGTTATTTTCAGGAGGAATGTGGCAGTTATGGGAAGATTTTTCTTTTTTTTTAATATATAAATGATGCATGCATACAGCATACAGTTTGGAGTACAGTGGCACATGTTGAACACAATGTGAAAAATATTTTAAGAATAACACAGTGCCAATCAGCTACACTGAATTAGTCAGTCTGTTTGACATTTTTGTATTAGTGTTTTATGGTAGAGTGTTAGCATGTAGCCTCATGCTAATTCAAAAGATGGTTACATAGAGATGAATTTTGGGATTGCCTTCACAAAGATGGACTAAAATGTTAGACAGCCACGTGTCACAACTTTTTCATTCACAATTTATTTATAAACTGACTGTCTTAAATACTGTTATTATTTTTTCTGCTAAAATTGGCATATCTGTCACAACCCTGAGACATCAAAATTGAGATGCCTCAAAAACATATCACATGTCCTACTGAAAAATGATCCATCAGACACCCTGTATTTACATGAAATCTTACATTATATGCAGCATTCAGTCAATCATGTGAAGTTCTTAGTGAAAATATTCTTCCTTTAGTTCTGGCTTGGTTGGATCACCTTGGAAGGGCAATTTAACATTTGCTCCGTGTGTGTGTGTGTGTGTGTGTGTGTGTGTGTGTGTGTGTGTGTGTTGATGTAGGGGATGCTTCATGCAACTAAATGGAAATTGCGACTTCTTTTTTTTTTGGTTTTAGTAAAATGTCTTAGTTTGTTGAACATGCTGCAGAGGTCCCCTTTGCCCCTTAATGAGTTCCACAGAGAATAAGTGTCATAGTTGGCTCTGGTGATGAGAGCAGACTCCCATGTCACCTTGAGGCCGGCTAAGACAAAGGGAAGACGACACTTGATGTCATATTCGCTCTCTCCTGCTACACATGGTTAACCCTGGTGGGCCGAGTTTATTTTTATGGGCAGATGTCATTATTCTCCCAGAGATAAAGGTTCAAATCTTAAATAGGATGCAAAAAAAAACCCCAAACGTTTAGAATATTATTATCTTAAATAATAAGACTACAACTTTGTCAAACTGGTTAATGCTCATTGAATTAATATTACTAAATGATATTGACTTAATAGGTTTATTTTAAATCATAACATAATTACACTGTTTATATTTGTAGATCTTATGTTGATACAATTCTATTACTGTTTCTGCCCTCTTCTTACCTTTTTATTATTTTGGGTTTTTTTTTACTGTTATAATTGTTTATTGTAACTGTCCTTTAGCTGGTGTGATGCGCACATTTCCCCGTTTGCAGGACTTCTAATAGAATTTCTGATTCTTATTCTGAAAAACAGACAGAAGACAGCAGACATATTTGATACATTGGAAAGTAAAAAATGACCTAAATAAATATGTTTATTGTGGTCAGCTGACAAACTGTTGCACAATTATTGGTGCAACCAAGATGTTGCATCAGTCTAATGTCTTGGCATAGTTTATCAATGCTTTCAATTTTCCCTAAACAATTTAAATTTTGTGTTATAATACTTCTAATGGTCACACTGGCTTTTACCATCTGTTTTCGCATCAGGTTTCTGAACTTAAGTGCAAAAGAGGTGGGAACGCTCTCCTCCAATAGCTATTTCCTCACAGGATTAGGAGATAATCCTGAAAAATCACCTCTGAGAAACTGAGCTGTGCTGGAGAAGGGATGAAATATGAAATCAAAGACACCCCTCTCTGACGGACCGACTGCTCCACTACTGGTGAGAGTTTACGTTTCAGCAGTTATTCATGGTCTTCATTAACTACCGCTGAGTTTACTGTGGAGCAGTTTGTTCTGATCCACTTAAAGTGCTGTACCTTAAAGCAGAGCTCACCTTGTGTGCTCTGGGGAGTGTTTCTGCTCGACCCATTAAGAACACAATAATTCATTTTCGAGATCATTTTGCTCTAATTGAACACGCCTGTTATATTCAATTTTTTCAACATCTTTAAGGACACCTGCCTACCTTTATGACAGCTGAGCACGGGGGAGAAGAAACTCCTGCTGCTTGTCACAAAGGGAAGAAATCACAGTTTCCAAATTAAGATTGCAGATAAATGACCTTACAAAGCAAAGGAAATCAAAGAAGTATGGGAATGGGGTAAATTGGATTCTTTGGCGTCTAACAGTATATGACTTAAACCAACTGGGGATTCTCTCCACAGTGGAGGAAGTGAGGGTTTCCTGAGGCAACAGTCCCACCTGGGACCTCCTGATGATCCATGGGGTGTTCGTGAAAAGCCTTGAAGTTATTCAACCCACTAAAAGGCTAAATAGATTTTTTTCTATTAACATTTAGGCTGTATTGCTCTGATTTCAGAGCTTCTGTACTGGTTTCAGGCAATCTGTTTCATTTTACTCAGTCAATATTCTGTATTTAATTTGCATAGCTGAAAGGTTCATTAATGTCTTAGATCTTATTGTATCACACCAACATCATCAGACAATGGTAAACCTAAAGTGTTCGGTCAAATCGTCTGATCCACAGACTTTGTTACATGTGCGACGAGGAATATTCTTCGAATATTCTTCATTATCCTTTTAGGAATCGTCCTGTATCTTTCCAACAGTAGCAAGTCTAAAGCTGTAGCAGCTGTAACGTACTGTCCTTTGGTTCCTCCTTATGACTGGGCTGGGTATTGTTTGAAAAGTTTTCTATACCACTGTGGAAAAGATTATTTTCTAGTTATTTTCTAGTAAACTTGTTGTTAATTAACAAAAGAAGCTCTCAGGTGTCTTTGTCCTGCTTTTACTGTAACTGAATTACTTTAGATTGAAATAGTTGGTTTTAAACTTGTTGCTTGATTTTAGGTTACAAACTTTACGCCTGGCCAGGGACGACAGATGGCAACTCCTGTTTAATTCTGCCATATTTACAGTAATGTTCCTTAATATGCACTGTCCATGAGAAATAAACTGTATGAATAACAATGAAATAAATAAATTCTGTATAAACACAAATGCTACACAAGACTTTTACCGTACTGAAATATTTGAAAGCTCGCAGAATTTTAATTAAAATCAGAAACTATTTGTTCAGTCTGATCAAACATTGGATACCAGAGTACTTGACAGTCTTTGATAACCGATGCTACAGGCACCTTTAGGTAAACTAAAATGAATATTCAAATCAGTCTCCCGACTCCATTAAAATTAATGCTTAAAGCAACATAAATTAATTCTGGCCACTTGGGGCCAGCAGAACACATTGAAAATGCAACATCGACACATCAGCCCATCTCCAGCCAAAGTTGACATGGCAACGTGTTAGCAAACCATTGCCTGATACATAAAGCAGACAAAGAGCAACAATATCATTCATTTCAGGTTGTGTTTCTGGACAATGAAAATTCAAGTCTTTTTTTTCTTACTTCCTAGGGGAAATGGAACTATGGATAATGTGTTTACTTGCTAAATTCTTTACTAGCTAGCTAATTATTAACTTTGTTTGGTGTTTGGTGAGAGTTGTTTTATATCCCTTTTTTTTCTGTTGTCTGCTGTTGCTTCACACAAAATAAAATTATTTATGATATGACACACTCACACACACACACATTAGCAGCATTAACGAGAAATACATTTACTTTTTTAAATTCTGCAACTGCAACAGTTCTGTAATGGCAAAGTGTTATTTTCCCAAAAATATTAGCCTGCATCAAAAATGCTTACATGCCTCCTAAATATGAAATAAATGTTGGGTATTGTATTGGCTAAGTTGCAAAAGAACAGTAACCGGCATAAATAAAATCAAACCTGAGCTTTTCTGCTGAAAGGGAAGAAGACCCTAAATCAGTGTAGCATTTGTACAAAATGGACAGTCCTTGCAGCTCCACACAGACATCATGAGAAATACCCATTATTACAGACCAATTTGCTCCTTGAGATAATCAATGTTGGCACTGACTCAAGCCCTGCTCCACAGGCTAAATGCTTGAATTGATCATTGATGCTTTCTCACCAATAAGCAGTTTAAAATGACTAATTGGGTGGGGCTAAGAGTAGCCTGGGCTTTTGCTATTAGTGTAATGATGATATGACATCAGACGTTTTCTGTAAAGCATTGTCTTGTTGTTATTGGGCAAGACAGATTATGATTGGGTTTAGTCAGTGCACATTATGAGATGCTCCTTAAGTAGCTTTCATAAAGCAAAGCTCCTTGCTGTGTCAGAGTGATAATAAGGGTAGTGATTCATATATACTTTAGGAGTCAAGGGGAGCACCGTGTTAGACCTGTATTTTCTTTTATTTGTCCTTGCTGTTGGGGATCATGGATCTTGTACTTCCTTTGTCCCTGCGTACATCAGACGCGAAGCTCTGTCTGGCGAGTCATTGATATGCCAGCTCTGTTTTTACACATTGTCATTTTATCTTTCTCATTACTGTCATTACTACCGACTCAGATACATCTCATTACAAGGGTAATTGGGACAAACATAAAATCCATGCCCCCTCCCTTTAACTTGGATTTCTTTCAAATGCTCAAAGTAGATAACCGCCGTGTTAGGTCCACAACAGCTGTTAATATTTCATGATAATATGGCTTTATTCCCACTGATATCTGTCTGACTTTCTTTCCTTTTGATGGCGTGTTAAAATGGAAAATTAAAACAAGTTCAAATGGGTCCATTTTATCTACACGTTGTCTCCGGAAACCTGGATGTGCACCTGTGAGTGTGATGTGAATGCGCGTGGACGCTCGCTATAGCCCGAGCGTGCGAGCGGACACACACACGCACGCGTTTGAACACCCGAGCGCACACACATGCGTGCTTTCATGTTGAGTTGGCGCCTACTTCTAATGTAATTTTATTTTTAGCCGGTCCTCTTTTCTGTCAGAGCCCCATGAAGTCTTTTCCATCTACAACTTAGTTCCTCAGCCAAATATTGACTTTGGGATCTGATTATTAAGCAATTTCCACAAAACTTCAAATTACTATCTGAACAATTATTTTAAAGACGTTACAAGACCCAGTAGACCCCCAAGGTCTTGAAACTGATTATGCAAAAAGATAATTGCTATGAAGATTTAAAAAAGAATGAAATTGGTTTGACAAACCTATAAGTTGTTAACTACTGCTCACTGCAAAAGAATACATTTGCTGACAAGGCCACAAAGAACCGGAGCAGGGGAGGCTTTTCCCGTGTGCTCAGGTGGGCGGGAGGTATCGCTCTCTTTATTATCACAGCTAATGGCGTTCCAGATCTGTCCTCAATTATACAGGATGAGATGAACTATTAATTAATAATTCTTCTGATAGATAAATTGTGCCACGTTCAGCAGATGTGCACTTCTTAGAGATGAGAGGAGACACAGATGGAGGCTATTGACCAACAGTGGCCCCCGCTCTGTGTCTGCCTTTATAGATGTGTGAGCTTTATCTCCAGCCTGACACGCTGTTATGTTCCCTGTCCCCCCTGTCCTGCCTTAACTGCCCGCACACCGTCAGCAGGCGTCCATGTTTTCCTGATTTACTGTGTGTAAAGCCAATGTTGCATAATTTGTGTTTTAAGAAAAGATATTAATCCTTCTTCACATTGCGGAAAATGGTTATTTTTTTCCCCTCCCAGGTTAAACGTACACTGGCTGAAAAATGACACATCCTCAAAGTACTTTTGAGCAGAGGCTGAGTTGTATAATTTTCCCATAAGCTTGGAGCGTTTAAGTGTAGAAAGGAGGAATTATATGGCTATGAATGGCTTCCTTAATAGTGATATCACTTCCGAGAACAAAAGAAGGTGGCTCCGCGACGAGCTGGGGAGTGCGGACGCTGGCTCGATTGGCCATTTCCCGCGGCTTCCATTAGGGTCATGCACTGCGCCACCGAGCCGGAGAGTGCATGAGTGACAACACGGCCAAGACGAATGGAGCACTCTCCCACAAACCTCGTTAAGACTGAAATCACCGAAAAAATAATAGTTATTAAATTAATTGCAGTCATAATCTCGTAAAATATGTGTCAAAAAATTATATGCGGTTCGATTAACACATAACATGGGTGTCAAATCTGTAATAAAACCCTGATCAATAAAACAATAACCATGTTGTTAAAAGCAGTCATTGAAAGGTGTTGCTGGCAGTGGGCTCCAGGGGTGAGCAACCCTTTTAATATAAACGGATTTCATCTTTCCACCGTGTCACCTAAATCACCTCAATGTTTGTGTATACAATTAAAATAAGATAATAAATTGCAGCAATGGATGGATTACGAACGCTCCCTTCGACCCCATACATCAGCCTTTGTCAGTGGCCCAGAAAATGCATGTCTAACAATCTGTTGATTACAATGTGGTGTGAGCAGGGGCCCCGGTGGAGGGGAGGGCGATGACTGTTGCAGGATACATTATTTTAACATATTGTTATGTTTAAATCGATAAGTTTTAAACGAGCGCTAACGACTGCTATTAATTAAACTTTCAGGATCTTTTATTAGAAAAGTTACCTCTGGTGCGCTTGATTTAATGAATGGTTTATTATTTCATTTTGTTGGCCCTGACCATTATGCCCAAACGACTGGTCTTTTATCTTGAAAAGAAATGAGGCAAGGCGTAGTTTATTTGCAGTGCAGAGACGATGATAACGCGTCACTTGAAGGGCATATTTGTTTTAAAGCCTTGGAGGAGGAACTGCGACTAGCTCTCGATACAGTTTCCCTGCTGCTAAACCACATTGAAATCATTTTCCTCCCCCCTTTTTCCTCTTGCTATTTGGCCCTTGAGATATTATTATTTTTTATCAGTGTGTTTATATGAAATCACTTGAGTGGGGATGTCAATTTGGAAATGAAATTGTCTGTGCAAGGAATCATTCAGATTGGAAATTAATGGTATTGCAATTAAAACTTGGGAGTTACAGTATTTGGTAACAATTATGATAATGACTCTAGCTGGAGGTGTGAATTTCACAAGTGGAGTGCGGAGGGGGGCGGGGGGCTGTTAACACGGGTGCTATGCTGGAAAGCTAGCGGTAGCAAACCTCGTCCTCGCTGTGCAAAAAAAATATGTTTTTTCCACATGTTTCTTCTAATAGAGCGATGCCACTGCGAAAATATCTCGACTTCTCCTCTGTAGAACGTGTGTTATTCCATTACCGAGCTCAGATAAACTGCCTTTTGTGATACTGCTGCAGGAAGCTCTTTGCTCTCAAGCTGCCATTGACGGAACGTGTCCTACATTGTGCCGCAGTAATAGAGTGGTTTATCAGCTCGTGTTGAGAGTAGCTATAGGCTAAGTATGGTTGAGAGTCACAATTACCAGCAGACACAACATGCTGTTTGTCTGCTCATGATTAATGCGCTGGATCAATGTGGGCCGCCGCAAAGAAGCGGGGTGATGGAAGATTCCTGCGAGATATTTTTTTTTCTCCCTGTTTTCTTTTTTTTCCACACATACACACACACACACACACACACAGACACACACACACACACACACACACACACACTGCTATCAGCCAAATTGGATGATCAGTGAGGGAATTCTCCCACTCTCTGGGGTTTTTCGCTGTGGTTTGTAGATTTTGCCTTCAGGTTTGAAATTCACTCAAACTGGAGAAGTCCTTTATCCAGAGACTGCCTTTTTTCAATTGAGCATTCAGCAAGGGTCCAGATGGGGGGAAGCAGTCGCCTTTTTATAGCAACAGATACAGTGTTTAGAGACAGTGTTTACTCTGCTACTTGCAAACCCATGTCAGCAAGGATAAACCATGAATATCCATCTGAGGAAGTAACTGTGGGCCTTCATGAGATCTGTGCTGTTTGTGTGGTGTGGCAGGAATATAATTCACCTCCACCAAACACCCAAAAGGTAAGAAGTATCGGCTGAAAATATTGTTCCACTTGAATTCTCTTTTGAAACTTCTTAAAGGAATAGTGTGGCATTTGGATAAATGTGCATTTTTATTTTCTTATCTTCGTTGAGCACACCCTAACCCTAAAAGACTGAATTGGTTGATTGGGACACTGACTCCCAAAAACAACTTTTATCTCCTTAGAAAGAGGAAGCAAGTGGGCTACCTTCAGGCACACTTGCACAGATGTAGTTAACGTTCACTGACCTGTTTTGTCCACGCCGGAAGGAGGAGTCAGCCAGGGTGAATGCTGTGATTCCTTGAATAGACAAATAGTGTATAAGGGGCTGAACTACAGCAGCAAGATAATACATATACCTCATGTAAGATATGTGGAAAGGAATTAAAAATAAAAGCCACATTGACATTTACTGTACAGTAGACATGCAGTATATCATCATACCAAAAATAACATGACCATTATAGACCTTCACCTATGCTGGAGTTTGGTTAGGTTTGGGCACTAAATCTATTTGGTTTGGTATTTAGGTTTAGGGGAAAACATTTAATATATCTGGCTAGCTTTGGCTTAAATTAACTTTAAATTACTAATGTACATACATTGCATTCATAGCTTTGGTTAGGTAAAGTACGTGACATAACTTCACTGCATTGATAAATTAATATAATGCCCCACTGACTGCTGGTTTCACACTGGACACAAACAGCAGCCTCTTGTGAGTATAAAGGTTCTGTGTACTAAATGTAATAAAGGTACTCTTTATACTACTGTGGATGACTTCCTCCTCTGTTGCTGTAATAATTACTGTCGCCACTAGAGGTCTCTGCCTAGCAAGAAATGTAAATATAGGTCGTAATTAGCTGCCTTCACAGTCGATCTATATCTTGTATGTGTTTTTTTTTCTGGTGACGACCTACTTTGTTTAATGAGGAGACTTATATCTCTGTATTTAGGGTTTAATTGAACTTGTATCTTGTGACGAAAACACAAAAATAACCCTGCGAAAGTGCAATGAACTGAACTAGACTAACCTGGACTGCTTGGTTTAAATGAGACAAAGGTATCTACAGCCAGTAGCCAGGTAGCTTAGCCTAGCATTGAGGATGAAAACAGAGGGAAACAGCTAGCTTGACTCTGTCCAAAGGTGAAAAATCTACCAACCAGCACCTTTAGAGTCATCAATAATCATGTTAGGTCTTGGTTGTATCACACATACATAAGATGTAAGTTTAAAGGTGTGTTCAGACAAAGAACAATACCAATTTACTTGTTAGCTGTAAGAGGGCTAAAAGCAGATGGTTAGTGTGTGTGTGCTTAGATACAGTTCAGCCTCTATCTGATCTTAAAACTCACAGTTCTTGCTCTTTACCCCAGTCTCTTCTTTTGCCTATTTTCGGAGTTGAAAATTTTAGTCTTAATACTTCAGTTATCGGATGTCTTAAACAAACCAGACTGATTAGTTGGCTTCAAAGGTGCTGGTAGATGAATTGTGTTGTATTTGGACAGAGCTAGGATAGCTGGCTCCCCCTATTTTCCAGTCTTTATGCTAAGCTAAGCTAACTTGGCTGTAGCTTCCTATTTATCACACACCCACAGGATTAGTATCAATCTTCTCATTCAGCTCTCAGTAAGAGAGTAATAAAGTGTATTTCACAGGATATTGAACTACTCGTTTAATGATGACTTACCTCTCATCATGAACATTTCATTCCAGTAGACATTCTGAAGGCAGCTGGATGGTTCTGCCAGATTCAGAGCAGACCATTAAAATGACTCGTACACACTCATCTCTGGTTTCAATGGATTTCAGACAAAAGCCGATTACTCAACTTTCGCGTCTCCCACTGAAAAAATGGCAATATGTGGTTTAAGTGCAAAGGCCAACTTTGCATACCAGAGGTTACTTAGCAAGATTTTATGGATAGGCCTGCCACACAGTATTTAGATCTAACCCTTTCATGGTTCAAACAAATTATAATCTAATATGCTTTTTGGACGGAGCCCAAAGACCGGATTTAAATGACATACAATCCGCTAGAAGGAGCGTTCTTTGGTCTTTTTTTTTACCAGGATGCTGAATGCTGAGCCCCGGAGCCAGAGCCGAGAATGAGAATTGCCCATCAACTCTAGAGCAGATTCAGTGGTCAATAATTGAATGAGTGAATCCCATTGTCCAATTACCCGCATTATCTGTGGATACTCCTCTCATTAAAAGGCTAGGGAGGAAGGAGAATAATTAAAAAGATTTGCGGCATGGGCATTTAATGATCACGCTGCTTTTGCCTGATATACTCTCCAGGACCAGTGAGATCATGTGGGATTGAAGGCAGAGGAGCAGCCCCCCTCCTCCAACCCACACCCTCCCCTTTTCCCTTGCCCTCCCTGCAGCGCCAACTGGCTCCACTCTGACAGCGAGTGGGCTTCAGCCACAGCTCTGCAGGGACAGGCTCCCACTGTGGCCCCCGGAGGGCTCCGGCTGAAACCATAGAGGCTCAGTGTGCCATTTGCAAGTTTTAAAATTCACCCTCTTAGTGTAAATACATACTGAATATTAAAAACAGCAAGGTACATGAAAAAAGTGGCATTGCCAAAGTGCAGTGTAAACACTTGTAGTAGAGTGCTAAATTGCTGTTTGGCTGTCGGGACACATACCTGTGGTAGAAATGCCCTCATCAGGTAGAAATTCTGTGCACCATTAAGCATGTGAGTGCTTCGAGAAATACACCCCCTCCACACACACACACACACACACACACACACACACACACACCTCTTCTTCCATGAAGCACAGCTTTAATTAGCACAGTCTCAGTGAATAACACCAGTGCAATTTGGTGGAGATCTTTTGCCGTAGGGGCCCTGCTTAGTTCAAGATGTTTTTTACCTCATTCTCAAAGAGCGCATCACACGGTCAAGTGCGCTCTTGCATGGTGTGTCTGGAGAGTCCTGGTTTTACTGTAAACACGCTTGAAGTGTTGCTCAGGAAATAGCAGAGCATAATAGTTTCACATCTCAATAGAAGCTGTCCCAAAAAAAAAAAACGAGTCATCCCAATGATGAAACAGCTTACCGTATTTAGTGATATCTTCTCATAAGAGCACTTGTGAGGCTTTTTTTGATAGTGCTCGACTTGATATTTGATGTTTATGGAACTTCTTAAGTGGTGTAAATATTAGTTCAAATGTTTCCAGGCAGCTGGCATGGGTCAAGAGGCTGTGGTCTGGACGGAGCAGAGAGAAAAGTGTGTCATCGAGCTGCGAACTTTACCAGAAACCCAGCTGAGAGGATTTACAGTGTGATCGGATGATACTGGGTTTTTCCACATCTGTATCTTGTCACCTGAATACATGTGTACCAGTGACGCACAAAGAAATTACTGTTTGAATTGTTGTGTGGGTTAAGAGAGGTGTCAAGATGTTTGTGTTAGCCTTAGTCAGGATATGGACATGTTTAATAAATATGGTGAAATTATTCATTTACTATGGATTTTGCACAGAGCAGTTCTGGAAACTACTGGGAAACTTCACTTCATTCAACTTATTTCTCATTTCAACTTATTAATGCTTTACAATTAACTCATCCAATAATTTATATGTGAAAGAAGTTTCAATTCAAAGATGAGGTAGAGCAGTAAACACCATAAAAACAATACTGACAAGTCTGACAAGTGTTTTAAAGGATCATTTTGGTAATGTTTTTGTCATCTCATTTTCTTATGGTCAACAAACCATTTAAAGTAATCCAATATATGTTGTTTCTCTGTGTTATTGAGCTCTACTTTTCTATTGCTCTATGTTGTTACATGTCGTCACAGGACTTGCTGGTAGTTTGACTAAATTCATATTTGCATGTTGATTCAAAATTACTTTTCTTTTTCCAGCCAAAACTACAAACAAGCTCCAGCCATAAAAGGGAAGGAATGTTTTTTTGTTCTAATTTTGCTTCTGTGCTGTTGTTCAATGCTGCCATTCTTTGCACTTTACCATGAACAGTGCGGTATTTTATGTGACCTGTGAACAAGTGGGCACTTTTTGCAATGAACTCAATTGAGTGGCATTTTTCTGCCGGCATGTGATGTCATTACATTTTGTTATAATTGCGTATGACATGTACATTGTCAATTTAAGCTTTTTTTTTTCTTTTTTTTTTTTAAGCACT